>BSBK01000211.1:5000-455000 GCA_027943335.1 Chamaecyparis obtusa | reverse complement strand
TTATCTTGCTTTGTTTCTTGTTTAATTTTCTTAGTTTTTTTTTCTTTTTATTTTATTGTCTTTATGTTTTTCTAATGAATTGATTATTCTTTTATCATAACCTATAACCATTATTTCATTTTTTTCCTATGAGTGATTTGAAATATTAAGGAAAAAATTCTTGCATAATTTAATCATCATTATGAGTAATTTGAAACTTAGATTAAAAAAATATCATGAACTATATATACAATGTATTATTAGTTCCTGCGGAAGGCCTAGAACTATAGGCATCGGCTGAACGTTAACTCGTTATTAATAACTAAGTTTTTAACAAATGACATATCAGTATTTTTGTGATATTCAAAAAATATTTATTTTAATTAAAATAAGATGCAATTTGTTTAACAGAATAAATTTAGAAAATTAATTTTCTGTGATCTCATTGGCTAAGATGAATTGAGCCATAAGGGTGGATTTTTAGGAAATTTTTGGCTCTATTTATAAAGTTCTTTCAACTTTTTTTAATTTCTTTGTAATTAGCCTCTTCTACACTTATATTCAAAATGGTTATGAAATCTCATAGTAATAATTTTATTTCATTAATCTTATTTTTAATCTTTTTTTATTAATATTCTTATTAATATTCTTATTTTTTACTTTTGTTTGTAATTAGCCTAATATCTTATACTTATATTAAAAAATTGTTATGAAATCACATAATAATAATAATTTTTTTTTATTTAATAATATTTTATCAAAATATTTTCTTGCATTATTGTAATAAGTGTTGTCATTTAATTTTTTTTTAATATTTATGTATTATATTAAATAATATGAAAAATTCCAAAAAATACTCATCTTTTTAAACTAAAAATATAATTGATTTCAAAAATATTTATAGTAAAAAGTGTTATGAAAATTTATTAAAGTATTTGAATTACAATATGTAGATTAGCCGAATTGAATTTATGTTTAAAATTACTGATTTTAAAAGTAAAAATATAATTGATTTTAAAAATATTTTGAAATAAAAGTGTTATGAAAAGTTATAAAGTATTTCAATTATTATCCTTTATAAATTGAATTTATGTTTACATATTAGGTCTAATAATATTATAAAATTACTAATAATATTTTATCAAAAAATTAATAATAATATTTTATCAAAATATTTTCTTGCATTATTGTAATAAGTGTTGTCATTTATTTTATTTTATTTTATATTTATGTATTATATTAAATAATATGAAAAATTCCAAAAAAATACTCATTTAAAAAAATATATATATAATTGATTTCAAAAATATTTATAGTAAAAAGTGTTATGAAAAGTTATAAAAGTATTTGAATTACAATATGTAGATTAGCCGAATTGAATTTATGTTTAAAATTACTAATTTTAAAAGTAAAAATATAATTGATTTTAAAAATATTTCGAAATAAAAGTATTATGAAAAGTTGTGAAGTATTTCAATTATTATCCTTTATAAATTGAATTTATGTTTACATATGGGGTCTAATAATATCATAAAATTAAAAATTAAAATGGGACTCCCAAACGACAGGGTATAACTAACTTTCAAGAAATACTAGAAATATGTTACAGTGCATGTGAAAGCAGCACGTGCAACGTGCATGACTCCTTCATTCTTGCCATGCTCAGCTATGGTGGGCATTGTCTGTGCTTTCCATAGCTCCCTTATATCTACTACCACCGCACTTCTATTTCCAGTCTTCCAACTTTGATTTTGGCTATACGAAAAAGGTCTTTTGGGCTTATCATTATCTAGGTTTATCTAATGCTTCGAAATCCATAGTTTACATATTATCCCTCCCACCATCATATTACACATCTGCTCTCGTTTAACTGAAGAAGCATAAGCTTAAGGTTTTCTTTCCACTTATTATTTTCTTCTCTTCATAATGCTATTAATCGGTTGTTTTGCAATTTTTTGAGATAAAATTTTAATTTAATAGGGGAGTAATCTTCATTGAATTTGACATTGAGGGTTCCTGTGATTTTCTAGGTTACAAAGCAAAAAGGTGCGGTGAAGGTTATAGAGAAAAATGACAGGAAGAGAAGCTTTGGTGGTAATAAAAATCTCACTTTGGAGTTCTGGTTAAGGAACCTGAGGTTAACTACTGCGAAACAAAAGAGAGAGGAAAGGTATGTAGCATTATTAGCTCTTGAGGGTGCTCAGATATCTGTATTGGGATTGCATATTGCTATTTTTATGGTATTTAGTAAATTGTTCAAAAATATATTTATATCATTATCATAGTTCTTATTACATCTACTGCCAGTATCCAGTAGCCTTTTATGAGCTTTTCCTCACTTATCAGAGTTTTTGGAGGGAGTAGTACACTTAGGAGACTAAACCCTATGAACAACTAATGCATGAGCTTAAATGACAAGAAAAGAAAAGCACTTGCTTGATTTGATGACTCCAAATTAGGGTTATGGAAGCTTGATTACATAATACAAGTTGACTATTAAATTGCTTCCACTCATTTATTTTTCTAAATCTGCAAACATCGATGACAACCCATGCATTGCCAAATTATAATTGCTTTGCAACAAATTATGTTCATGGTATAATGACCTGCACTAAAAAACACATTCAAGTATCACATCAAAGACCCCTAATGCTTGAAAACATTGAAGCAATTTTCCTCTCTTTGATTTTAACCGACAAAGAACTTTACATTTGTAATATCTATGTGTAATACCCCCAAAACTATAAAAGACAAACCAATATAAAAACCATCCAAATAATATAATAATAAAGGCGCAATAATTTTTTTTTTATAAACAAGTTCAACCACAAGCCCATAATAACATACTTAATCAGTTATAACATTATCACCATAGTTTTGAAATACATGAGAGTATACTCTTATACTCTTATAAAAATGTATAGTTTCCAAGGTTCAGATTTCCATCTATCTGTCCTTATGCTTAAGTACAAATTTAATAATTAAGCACCAAGTATCAAGTTGTTCCCATAAATTAACAGCCACTAACCATCTCTCATAAACATGGTCTTCCATCTAGTCATCCTGAATACAAAGACCGGAACAAACACAAAACAAAGCAGGGCTTAGTCACAATATTTAAGATAACAAAAATCCTCCAAGTATCTGCAACATACAGGTTAGTACATATACATAATAAGCTGAATCATACAGATATAAGAACAGATATAGCTCCAAATAAACAAAAGTATTTCTTTTCTATTTGACTGAATTCAGCAAGTACTTTTCTTCCAACAAAAATAAACTTGCAAAGAAAATGACAAGGTGATGATCCAATAGCTTTTTGGGTGTCCGCATAAGAATTCAACGATCGGCCACCTTAAGGTAACTCGAAGAAGTACCATATGCAAACCTTATCTTAAACAAGTGATAAGGGTGTTACCACGCCCTTACTTCACCAACAAGTGATAGTAATCGGGGCAATTAATTTTATCTTTTTAATGAAACCCAAAGCCCATGAATTTTAAGTTATCACTTAGTTAAATAACTGATAGAAATTCTTTCCCATAAGGATCTAGACTAGTGTCAGTCGGAACTGACAGAAATTCTATCACCACAAGGTACTAGACTAGTGTCAGCCACCCATACTAAGGATCACACTTGCATTATCTCAAACACATGATCTAGCAATATTAATTGAAACGAAATGATCTACATTATTCAATTTCAACCATAATGCCATATCTATTGCATCAATAATAAAATTGAAACAGCAATTAGAAATTCCAAATAGATCCATGTTCCCATTTTACCATAACATACATAATAAAGCATGTTGTCATCCAATAGAAGAATATACCACAATACTTATTTCATCACAAATCAATTCAAATAATATCCTTTCTACATTAAAACAACATTACATCTGAAACTGTAAAATAATAATGTCCACATTGAAATCATAAAATTCATTGAATAGAACAGCTAATCATAATCAGATATCAACTGAATCATTACAACAATCATTACATTTTAACAAATAAATAAGTTTGTCATACTACAATTAAATATAAACATATTTGTTTTACATTCTGCTCTATTATTTATAAGTTCATACTTTTATATACATGTCGGCGTATGTACATGTATACACCACGGCTTGTGTATACAAATACATACTCCAGCAGGTATATAATTATATGACCTTGTAAATAACATTTCAGAATGGTAACAAATCATTCATATTTATTTACTAACAGTAGTTCAGAATAAAATTCTAATTTTTAAATTGTAAATTATCATTTTCAAAATTCAAACCCGTGTACACAACATTGAATACCATGCTATTAATCTCAATCTTAACAGGATACAACTATTTTATAATTCTATTGTATCTGACCCCTTACTAAAATATTAACAACCATAAATAAGAAAGAGATAAAACATTATAACTATCAATTGCATTATAACTATTGTCAACCTTCATAATGATTATTTATAAACTGTTTAACTTTCCCCTATAATCCCTTTTTTTTTTTTCCTCTGACGATAATACATGGTTGTTTTCATACTTGTAATCATTTCTATAATACTGTCACTTGACATCTCTGGTGATAGTAAGAGATCTACAGCTCAATTGATCATTGATTACAATTGATAGAACCTAAGAATGAATTTGAATTCAATTAACTACTTTCGACCTGCTGATTGATAACAACAAAACAAGTAAACATTGACTGAATCCATCAACCCAAAACTACTCATATCTAAACACTCAAGAATCGACCACGAAAAATAACTCCCAGTGATACCAAACAACTTAATCTACTAACTGGAAATTCCCTTAATGACATTCGATTAGCACAGAGTATATCGAACTATTAACAGCATTCAACTAATTCATGACAAAATCTAAATCCTTTCGACATTTACAAAAGATACTCTTTCAAACTGCATATAGATTTAAAGCCATGACAATCAGTGTAACTTCGTTAAGAGCAGAACATTAATTGGGATCTTATTTTAACATGTCCCTATGCTCTATAGAAACCCGTATGGTATGAGATTTCTAAAACTATCTCAGTCCCGAGATTTCCTACTGACTACTAAATATCAACTAGAAATCAATCTTTACAATTGTCGACACTATTCATAGTCAACTAAGCTATATAATCTCAGTCAATTTCAAAAGAACAGTGAGAATGTGAAATGAACAGAAGCGTGAGCTATTTAAAATCTTCAGTTCATAAAAATGTTTCACCTTTGCCCAGAACTTTATTTCTAATCACTGAAAACTCAATATATAGTCACAACTCCTAAGAAGAATTCCAGTGACAGTCTCGTACTTATTTAACCAAAAGAATCAATGGAGATCGATACTACGAAATGAATATGGATTATCTGGCTACTAAAACATTGAGACCGATACATAACTCATGCTCAAACATAATCCACAGTCTAAAAAGAATCCAAACTTTCGAAGACACAATCAAATTCCTATTCTTCAAATTGAAACCACATTACAAACCCCTGTCCAAATAGCGAATTAAAGAAAACTCCCAATTTCCAATAGTGGCACGAGCTGGAAATATCATAAAGAGACTAACAAAATCCAAAGCTTTTAATAGTTATTTCACATTCAAAAGCTCGGCAAGAAATAGTAAGACCAACAATTTGCCAATGGCCGATCTAGGTAAAACAACAACCTGAGAATTTTCCCAACTTAAAATGTTTACTATGAGTACTCAAATAAAGAAAGAAATAGGACTTAGAAATTTGGAGCTGAAAATAAGACATGCAGTCCCGAAATAAATCTTCAAAGCCTGTATTGAAACTACCAAGCTATGATTTAAACAACATTCTAATCTAAGATTTCATAATACGCATCAATACAATAAGAGACAGAGAGATTGTAGGTTGAGAAACTATAAGCCACACTTCCTAATTCCCCACGATGAATAAGAGGAACAATTTAAATCTTAATTTGGTTCATCCCATTCCTGTAATATTCATAACTAAACATCTACATTAACTTGTGCCAAACCGAATTGATCATTATTCAAGATGAACGATGATACTGCTTACAGTTTTATAAGTAAACCAAACATCTATAAGGAGAAACAAAATTAACTAAGGCCATCAAATGAGTTATCCCATTCTTAAGTCTTAAGGGAACTCGGGTATCTAAAATAGCAAAGACTCAGTATTACTACCATAAAATCTTGTCAAGGGTATCTTTACAATATCGAGTCTCCCTAAACGGCTTTCCTTTCACCTAATGCAACAACATCTTTTAAAAAAGTCTATTTAACACACCGATCCAAAATCAAACTATATATTATCTTCCAATACAAGTAATTCCTACAATGCTCAACCCAAACAAAATTGGGTATCTCTCCCCCCCCAAACTTAATACCACAGAAACCACAGTACCCTAAACCGTAGAAACAAAGGTTATAGAATACACTGATACACAAAAATCTCGACACCCATTACCCTATATCGATTCTAAATTCCTGCGCTATGGTTATGCAACCCCAAAATACAAGATTGCCACACCAGAAACACGGTAAGATAAATAACAGGCATGCGGAAAAATTTCACAGTCTTATCCCCCAAGAATGCTACTCACCAATCACCATTTTCAGTTCACTAACAAAAGTTACGAAGACTTTTATATGAAGTACAGAACACTCTCAAAGCTCAGGAAACCCTATTACCTTAACTATCCTATCACTACCATATCAAAACTTTTAACAAGGAAAAACTCATAATGATAAAATAGTCCCTTAAACATTGTTTCAAATTTACTGAATAGCAACGATAACCAACCGTTATTCCAAATCCTATCAGTGACATAATTGCTACAATGTTCAAAATTCTAACATTTTAAAAGATAATATCACAATAACACAAGATTCATTCCTAATACAATAAATTTAGATGATTGAAAATGATATTCAGCGTACTTCTACAAACGAAACACTTGAAGAAAACTAGAGTTTGAGTTAGAAATGCCCTTGCCTTCTTATGAGAGTGGGGATCTTCTGAACTGGAAGAATGCCCCAAAACCTTGCTCCAAATAAGCGAGCAACAAAAAATCTCTTCCTCACACAACGTCGAGTCACCGTGAAGACTAGCAATACTAATACCGCAACCTCCAATGGTGGTTCACAAACCAATCACCGTGATTTTGCCCTCGAAGCAGAGCAGCGAAACTAATACAATATTCAACCAGTAATAGTAAAAACAAATAGATGCCTTCCAAACAAGCTCAAAGATGATACAACTGAGAGAAACATTAAGCAAGATTCCCATTTAATGCAAAAATAACAACAATTTTCGCAGCATTTCCAGGCCTGAAATCCACAATTCTAGAGGCAGAAAACTTCTTGCCCAAAACAGTTTGGCGACAACCAACTGAACATTCTCAATGAAATGAATGCCCACTGCACCTTATTAACTATATCCTCATCTCTACCATAACTGCAGGTACTCGGTGTTGCCAAGTGTCGGCCAGGGTACAAGCACTAGCCGCATTCTTAAATGCTAGTGATAAAGAGCTGGTAGTCAAATATTCTATGCTAATATTAAGGTCGTGCCAGACTAACAGAAGCAACCCGTGTTTTTGGTTTGAATGTGTAACCAATTCTAAGCTTAACTCTCAACCTACTAGCATGTAGGTAACCTTATATTACTCATCCCCAACATTCTTACTAACATAGAAAATAGGTAATCCCACTAACAATTCTTACTAAAAAGGAATTACTAACACAAATTTTTATTACCATTAACACTTATAACATAATCAATATTAATATTAATTTAATTAATATTAAATAAAAGATTAACTTAAATTTATATATATCTATATATATATATTTAATATTTACTAAGTTAATTATTTAAGTTAAATAATTGACACACACACATCTTTCTAATTTACCAAAATGATAATACCTCTAACACTATGGTTATAGCAATCATATTTTAATTATCCTTTCAATGTAAAGTATGATCATATTTGATCATAAAATATCACATTTAAAAGATTCTTTGAAGAATTTAATCAGCAATCCGATTTAAACGTTATAACTCATTTAACTGTTATAACTCTAATACTTCAAATAAATTTTACCAAACATAATTCTGCAAACGGTGTCTCAAATAATAATACAAAGAACTACATTCCCCAAGATTATCTAATAGAAAGTTTGTAAACATAGGTATTTATTTATCAAAATAAGATTTTATAACTTAAACAGCTGTTTCAACCATGATTACAATCCATACACAGTCACACACACCTCAAAACAAAAGCTACGAGATCAAAGTGAACAATTTAGTCAAGCCAAGGGCATGACACTATGCCAGCCCAGTTGCAACGATTACAAATATTATACACATTGTTGATGAGGCAATGTCATTCGTACCCCCTAAAACTCTTGTTTACATTGTAGGTGACTTTAATGTTGACATGTTACAATCCTCAAAAAAAACACAAATGCTTAACGAAAACATGCAAAAGCATAACTTGCACTTGTTACTTGAAAAACCAAACCCTTTATCAAAGCCTATTATTGATCATTTTTGGACAAATAATCATGTGCATACAAGTATGATTCACAGATCAGAATCATACTGGACAGATCACAACATAATTCTAACTCACATTGATGGCACTCTGTAGTAATGCTACTACTCTTTCAAAAGGTGATTATGTAGATTGCAATGTTTTAAACAATTAGACTATTGTCTGTTATTATGCACAAGTCCATTATTCTTGTGCAATATATCATTACATCAAAATTTAGTGCTCAAATAATACACCAAACAAATGTTAAAGCTTTCTTTCTTTGCAGGAATCTTTATATCATGGATCATAGTCAAAACACTTCATCTGATTTAGTTTCAACCAAAGCAATACCTTGAATTCACAAAAGGTAAGGCCTTTACAGAAACTAGTAAAACTCCTCGCATCATAATTCTTGCAATTTATGATACTAAAAGTTTTACTACTAAATTATGAATTAATTATGTTGCAATTAACCTTTTCATTTCAAAGTGAAAGGTTATGAATACAAATCTTGTTACAAACTAAAATGCATTAAAAAGATAAATACATGGATATGTTCTCTCTTGCAGGTCTGCCAACAAGATCCAGAGCAGTGAACCAGACCAAGAGACACCATCTTACAAATTGAACACAGAACTCAGAGAAAAGAAACAAAGGTTTGTTTCTAATACTGTGTTCTATCTTTTTTTCTATTAGACTTGAATTTTTTAACCCATCATATGTGCATGATTTCTACAAAAGTTGACTAACAAAACCACTTAAATAGTTATAAAACTAGATCACTAACAGTTTCCATAACTTCACAAACAAATATATTTAATGCTCGTGTTTTGTAGACCTCTTGAAGAAGTCAACATCGGTCTAGAACACCCTATCTCTCCTAATCTTCTACTTGACGAAGAGTCAAACAAAAAATGGTATGCCATGTGAAAACTACTACATACATTGAAATAAAATACACATTTTTAAAACTTATCTGAATCCTTATTTCATTTCTTCACTGTGTACAACCAATTGCAAAGTGCTGAATCAAATAACACATTATCTAGGAAAGAAAATCTAGAAGTCAGCCAAACTAAACAAAGGTACTGCTTCAAAAACTAATATCCAACAACATACTTGGTTGATATTTCTCTTATTGTAGATTAAATTACATGTTCAATTGCTAATTATTTTGTTTAAAAAATATTATCTTCAAAAAATAAACTATTCAATTTCAATTTTTAGGTTGCCATTAGTACCTATACGCCCCAGTACAATTCTTGACATTTGCACACACCGTATGGGGTCTATATTTGAGGGAGATGTTCTTGTTGTATACGGCCCCGCGTTTATGAAGTACAACAATGCAAAAATCAAAACTAAAATTGTTCATGTTGACCTCATTGATTGCAATGGGCAAATGACCATAACGGTTAACATAAGCAACAATTTAATAAACACATACTTGCCACGCATGTCAGTTGGTTCCAGCATCCGCGTAACCAATTTCAACATAAAAAACAAAACACAATATGAAAGAGGTGATGTGGATTGTTGCCTTGTGCTCACTCCTCGAACCATCACTGAAACCGTGCCACTTGTTTGCAAAGAGAAAAGGTTAACACCAGACATGACAATCTCCCAAGTTATAGAAGCAGACTGCGACTATTGAGTTGGTTCTTTGGGTGCAATTGGTACAAGTTACCACATGAACAAAAATAACTTTGAAGTGCACATCAAGGATGGAGATCTACAACAAGACATGGCCACTGTACATTTCTAACTATAAGTTCTACTTTTTCTCATTTACTTAATTGATTATCATAATCTAACATATATTTACATTTTTATTTCACAGGTCCTTATTCTCAATACCAACACAGATTTATGTACAAAACTACAAAACTTGTTCTCGACAACAGACATGCCATTGTTATTGTTTAAAAATGTTGTCCGAAATGGACCAAAAGGCTCAACTTTCTTCCGCACTTCAACCTCCACTTTCGTTGATGAGCTAAATGATGAATGCACTAGAGCACACTTGCAAACTCCTACAAGATCCAACATTTAGGAAAGAATACAAAAATCTCATCATAATAATTGTATTCTTTACTACAAAGCACAAGATATATATTTATATTAAATTGCAAAATACTTATCCAAGTTCACATTTGCAGGTTTTGGGAACACTGAAGGCCAAAAATGCCCACATCCCTCCTTTTGAAGCGTGCTGCAAAACATGCCACCGTATGATGCCTCTGAACAAAGATTATACCAACTGCATACATTGCAAAAAGCCCACCCAGCTCTCATATCAACCAACTCTACAATGCACATTGCAAAGGCACAAGGGCAACATAGATTGTTCCTTACATGGAGAGCTGCTGAAAGAAGTCTTTCCAGAGATTACACAGATAACATACGAACATTACAAAAAAAACATGTCACAAGCATGCTTCCTCTTGCGAACGTTCCAGCTACATGGAAAGTTTACAATATCTATAAACAATTCCATTACTGACATTCTGAAGCAGTGACATGTTCAATACTTTTTGTGGTTACAGTATAAATAGATTACATAGTTCTACATGTTTAGGCTATTTTGTTTTTTAACTACATTATGTAAATAGTATTTAAGCTTCTGTAAAGCCAGACTCTATTAGCTGAACACAAACACTCACACTTTACTCACTCTACCATTTCAGATAGTCTCTTACTCAATAGAATTGAACAACTTAATTTTGGCTTGTTAATGACTTTTTGTTTCGATCAATGAGCATTCTTTTCCTAGATTATATTTCTTCTAATATCTGTGGTTTTCGAGCTTTTTCTGCTAGACAGAGGAAGTAGACTGTTTAACTTTTCTATGATTTTAGTAGTGGTATGTGATTTACACAATTATGTAGTACATGCATGATAGCTATGATAGCTTTTAGTAGTGTATGTTTTTAAAGATATCTAGCACTCATGCACTTAGTATACTTTCCAGATCATTTTGACCCTCAGCAGGTGCACTATACAGTAAGTATGCCTTTTTCCTAAAGCCATTGTTAGAATTTTTTGGTGAAACTAAGTCCCCCTTCATGCTTAATATCTATCCTTATTATGCCTACAGAGATAGCCCTCACTAGGTATCCCTGGACTATGCCTTATTCAAAACCAATGATGCTGTTATTGACCCCAACACAGGCTTTGTCTATACTAATATGTTTGATGCAACAGTTGTAAAGTTGTTTGGGTAAGAAAAATTAGAGAAACTACTGAAATGGAGAAATTCCCAATCAACCCAAACAGAGATGATGGATGGACATTAAATCAGACTTCGAAACCCTGTTCTTCATAACCAAAGGCCAAAACTTAGGTTCGTTAGTCCAAGTGTTCTATTTGTTTAGCCATCCTCCTATAGGCTTCAAGATGAAGATTCTCAATCAACTTTGATCTCACTCATGTTTGGACTTGGTGTGTTATGTTTCCCTCTTGTAGAGTATTTGTAAAATATTTTCTGATTCTCCCTTATTCTCTTCTCAAGAGTAGGCTTTTTCCTATTGATGAGTCCTTTATCTAGGCCTGAACTGTTGGAAATGAAATATGCCATACAGTTGGAAACATAAACTTAGCTTACATAAAAATTTATTACACTATCATATCTAGCAAAACTGGAAATGATAAGCACTTAGATTTTAGAAAGGCTCTCTTTTGTGAGTGATATGGAAGCACCGAGATTATCCTCTATAATGCATCTAACTAGGTTAACATTGAACATTCAACACCAATGTAAGCATTATACACAAAGGCTATTAATGAGTTTGAAGACCCAATAACATTACATCATAGAAATACATGGTAGAACTGAGGCTACCCACTCTTTTAAGCCTAAATACTAAATAGGTTTATTTTTGTGAGTTCCAATGCCAGACCAAATTTAAAAGAACTTGATTTTATCATAAGTACATAATCTGTCCATGAATTTATGTCCAAACTAAATTATTTGCCGAGAAAAGTATATATAGAACTCAGACTAGCCATTGTTGTGCATCCTGAATATGTCCAATTTTGTAACCTTCAATTCCAGACTAGACGTAAAAGCTTTCGATTGAAGCATAAAATGTAATGGCCATTCATGAGATACAAACCCAAATAGTGATAACTACATTATTTGTGTAGAAATGTCTGGTAGAGCCGAGGCTACCAATCACTCTCAGTCTAAGTAGGCTGAATAATCTAATATTGAGTACTAGACCAGATGTAAAAGTACTTGATTTAAGCATAAAGAAAAAGGCTATTCATGAGTTAAAGAACCAACTAAATTATTTTCCCAGAAATGAATGGTAGAACTCTAGACTATCCACTGTTTTGCAGACTAGCTAGGTTAATTTTTTAACCTTCAATACCAAATCATATGTAAAAGCGTTTGATTCAAGAATAAAATACAAAGGATATTCAAGAATTTCAGACCCAACTCCATTATTTTCCCAAAAACCTATATTACAACTCAGACTACCCATTGTACTACAGTTTGACTAGTTTAACTTTGTAACTTAAGTCCACCGTAAAACCAAACAAAATAAAGGTATTTAGATTTGCATTTAAAAATCGCTACACTTTCCTCTGATTACCGAAGGACATCTTGTTTTCTCTTAGTTTCTCCTAATTAGGTCACCTTATTTTGCTGAAGACTAGTCCATTGTCAATTGTATTAGTTGAATGAAATGTCTTTGAATGTAATTCCATCCAATGTACCTTAGGAAGTGCCAAGGACCTCCAAATCAAGGAAAACCATCTTAGTCTCCTTTCTTATTTATATCAAGAAACTCTTTTTGTTCAAGATTTGTGAACTATGGAAATTCAGTCTATAACCATTGTCTCATCAAATTTCATACAAGCTAATTAGGCTGTCAAGTAGTCACTATATGCAGCTAGAAGTTTGTGAAATCACCATGAGACACATGAAAACCCCTCTACCCCTTCTCCTTTAGGGAGCTAGATTTAGTCTTGCAGAAAATGACAATCAGATGTCATCAATATTTATATTCCAACTGGCTCCACATTTATGCAATGCCTCAATGATATTTAGATTAGAAGCACACAATTCCACCACTCAGTAAATAATTAGGTTCCAATTTCCACACACCAGCATCTTTAATTTTCTGGTCATTTTTTGGAATAGTTCACTTTATAATGGCCTTGTGATCACTTGGCATTGTTGACATATAATCATAATTATCAGAAGTGATTACTCTAGAATACAGGTTTACTTCTTGTGATTAGTATAGTTCAATGGTTATGTTAGAAGCATTCTTTCTCCGTACATATACTGCTCTACCATCTTTTCAATTTCCACACACTAGCATCTTTAATTTTCTGGTCATTTTTTGGAATAGTTCACTTTATAATGGCCTTGTGATCACTTGACATTGTTGACATATAATCATTATTATCAGAAGTGATTACTCTATAATACAGATTTACTTCTTGTGATTAGTAAAGTTGAATGGTTATGTTAGAAGCATTCTTTCTTTGTACATATACTGCTCTACCATCTTTTTTAACTGCAACTCAACCATTTGGTTTTGTAGCTAGCTTAGTTATTGCTTCCTTCACCTCCCGGTGATCACAATTTAATGTTATTTATTACTAGTAATTACTTGATGTAAATTGATTAAGTGCCAAGGCGTAGACACTTTCTTTCATGCGAATTACAGTGATATGGGTTCTTTTCAACACTTGGTCCTTTCTCCTTAAATCATTCTACTCAATTTGAATTGTGCTGGATATATGATTTTCCTCTTCCCTATTTGTTTTTTTGACATAGTTTTGCACTATCATTTTACAACAACTTCACAATCTAGATATGGCCCAATCTATGTTGGTATAAAAAAAATAGAACACTATACTAATCTAGACTAAATGAAGAATCTAAATACTACTATTTTGGACTAAATTCAAAGGTAAGTAACAAAATGGTCATTGTGTTATTTTAAAAATCAACTATTATTTTAAATATTGCAAGTCTACACATAAACAGAAACAAACCTACCACATTTGGGTAGGAACTTAGCTGCTCTGCAGCCTTGTATATTTAGTTTATCTATAATTAACATAAATTACATTCTTATTAGTTCCTGCCGTAGGCTATAGAACTATAGGCATTGACCTGTTTTTAACTAGTGATTAAACTAGTAAATTCCAACCAATCAAATTTCATTATTTCCTTTTATCATGTCAAATTTTAATATTTGATAAAGTAAAATGCACAATATTTAACTTTTTCAATTTATAAAATTATTTATTTTTGTCCTAAGATTTAGATATTCTAAAATTTATTATAATAGTTTTGTAGGCAATCCATCTCATTGGCTTAAAAAATAGGGATATGACAGATTTTTAGAAATTTATTATTTTGAGTTAAATTAAAAAGGTCTTGTAGTCACATAAATTTTTGTACTATAATTTTTTGTTTTATGTAATTTACAATATTTATGATAAAAATTTTATAATATATATTATAATACTATATATTACATTGCATATATTTTTTATGTAAATTATTAGTAATTATATATTTATACTATATTTTTATTTTATATTTTTATTAAAAATATACATATTTTATGACATAAAAAATTAATATAATATTTAAAATATAAAATTTGTGCACTTTGTCTAAATGGAAATTTATTATTCAGATTGTAATGCATTTAATTTTTTTATATATTTTTATCTTTGTAAACTATGAAGAAAAAAAAAGAATAGAATAATAATTATTAATATCAAGTTATTTGTAATATATGAATATTATTTATACTTATTAATTTATTATTATTTTATATAAAATTATTTATTATTAACTGTGAATTATGTATAGTAAAATAATAATAATTATATATATTAAATTAAAAATTATATTATATATTAAATTAAAAATCATATTTATAAAAACTTATACAAATATGACAATGTCAATTCTATTATGCATAGTTGATTTACAATGTAAAAATAACAATGAATAAAATATTAAAATAATTTAATTGAAGACAAATAATTTTATTTGTGATAAATACTAACATGTATCTTTATTTAGCATTAACATTACATATTTCTACATTTTTCAACTACACCAAGCAAGAACTTAGTTGCTTTGCAACCTTGTTATATATCATATTTTATAATAAAAACTATTAAATACAAATATACAATTATTATAATTAAACTAACATAAAAATATAATAAATATATATATTATGTTTATTTGTATTTGTTATTTAATTATATATTTAGTTTATATATAATTGATATTATTATTTAGTTCACTTTATCTTCAAATTTTATTTTGACAAAAAGAAAAAGATTATTTACCTTAATCTAATTGTCAAAAAGTGAAGATAACCAAATTTACTATACATATTTAATTAAATTTGCCAACCAATAATCATGGTTTTAAAAATAAAAATATAATTATTTATTAATATGACTCAAATTACTTCAAATGTATTAAAAAATATAATATATTGTATTTAAAATTAAAAAGTTATTTGTTTTTCAATAGAATTTTAAAATTATTAATATTATAAAAATTAAAAATTATTTAAATATATTATTTTAAACGAAATAATAATTTTATCTAATCTAATAAAATTAAAAATTTATTTAAATATATTCAAAGAAAGAATATTTTTATCTATTTAATATTTTTTAGATATTATAATATTTTATGTGTGAAATTTATAAGATATATTTAAAAATCAATTAAAAAAATAAAAATAAAAAACTTTCACAAATTATATTATTTGAAACAGAAAATATAATAAAAAAGAAAATAATAATAAATTAATAAATCATACCAATATAAAATTAATAAATAATGTAAATATATTAATTAATTAATAATATATATTATGATCATACTTGTGATAAAAAAAATATAACTTTTAAAAACTAATACGACATCTCCTGTAAAAATTTAAGGCAATGGCTAAAGGTGTGAGGATTTGCACCTCGTTCCCGCACCTTTAGCCATTGTCATGATCACCTTGTCCAATCTGTCAAACATTTTAGATGCCATTTGGGATCCCCTCAAGTATTGGATAAATTGTAAATTAAAACTTAAAATATACGAGGGAAGTTTGGGAAAAAAAACCAAGTGTCCTCTATGCGTTTTACACTTTGCCCTATTAAGTATAAATGAAATAGATTAATGTAAAAATATGCAATTTGTTTTTCTCAATTTTATAACTAATTATTTTTCTTTAATTCAAATTCATCATTGTTGAAGCTAAAATTATATTGATGCAATTTAATTTTTTGAAAGTTTAAATTTGAGTATGTGAAATGTTTTCTAATTAATTTGTTTTCTAAAAAATTGAATTCTTAGTTACAAAATCCAATTTTTGTTATCTTTTTTCAAATGTTTTGTAATTAAATTTTTTTATAAAGGTGTGAATTATTTTTCAAATTTAAAATTTGAAATGAACTATATAGATTGTTGATGACTTCTTTTGACATTATTGAGAATGTTAAAATTTTGATAAGTTATAAATTTTTTTCAAACATCTAAATTGCATTTTCAGTTAACTAATTTAATAATTTAATCTTTTTTAAAATTAAGAAATAACAATTTAAAATTTTTTAAAATTAAATTTATAATAATCCCATATCAAATTTCAATTTTGATGAGAATTGGATATATTTTGTACTTTAAATATAACATTAAAATCATCTATCAACATTTCTTACAATTTTTTAATTAAATATATTTATTATTTTATCTACAAAGTTAAATAATTAAAAGTGAATTCAACATTCTTACATATAAATATTAATTTTGAATAATATTAAATATTTTAAGAAAAGTAGTTATATGATAGCTAACTAACATAAGAGTATTGGTAAGTGTGGACTAATTGACATAAACATAAGAGGGTTATGCATTGAATAAAAAGACAAAATAAAATGTATGCTTTCTCAATGTCCTAAATAACTATACAAGATAAATGAGCTATGCAGTCTATCAAGAAATTAGTTAATTTAAATAAAAAAAATTAAATAAAAGATTTAGATAAAATAATAAATATATTTAATTAAAAAATTGTAAGAAATGTTGATAGATGATTTTAATGTTATATTTAAAGTACAAAATATATCCAATTCTCATCAAAATTAAAATTTGATATGGGATTATTATAAATTTAATTTTTAAAAATTTTAAATTGTTATATCTTAATTTTAAAAAAGATTAAATTATTAAATTAGTTAACTGAAAATGCAATTCAAATGTTTGAAAAAAAATTATAACTTATCAAAATCTTAACATTCTCAATAATGTCAAAAGAAGTCATCAACAATCTATATAGTTCATTTCAAATTTTAAATTTGAAAAATAATTCACACCTTCATAAAAAAATTTAATTACAAAACATTTGAAAAAAGATAACAAAAATTGGATTTTGTAACTAAGAATTCAATTTTTTAGAAAACAAATTAATTAGAAAACATTTCACATACTCAAATTTAAACTTTCAAAAAATTAAATTGCATCAATATAATTTTGGCTTCAACAATGATGAATTTGAATTAAAGAAAAATAATTAGTTATAAAATTGAGAAAAAGAAATTGCATATCTTTAGATTAATCTATTTCATTTATACTTAATAGGGCAAAGTGTAAAATGCATAGAGGACACTTAGTTTTTTTTCCCAAACTTCCCTTGAATATTTTAAGTTTTAATTTACAATTTATCCAATACTTGAGGGGATCACAAATGGCATCCCAAATGTCTGACAGATTGGACAAGGTGATCGTGACTGCAATGCTTACAGTACTATTTTGACTGTGACGGGATACATAAACGCATGTACAAAGGCCGCATGGTATGGATATGGCAATGGCTAAAGGTGCGGGGAACGAGGTCCAAATCCTTGCACCTTTAGCCATTGCCAAAATTTAAAGCCAAAACTTATCACCTTCGTACTTACTTACATTAACTTATCTTATCATGCTACTCCGCACTGACACTACTCCCAATGAGTAAGTTATGTATGGTATGGCGGAAGCAGGTTATGCAGGAGGGGAATCTGTCGGCAGCATAGCCGGCTTCGTAAAATAAAATACCATGTACGGAATTGAATTTACTCTGAAACGAGATAAATGTTTAGGGCCCGTTTGGTTGCACCCCATAACCGAGTTATGCCGCCCATAACCCGGTTATGGGGTGCAATTCCCTGTTTGGTGACCGTAAATTTGCCAGGGAATATGGATTTTGAAACCCCCATTTTGGCAAAAACGTGGATGTGTGAATTCTGGCCGAAGAGGTGGAATGAGTTTCATCTTCGTGGTTTTGTCAAAGATTTAAGCACTTTGAACTTCATCGTCGAGTCCGGCGGACTCCAAGGTTTCGGATTATATGTTGTGTTGTATATCTTGTCGGGTCCGGAGCACAGCGCAGATATGTTTGGAATCCATGGTTTTGTGTTGCGAAGTTTGTCTGCGAAGTTTTGCGAAGGTTTTGCGTGAAAGGTGTCTGTGAAGGGTTTTTAACAGGTACATTTTAATGTTCTCATTTCTTATTTTTCTATGTGGGTTTCAGATAAATGTATGTGGGTTTTTGGATAAATGGAAACTGCTTCACTGTCGGGGTCTCCTCTATTAAACTCTGCTCAAAGCCACCATGTACCCTATGAAGTTTTGAATTTAGTTAAATAGGTATGAAAAACTTTGAATCGTGCTGGGTCTTTTTTGAAGCTTTTCCCCTGTTATATATATGCACCACCATAGAATAAAGTTTTGCTACTTCCTCATGCGGCCTCCATGATTCCTGCCATAAAACTCTTTGGGATTTTATATGATATGGAACAAGCTTTGTAAATATACTACATTGAGAAAATTTTAAGGGAAACGATATGGAACAAGCTTTGTTCGTAAAGAAATATTCCAATTACAAATAACAAAATAGGAAACCAAAGGTCCACATTACTACAGATATTCCAAATTTGGAAAGTTAAAGACTACAACTTCAGCTTCCTTTGTTAAACCTACGACTTCACCCCATACTTCAAAAGCACAACTATAAATACAAACAAACTTCTGATGTCAGGTAACCTAGTTCAGTCTCTCATCAAAAAAAGTATGTATCATTTGAAATGCCAAAAGAAACATGATGATAATCCTTAAGCACAATAGTAATATAGATTTCCCATTTCTATGCATTACATATCTATGGAGATTAATACACCATATGTATAAAGAAAAAAAATTAGAGTTCCATTCAGCAATTTTTTCCAGGCACAAGCCTACATTTGCGAGTGTAAATAGCTAACAACTAATAGTAACATTTAGTTTTGAAACCTTCTGTTGTTATGGATGTAACATTTAGCTAACAACTAATAGTAACATTTAGTTTTTGCAGTATAGGCTGCAAAAACTTGGCATATGGGCAATCAAAATCCAGAAACAACAAATGAGATAGCATATAGGCTACAAAAACTTGGCATAAGAACAATTGGCAAGATCAAACATGTTACCTTCAATGCAATCATAACATCTATCAGAAAATGATGGCAAGTGAATTTAAATGAGCTCTTCAGTACAAATTCCTTTAATGAGCAAGAAATATCAAGAGAAATATACTACAAAGCAAAGGCTTCACATTAAAGGACCCAATTTTTTTTTGCAATTGGGAATTTAAGACGCATATCATGCTTATAACTTGTTATGCAGTTTATTGGATGGAGCCCTATTCACTCTTCTGTAGTTTGGCAAGGCAGGCCATATTTCTTTTCTTTGTCTGAACCAATCTTGATTTATTCTTCTACCATATGTTATTTTTCCTTTCCTTTCCATTTATTCTCATTTTCCTTTGTTTTTTGTATCCATGTGTCTTTTCCTCCTCTCTTTGATAGGTTAGTTGCACAATGTCTATAAGAGTTATCTTTTGTTCCTTGAATGTGGAGGGTGTAGGAGTAGATTGAGTTTGTGCAAGCTTATGTGTACTACTTGTCACTCCATGAGGTATGACATCAAAAGTACCATCAACTCTTTGTGAATTTTTTGATGGGTTTCCTAATATGTGCCAAATCTAGGAGCAGTGGTATCCAAGGTTTTTTTCAGCAACACATTTGCATGCAATGTAACTATACCTTTATCTACTTCATAACCCATGTCAAGAATCTATGTTTACCTAGGCAGCACAACTTATATAGTGCAAGTGTATGGTTTTCTTATTTGACACCATTGTGTTTGGATGAATACAAGTGTTAGGACTTTAAAAGAAGAGCTACAATAAAGATACTATGGAACTTTGATTAATTTTGATTAATGTAATGCAAGTACTAATTGTTCAAAAGACTATTATTTTTTCAACAAAATGAGGAGATTGAACAACATTATGTACCTAATTAAATTATACAATGGTACATATATAGATTTATAGTTCAATATAATTGTTTTGTAATGTTAAAATTTATTTATATTTTATTTATAAGTATTGACGTGTCTCAATAAGTTTTAAGTTAATTGTTCTCTTACATTAGATTAAAATTACTTGAAAATTTCCTCCCATCCTTCAATATGTTACTCAAATATATCTTCCTATCAGCATAACTAGCTTACAACCTCTTCCACTAAACTATCAATAACATTATCTTCTTTAGAAAGACAAACATCACATTACTCTTCATTCTAGCAAACTAGTGGGAAAGCCCAGATTAACATAAATTATAGTTTATTTATGGTACAGCTTCTCGATGATTGTATGCAGCACAGTCAGAGCTTTATGTCCTTCCCCTTTCTTTCCCGGTATGGTTACCTTGTACCCCTTCTTCACCACTACATCTTCAGTTACTGCCTGGTCAGTAAAAACATAATCAAAGGGAAAACAAGAGCCCTTGTTAAGAATGTAATTGTGTATTTCATCATGGTTGGTAATTACTGAGGTAATTAACCATTCGCCTTGTCGTACCTCAAATTTTAGCCATGGATTCAAATCACATCCTTTAATGAAGTTATTAATCATATTTGCTGCCACACAAGATTTAACCACAACCACAGCGCATAAGGTGATTGCGCTCACCAAATCATCAGGATTAATGTGACCGGTACTAATTTGGCTGACAGAACTGGGGCTAATATTTTTATCACAAAAGAAGCTTGTGTTGAGAATTGATTCTGCTCCATCCAGTGCTCTACCAACTACTTGAATAAAATCCGACGAAAGCTTCTGCATAAAAAAGAAACAAATCTGTGTATTTATCAACTCTAGATTTTTTTAAATTACTACACAGATTACTTCACAGATTGATTAGGAGATCAAGACCAAGTTTGGCAACAAATGTGAAGAAAAAACCCTACCTTCAAAAGAGAAAAAAATGGAGAATGGAAATCCATACCTCCATGTTCAGAATACAATTCCGAATTGTTTCATTGTTGCAATAGAAGAGTTGCATTCTCTCCAATGAATGCAATTTTTCAAAACTTGTTATTTTCTGCATCTTCTCACAGCTATCAATGGCAATTGTCTTCAACAATTTGAGTTGGGCAATGCTTAACTTGTTGAACTCAAGCTCTGGACATTTACTAATAAGTATCTCTTCAACATCAGTACTGCAATATATTCCTGCCACTGTTTGCAAATCTCTAGAGCATTGCACAGTAAGCTTGGTGAGTGTTGCTGGTAGTGTAAGATTGATTAAGTCTCTTCACTAGACCTAGGAAAAATTTTGGTTGTGTAAGATTGATTAAGTCTCCCAAAAATAAACAAATAAAAACCTTTTATTAGGCTTAGTCTAGGCTATAATTTAAATGCTTACAACTTCTTAGACTAATAATTAAGGGTTGTATGTAATTAGGTGTTCTTATGTATTCTTCAATTACGTGGTCAAATACATTATGTAGATGTCATAGTTACATAGCTCTTTAACTAAATAAATTATATTGTTTGATGAAGATTCTAGACTTGATTTTTATTGACCTAACAAAAGTAACCTCTTTGTCCATGAAATGTGTTTGGATCCTAGAAATATTCCTCCAGACCTACAGGGCATCTCTTCACTAGAGATTTTAAATTTGGAAAAGAACCAGTTGAATGTTCATTTTTAATCATTGATAACATTTAGAAGTTGAGCCGATAATGGTCTCAAAATAGAAAGGCTATACGAAAACCACAAAGAAATGACAACATTGAAAACCCACATACATTTATTTGAAAACCCTATTTCATCTAATATCTATTGCATACATTTTATACCAGATATTATAATACGAAAAATATCACCACATATGTTCCTTGCAGAACATATGTGGTGATATTTTTTTTGTAGGTACATACATTATCTGGTATAAAATGTGCCATCTTTTATGCAAGGCAGATTGAGAGATTTGTCTAGAAGACCAAATTAAAGATTTAGACTCGTAGAAGGTACTAATGTAAATGAATGATGTATTGTTTTAAACAGATTTGAGAGGCATTGATAGCTTAAGATGTGTATGTACGTATGTATGTATGTGCATATGTATGTACGTATGTATGTATGTATATATGTACGTCTGTATGTACGTATGTGCATATGTATGTACGTACGTATGTATGTATGTATGTATATATGTACGTATGTATGTATGTATGTAATTCCAAAATAGTTTTAATTCCATAGAAATGAAACTCATTCCACCTCCTGAGCCGAAATTCTGGCATCCACGTTTTTGGGCAAATTGGGTATGTATGTATACATGTATGATGTATGTATGTATATATGTATGTGTATATGTATGTACATGTATACATGTATGTATATATGTATGTGTATATGTATGTATACATGTATGTATATATGTATGCATGTATGTATATATGTATGATAGCAATTTAGATGATCATGCACAGTGCTTGCATCTACATAGCTAGTCCTTGTTGTATCTATATAGGTATGTACTCTTCCATTGTTCTTTATGGGCTTATGATCCTAACTGGTTGGTAGTCCTTGTTGTATTCCATTTACTATTGCTCACTCCCATTCTTTGTTTCTTGATATACAGTCATGTCTGACAACGTTTCTGTTGTCCACGTTTCAGGCCACTGATGGATCCTGACGATAGTATACAAGTGTGTGCACAAATACTTAGGAAGACCACATACACCCGGATTATCACTTGTCTCTGTGCCTTGGTTGTTGCGCTCAAACTACTGCAAGCTGAAGAAGGCAGCAACAGAGGGAAAAGAATTTGAAAAGGCAATTCATTTTATAGAGAGATTGTTCACTCCACTGAAGTTGATTGTCATGATCAGATTCGGATGAGTCAGGCTGCCTTCTCTAAACTAGCTATGATATTAAGGTAGAGAGGAACATTGAAGGATAGCAGACACTTGACAATAGACGAACAACTAGTGATGTTCCTCCACACTCTTGGGCACAATCTTCAGAACCGCAAGATTGCCCATAACTTTGGGCACTCTAAAAAGATAGTCAGTAGGTACTTCCACAAGGTACTGACGAGCATCTTAGCACTTCATGGAGATTACTTCAAGCTGCCTGGACCGGGCACTCCTCCTGAAATTACTGGGAACACCCGTATGGTTCCGTACTTCAAGGTACATCATTTGGTCTTTTGATTATGTTGTTTGGTATAGTGTTCCCCACCGTATCAGAGGCTGATTTTGCATTTTCCCATACACATCATATTTGATAGGACTGCGTTGGAGCTATAGACGGAACACACATCCCAATCACTGTCGAGATTGAGAAGCAAAGTAAATATTGTGATAGAAAAGGGAACCTGTCGCAAAATGTGCTTGCTGCAGTTTCTTTTAACTGCACATTCCAGTACGTTCTTGCCGGTTGGGAAGGGTCTGCTGCCGATAGTCATGTTCTAGGTTCAGCTCTGAGTAGAGCAGATCCACTTGAGGTCCCCCCCGGTAAGCCAAATCATAGTTTAATGTACTAAAGGGCACACAATATGTATTCAGTCCTAACACTCTGCTAACTCTCTGCAGGAAAATATTATCTAGTGGACACAGGATATCCGAATGCCCTTGGATTTCTCGCTCCTTACCGATCTACATGGTACCACTTGAAGGAATTTTCAAGAGAAAACCCAATACAAAATGCCAAGGAGTTGTTCAACAACTGACATGCCTCTCTTAGAAATGCAATAGAACACACCTTCGGTATTGTGAAGCAGCATTTTCCAATCCTGAGACATGCAACGACTTATGATATCATGACACAAGCCTATATTGTTTTGGCATGTTGCATACTTCACAATTACATCATAGAAGTGGATGGCCTACTTGAGGTGGAAGTGGAAGAGGAGGATGATTGTGATCATGGTGGGGTCGATGTGCCAGTGTTACAGACATATGGCTTCTCTTAGCAGGATAGAACTAAGTGGTCACAGTTCCAGGATGACCTGGCGAGTAGGATGTGGGAAGACTATAGACCTAGATAATAGTTGTACTTTCTTGTTGGTTAATGACTGTGCGGGATAGTGGTTTCCTTTGATATTTGATGTATGGTTGTATGGTTTCCTTTTGATGACATATGCAGAGATATTGATGTATAGTTGTATGTTTTCCTTTTGATGGATACATGATTCTGATTTTCCTTTGGATGACATATGAAGAGATATTGATGTATGGTTGTATGTTTTCCTTTTGATGGATACATGATCATCTAAATTACTAAGAAAGCACTGTGCATGATCATCTAAATAGCTATAGTGTGCATGATCATCTGAATTACTATGCAAGCACCGTGCATGATCATCTAATTGTGCATGATAATAATCTAACTGTGCATGATCTTCTGAATTACTATGCAAGCACTATGAATGATCATCTAACTATGCATGATAATAATCTAACTGTGCATGATCATCTAACATTAATAATAAGCAGGCACTATGCATGATCATCTAACATGGTCATCATGGTTAAGTGAAACTTGTTCTATGATTCTGATTTTCCTAGTGATGTATGGTTCTCGTTAGCATTAGTGCATTAGGACCACCCGATTATACGATGCCTTGTATGTATTTATCTCCTAACATTGACAGCCATGTGCAGACTACTACATGGCAATGACCGAGCTACTCATGAGCATTGATGGCAGTGCTCGAGACCCGATTCTGTTGGAAGAGCCTTCATCCAGTAAGAAAATGATCTGGACCAAACATATGGAAAGGGTTTTCCTCTATTTTCTCATTGACCAAGTCCACCTTGGCAAAAAATGTGAAGGTGGCTTCAAAAAAGAAGCGTGGGCTGCCATTGAAAGGCAGTTCAATGCGGAGTTGACTCTGAACCTAAGCAAAGACCAATTCAAGAACAAGCTAAAAACTTGGAAGCAAGGATTCAAGCTTGTGAGAGACTTGAAGAGCAAAAGCAGCTTCGGTTGGAACGAAGCAACATAGATCGTGGAGGCAGCGGATTCGGTCTGGGATAAACTTTTTGAGGTAAATTTGTCTTTTCATGACTTTTATATCCGCTTTCTTAACTATGCAAATTTGGTTTTTGTTGTGCATGTTGTTCTGATAGTCCAATGCACATTTTTTGGTGTTTGTGTAGTCTCGAGAGTACAGATCAGCTAGGATGTTCAAAAGAACATCTTTCCCATACTACAATGACCTTGCCATAATTGTTGGCAATGACATTGCTGATGGGACTGGCACAACAACTGCTGGCGAGACCGAGGAAGGGCACTATAACCGCCCTGCACAGTTAGATGATGATGATGTTGATGCTGATGTTGATGGGCCCGAGTGTGGCACACCTTTTGAGACTCAGACTAGTCTGGACGATGATATCCTCGGGCAGTCAAATGAGACTGCAAATCCCCGATCATGTCCAAGCATGGGATCATCTCAGAGGAGGGTAACGAAGAGGAAGGCAAGTTTGGCCTCTTCATTGGATATGATTTGTGAGACAATGCAGACCTTAACAGAGGGCCTTAAAGAGCCTCAGGTTGTCATAGTCGACCATTCCCGGGAACAGGCCATGTTAGGTAAAGCATGGAAAACTTTGAAAACCATGCCTTAGGTGAGCAGCAGTGATGTGATCACGGTCTACGAGACCTTGATGGACAAGCTGACCATCCTCAATGGGTTTGTGTCCATGGAAACCGATGAGGACCGGTTGATGTTCATAGATAGAATTTGTCGATCCGCAGATGCATGAGGGTGGGATCTGTTAAAATATTGTTGCTATATTTCTATATTGGTGTTTCATTGGGACTTTGTTACTGTGGCTTTAGTTCTATCATTGTTAATTTGGTTAATCTTAAATTATCTTGTCATGTATTAATTTGGTTAATTCCTAAATTATAATATCAATGTTAGATGATCATGCACAGTGCTTGCTTATTATCAGCTTATTATCAATGTTAGATGATCATGCACAGTTAGATTATTATCATGCATAGTTAGATGATCTTGCACAGTTAGATGATCATGTACAGTTAGATTATGATCATGCACAGTTAGATTATGATCATGCACAGTTAGATTATTGTTATTATTTTGATCAGAATTATATTATTGCTGTTGTAATTTTATATAAGTAATTAATCCTACTTTTCTGTATATATATTCAGATCTGAAATCTGACTGTATTTAATATGCAGTGAGCACAATGAAGTAACTATGAGTATGTATGTATTTTCAATGTTTTCACTGCATATTAAATATTACATATTTATATAACTGCAATGTATAATCTATACAGCAGCAAAATACATATGGATATAGCCGTTTATTATTATGTATATATATACTCAGCAGTAATATATATTGTTTCAATCGATATAGCTTTGGTTATATATATATATATATATATATATTATTCCGACATAAGCTAATAACAATAACAATTATGATCATGCACAGTTGGATACATGATTCATGCAAAGATTACTTTATCTTCATTCTATATTGTTGTTACATTTTGTCATTTTCATCTCATGCATTTAGAAAACACTTGATACTTTATTATTGTCTCGATCTTTCTTCTCAGTTTGTCTTATCTTTCATTTCAGTTTATGTCTCAAATGATCTCCATGCTTTATGTTGCACTCATGTTTCGACATCGATTAAAACATCAAGGTTTCTTTTACAAGTATTTTCATCAATGTTTCGAATCACACTCGTGAGCCATTTTTTTCTAGTCATTTTGCTCGTTTCTTGCATTTTCAATCCAATTGTTATACCCTTTGATTGTGTGCCCTTTGCTTGTATTTGTGCTATGATGCTTGGGTCCTGGTATACACAATTTGTTCTTTGACAGTTAATTTTAAGGTGATATGGTATGTATGTTTTTAAAATTATCCCCATTATTTCTTTTTATTGCTATTTTTTATTATTGATTGTAAAACCAAGGATTGCCAAGTGATGAATGCTCAGATGTTGCAATGATGTCTTAACAGAACTGTCAATTTTTTGATTTTGTCTTTCAATAGTCCTTATGATTTTTCTATAAGCCCAATTATTTACGCTAATGCCTATCATTTTTTCTGTGTTTGTTATCTTTATCATTTTTTTCGTGTTTGTTATCTTTAGCGTTTGATTTAATTCATTCCAGTTTTACACATTTCTAAAGATAGATAGTTCTGAGACAACAAATATGATGGATAAAACTGAGCTATCCGATGTTTGCTTTTTCAAGGTATAGAATTCTGATGGTACTCCATGGTGCATTTTTTTTTTTGTTCTTTGTGCTGCGATAAAATGTATATGTAGGATTGACAGTTGGTCGTCGGATCAGGGACACGAGGGTATCAAACGTGGATTTTTGACACAACGGTGTGTTTTCACACCACCAATTTATGGATATTGTTATTCCCAATCTACAATCTGATTAGTTGTTTCTTCTAATTTTCCAATTTGTTCTAATTATGGTTGTGAGCAGTAAATATTGTTTTGGTTGCAGTGGTAATGGCTATGGCAAGCAACCCTTTTTGTGATTGTGGCGGTGGAGTGCCCACCGTCATGAGGAGGTCGCGAACACATGGGAACCCGGATCATCGATTTTGGACATGTGTGAACAAGAAAAAGGTTATTAAATTTGGTTATATTTATCTACACATTGGACAACAATGATAGTTTACGATACTAATGTTGGTTTATTTGTAGGACGGTGGCGGGTGTGGCTTCTTTCAGTGGGTTGATGACGACACACCCCAGTCTACATCTTCGGCAATGCATGCATCTAGACCTGCAGCGTACGATGATTGCAAGTGTTGCAAGGCTTCGAGGTGTGTTATTGCAAGAGCAGAAGTTGTCCAGAGAGTCGCTGCGGATGCACGTTGTCTTCTCTACATTGTTATCCTACTACTTTTTATTTTGATTCTGCGGCCATAGCCGAATATCTATTTTTTTTCCAAATCGCAATGTAAAATCAATGTGATTATATGAAGCAATACAATTTTTATATTATCGAGCAATGCAATCTTCTTACTTTCATTGTATTAATTTCTTATGATGGATTAAATACACAAATTCAAGTTCAATTAACTTTAAAATTTAAAATTGAAATAAATATAATAAATTAACAAAATATAATAAATATAATTAAATATAATAATAAATAATAAATATAATCAAATATAAATAAATATAATGAATATAATTAACATAGGTCAATAAAATATAATAAATATATCAAAACAGACTAATCATAAATTAATTTTTAAAAAAATCAAAAAAAAATCGATGTCATATTCCACCTCCAATGTGAGATGAACAACCAAACGAAAAGATGGAGGCCCAAACTCCAATTCTAATTTGAAGTGCAGAACCAAACAAAGAATATGGAGACCTGCATTCCAATCCCAATTTGAAAATGTTCAACCAAACAGAGAATGAGAATTTCATAAATTCCAATTCCTATTTTCGATTTGACAACCAAACGGAGAATGTGGATTTACAAATCCATCTTCTAGGGCAACCAAACAGTCCAAAAAAGCATAACCAGGGTTTGCATAACCAAGCTATGGATAACCATGATTTGCATCATTTTCCAATTCCCAACCAAACGGGCCCTTACCCTCTTCCCAAGATGTATGTGACTGCAGGGCGACATCTCACCAAAAACAATTGACCCTACTGAATGGAACACCATGTATGAAGTGGAATTTACTATGAAACGAAATAAACGCTTCCCCTCGCCCAAGGGTTTCAATCTCATCGCAAAACACTGATTCCAAATCTTGTAGACCAGAGGCAGAAAGATCTTGGTACCCTTAAATTGGTTCATTAATTTAAAGTGTCAAATTGACAACTCTGGTAGAAGTAGTCGTAATGGGTCAGTATAATGTCTGGAACTGTTTTCTTCTTCACATATTCAATAGCTTTTTAGTTGGCATTGGAAGTGCAGAATAAATATTGACGCTTCTGAAGGCACAGCTGGAAGATAAAGTTCACGTCCAACGGCTCTGTTCACCCAAGAGAGTGAAAAACGGGCTTAAGCTGCAACCTGAGCATGGAGAGCAAATCTAATGTAACGGGATTCTTTTTGGCTTGTCGAAATACCGATATAAGAACTGCAAAAGAGCTGCTCAAACATGCCGATCAGTCAAGCTTAATAAAAACGATATGGGAGGGAAGAACATGTTTTCATGTGGCAGTAATTGCAGGAGACCCAGGTTCGTTCTCTTCATAAGTTCTTTTTGTTATATTTTATTAGAAGCTATTCTTCACTTCATGTTTTTCTTTCTTAACACAGTTGATTCATAAAATGCAGATTTGTTCCAAGAGCTAGCAGCAAAGCTACCAGTCCAAGGTCATTCTCTTGTTAAACTCGTGTTTATAAATTAAATGGCCAAGTTTTACTTGTTCGTTTAATTTAACTATGTGATTTATGCAGATTGCAAAAACATAATAAAAAAGGCAGACAAAAAGGGCGACACGGCTTTGCATTTAGCTGTGAGGAAAAATCGTTTGAATCTGGTGAAACAGTTGGTAGGCTTCGATGCCAATTTGTGTGCCTCTGTAAATAAAGAATGTGAAACTCCATTAAAATTGGCAGTGAGTTTGGGATTCAAAGAAACTGTAGAGTTTTTAATAACTTTCACATCAAACGCCCTGCATTATGTTGTGGAGCTCAACCAAGTCAAACTTGTTCAATTTTTAATTCAGAGGGAAGTACCGTTGTCAGAACTTATCAATGAGCCTTACAAGCCCGCCATAAATCAGCCTGACAGGGGAAATTGTGCTACAAAGTTATCAGATAATAATTGTGCTACTATTTCCCAGCCGGACCAGCAAATTGGAGAACAGCAGCATACCAAGGAGAAAGGTCCCATAAATGCATCTGATGATGAAGGAGACAAATCTTTGCAAAGTAACGGTGATTCAACAAAGAACCAGCAAGACCACCCAATTGTTTTAAGTGGAGACACGCCTTTGCACATTGCCGTAAGGAACAAATATGACCACGTAAGACTTTCCTAGGGTTTGATGCTCACAACTCTATTCTTTACAGTTTGGCTAGGCAACTAATTGTCCCTCTTTTTTTTTCCTTTTTTGCGTTGCAGATGGTGAATTTGTTGGTGAAAGTACCCGGGGTGAACAAGCTTGCCCGGAACAGTGAAAACAAGACACCATTTGAAATTGCAAGAGAAGTGACGGAGTACCACGAATCTTTTAGGGTTATAAGAAAGCTGGCAGATTCTGGAGTGAGTCACAAGGCATTCATGGACTGTGCGCCACAGGTAACCGATGAAAAGCGCATGGGAGCGAGGAAAAAGGTGAAGGCTGCCTACAAGGCCAGGCGCGAATCAGAACTAGTGGTGGCGGGGCTGTTGGCCACCATGACATGTGCCGCTGCTTTCTCTGTCCCAGGCGGTTTCGAATCGAATAAGGATGTAACAGATCGAGGGAGCCCTAATCTTGTATCCCTCACTTCGTTCAAGCTCTTCCTTATTTTCGATTGCATATCCTTCTTTCTATCTCTCTTTGTTTGTATAATGTGGGAGATGAGCTCAGAGCTTACCACAGGGGACAAGATGGTGTTCATGACCGTCAACAGTTTAGTGGTTTGTTTCAGCTTTGGCTTGACCTCTTATGGGTTTATGTGTGCAGTATACGTGATGCTGGAGCGTAAGGTCAAGACCTTCTCTTGGGTTGTTCTGGGAAGTCTCATTGCCATTATCTTCTGGGCTCATATCGCATTTTTCGATCAATCAGCACAGTATGTAGTGAAGCGGGCAAGATTCCACCGCCTGTGCGGTGTATCTTACTTTATCGATGATATTGTTGAAAATGTATGGTCTCGAGCAGAACGCTGTGGCCTTCTCAGCTGTCTCCGTTCAGGCGATGATGTTTCGCAGGATTTAATCACTGGGCATGCCATGTGTTGTGGGCTTATGAATCTTCTCCGTTCAAATGATGATATTAACAGTGGGCGGACTCCTGAACATGAAGTTAGACATAACAACTCCCCCTTAAGTACGTACCAGCTCAACTCCCGTTCTGCGTCGCCGCTCCTCAACCGTACTTGATAGAACAACACCCGCTCTTCTTCCTGAACTCCGTTAGCTGTAACAGCTCGTGCACTTCGACCGCGTTCGTCTGCCTTGTTTAGATATTGCATGTAAGCCTGTAACTCAGAACTCTTCAATTTCTGTCCTATGTCTGCCGACCATACTCCCTTGCACCATGTAATTATTTACTATTGTACGGATTTTAACAGTGAGGAATGTTGTTTTGTAAAAAGTATATATTCCTAGAAATGTGTTGTACCATTTTTTAGTCTAAATGTGTTATTTATTATTACTGTTTAACCAGCTCGTTTTGTTTGCTTCACATGTGGGGTCAACAGGAAAGGATAAATATAACCACCCAAAATTAATGGTCGTCTGTATTTATTTAAGGTTCTAATTTTAAAATAAATTTGATTGTATATATGGTCAGAGATTTCTAGGCTGTTTTTGGATTCAAATGTGAAAATCTTTTCCATTAATTTTTGGGATCATACTCTATGACCTAACATAAAGACTTATTTATTATTCTAAGTTTTTTTTAAATTTCTAAGTTCACTTTTTGTTTCAAGGGTTGGTCAAATCTATTTTTTATCCACCTCGTCATGAATAATCATTTTGTTAGATGATTCATTCCTCTTTACTTGAAGGGGACCAAAATATCAAACACATTTTCAAATGCCCAGATATATTTTGCAAAGCTTTGTGGTTCTATTGTTCAAAGCCATGTTTCGATATTAGAGAAAAATGTTTATTTTCATGCATCATTGAATCAATTCACTCGCTTGTAGATGGATTGATCATGAAGATAAGTTTTCATATTTTTGGACACCATTTTTGCTTTTTAGGCCCATAGGTTTCCTTATGACAAGTCTTTCTTGCCAAAATTTTAAAAAGAAAACTAAAGTATTAGATTGTGGAACCCCTCTTTGGAAATAAAATTTCAAGTGTGTTCCAAGTTTCTTACATCTACCTATGATTGATTTTCTCCTTGTTGAGCTTCAAGTAAGGTCAAATTCTATGAGTCTAATTATCGAATGAAAAGACAAGGTTTACCTTCTTACTTAGGATCATGAGACTTTTGATATAGTCGTGGAGATGATTCTAATTGATATGGCTCACAAAATTCGTATCAATCCCTCCCAACCATGGTGGAAAGATTGGAAGTGGGGCCCAATTACTATCTTTTAGAATTAAAAACTTGGTCATAGAGATTGTTGGTTATCTCCCTATTTTCTTGTGGTTTTGATGTTAAACTAGTAATGACATTTGTAGTTTCTAGTCTTAATTTGGCAATGTAAATATCATACCATTTTTTTTATTGTTTTGGAATAATAATTAGCTCATTGTGTTTAGTGTATTCTTTTCCAAGACCTACTTGTGAGATCTAGGCTATCTAATTTGGGTGTATGCAACTCACTTTTCCCTTTATGTAGGCAATCAAAATAGTTTAAGAATTTTTTTGGTTCTTCCCTTAAGTCCAAAAACTTTGGACATGGATCCATGATTTCATCACTCCCTTTGAATAAGAGTTTTTTCTAGGCACATGTTTCTCTCAAGGGATTTACATAATATCCATCATAAATTCAACTACATCAAGCATAATTTTAAGGTGGAGATTATCGTCAACATATGGAAAGATAGAAATTTAGCAATATTTTTCCAATTGTATTATTTCTTAACATATTTCACTTTTTAAAAAGTAATAATTTGTTTAATATCTTATTATTTGTCTATCTAAATTGTAAAACATTATACTATAAGTTTCTCACTTATCAGTGATCCTTGACCACTAAGGTAATGACCCTTTATGTGATGGCTCGAGTTCCTCCAACTTCCTCTCCTAGCATACCCTAGTATGGATGAAGTCTTTTTGCACAAGGTACCCATGGTACTCACTCTTAGGCTTCCCCTCAATTGCAAGATGATATCATTGATAATGGGGTTAGTTTTAGCTTGCATATTTGTGCTTCACATCTTCACCACCTATGAGGGGACCTTTAGGTTAACTAGTAATATTTTTACATTAAACATTGATGATGCTTCTAAAGGCAGTTCTTATCAAGCTATAGCTGGAATATTAATAAAAGATTATGGGGGTAGGGTCTTAGTGGCTATCATTAAAAGGTTACTAGATAACATAAACAATATAGTTGAGGCTAACTATTGTTGATGGCTCTTGAATTAACTATTAATAAGAATATAATTGAACTTATGATTGAGGGAGACTCCATGTTAACCATAAAATTTTTAGGAAAGAAATGCATTTCAAACTAGAAACTTGGCAATATTTATTTTAATTTACCAGCTAATCGCCGAATTCAATAGTTATGAATTTATGCATTACTTTAGAGAATCCAATAGCCTTGTTGAAAAATTTTCCAACAATTTTGGGTGAACCCACAATAGTGGGTTACACTTGTTTGCCTGAACAAACACTGAACTCTACATTTTGAAAAAATAATTCAGATTCAGATGCATATTGTCATCAAACCATTTGAAATCAGAAGATGAAGTAAATTATGGTCTTTTAGGATTTTCTTTCTATATTCTAAATATATTTTTAATTTTTATTTTTGAATTGATTTGAATAGTTTTTTCTTTCTCCCACAAAAATTGGTATGTTGCAGAATATGTCATTTTCAAAGAGTTACTTGATTTTCATAGAGCATAACTTTTTTTTCTAGAATAGATATAGATGTGCTTCTTTTGAATTTAGTTTTGTAACGTCCATATGGAGACCATGCAAATTTTTAATGACATTATCACTATTATTTCAATTTTTATTAACGTTTGAAGTTGCTAAATCATAATTTTGACATACCTTGACTACATAGCTTATAACTTGTCGTGTATTTGTCCAATTTCATTTTTTTTTTATAGAAAACGAAATTCAATACCTAGGGCATAGATATTTAAATTAGAAATTTTTTTCTCTCATTTACTATTTTTCCATAAGCGTCAAACATAAAGTAGACATACGGTGAAATATCTATGTTTAGTAAAACTAAAAATGCAAAGTCATAATAAACTTAATATATATTAACATTATAATTGTTGGAAATATTTTTCTCAATAGTACCTTACTTCATAGATAGGTTTGTCAAATGTATTCATTTGATCTGCCAAAAGATAAATGCGAAGTGATTTTTTATTAGCATTTTAATAGGTGTAAAGGAGACTCCATTGTAGGTATGAATGAGGAGTATAGATGTTATATCCATATTTTTTCTATCTAAGAGGCTTTGAGATAAATATTTGTAATTAATTCCTTCAAATGGAACCTCTCAAGGCTTAAATCATCATATTTTATTAAAAATGTATTATTTCAGCAAAAATCAGCATGTCAAAAATAGTGTAGCCCACTATTGTGGGGTCAGCCTACTACAAATAATCAAATCTATTTCCTAGAAATAGATAATTCCAAATTGGAAGAAATATTATAAGTGTCGATTCTTGGAAGTTTGGCTTGCATATTTTTATTATTATCTCATTATTTGTCGATCCAATAATTTTTTAAATTTTTTTACTCATTATTGTTTTATATTAGGCGAAGTTTTCAAAGACCAGCCAAAACCTTTACAAAACATGAAACAACCAAATTAAAACAAATTTTGAAACAATAGAACAAAGCAATCAATCAAAAAATAGTAGAGATAGAACATATTAGAATACATCAAGTTAGAATCTAGTATTTGGGGTTGTTTATCTTATAACATGAGCTAGAAGGAAAAAATCATCTTTGTAAGAATCTTCTTCCTATGTTCAAGAAGATCTATAGTTGAAGTCTGAAATCTTTTGCATGGGTGGGAGGAGAAATTTTATAACAACACTAACCATTGTAAATAAGAGGGCAAGGAGGGTTACCCTAACAAGACTCATGGTCATGGGAGGACTCTTGGGAGTTAGTCCAGATGAGTATTGAGAACAACCATTTGAGCTTAGAAAGGATTTTTAAGAAAAAAAATTATCATCTTGCAGTTGCTTGGGAATAATAGAGGAAGTAGAGTTTGAAGTTGCAGGAGCAAGAAGAGATGAAGGAGTCTCTAAAGAAATATAATTTCCATTATAATTAGGAATAAAAATAGCAAGATGACCATGAAGAGTTTATCCACCAATTTGAGGAAGATGATTTAGGAGAGCCATAAGGCCAGCCTGAGGCCAAGTGTCCAGTAGCAAAACAAATTCTATAGCAAAATCATTACCCTCATAATTGATTAATTGCATTCAATTAATGTCATTAACCTTTAAAAAATATTCTTAAGGATTTGGAGAGATCAATATTAATGAAGGGCGTCATGTTTGTCTTGGTTCTGTTATTTTTATTTTTTTAAGCTTATCTCTTTTTCATAATTTTTATTGGACAATAGTTAGATTGTTCGTCGTTGGTTTTCAGTTATGAAGGATGAAAATTAAAATGGGGAAATAACATAGGTAGAAGGGAAAGGAGTTTACAGTGGTTGGAAATGTTCAAGGAAATGAAAGACCTGCTAGAGGCTGCTAGGTTAAGAAATTACTGATGCCCTTCCTAGGACAATGAATAAAGTATTGGCTTGTAAGACTGATTAGTGGAACATGTCGTAGTCTTGGGCAAATTGTAGACATAAAAGAATCACCAAAAAGGAAGGAAAGATGCACTGTCCTAGAGGGAGGTTTAAAGCCTTCCATTAGTGAATGAATTGACATCAATGTCTTGTAAATTCTACTTTATTTTGTAGAAATCAAAGGATGCTCTTTAATAATTATTCAGGATTGTGTTTTTATCACACATATATAAATTATAATTATTCTTGTTTGGTTAATCTTCAATCATAGTCGACAATAAAATATTGATTCTTTTTACTCTAGTAAGATATTTTGAGTTTTCCACATGTAGGGTAGGATTAGTTACATTTGCTTTTGATTGGAATAAATCTCCATCATTTTTTATCAAATCTTTAAGAGACTAGGATATTGTTGATTGAGCAGTATGACACAATGAAGAATGAATGGGGGAGGTGGTTGGAGAGTTCAAGGAGATGAAATATTTTAATTATGTTGAAAAATATTACGATAAGGTTGGATGCCAAAATATTTTAAATATTGAAAAATATTACGATAAGGTTTGATGCCATCAATATTTGATGATGTTAGTGATGTTGAGGAAGAAGAGAAATCCAAAGTCAATGATAATGTTCTTGTAGAACAAGCTAGAGACGATGAAATATTAATAAGAGAATATAGAAGTCAAGCCAAATGTAAATGTTTTCACTTCTTCTAGAAGTCTTAATGAAGAGGAACTCATTGACTGGATTAATGAACTTGACAAATATTATGAGTATGAAGGAGTTGCAAATGAGAAGAGAGTTAAGTTTTCTTGTAGGAGACTCAAAGGCCATGCTGCAATGTGGTGGAATTATGTTCAATTAGAGAGACAAAACAAGAGTAAAGAAAAGATTAAATCTTGGGATAGAATGGATACAAGGTTGAAAGAATATTCTTGAACTTTAAGTGATTCAAACCAATCTTTTCAAAAGATTGTAGGAGCTTAAACAAAAAGATAGGTGAGTAAAAGAATATGTTGAAGAGTTTTACAAGTTGGTAATTTGGCCATGACATAGTGAAGGGGACATGCAGAAAGTACAAAGGTATTTGAATTATTTGAAGTATAGTTTACAAGATTTGTTGAGTCTTGTATCTCTTAGTTTTTTATTAAGTAAAACAGGTTTTATAGGGACCCTAAAACCCACATCAAATTAAAATCTTGAGAAAGTCATATAAACCAAATGAAGTAAAGCATAACTGAGTAGCAAGAACAGGCCACCACAGGGCCGAGCATGAAAAAATAGAAAAGAAAAAGCCAAGCCAAAAGGGAAAGAAAAACCAGAATAGGTTAAGCCAAGCTCCTGAGCATGGTGGCTGCATTGTTATCCAGGGCCTCCATCAGTTGAACAGTATCTTTGACATTTTGCACTTGGGAGCCATCATCTTTCCCCCTGTTCTTCCTGGTTTTTTCCCTGGTTCTTTTTCTTGGACCTTCCATTTGCTCTGTGTCTTCTTTCTTGATCCCTTGCTCCATCTTGGGGTCCATTTTTTCCTCCATCTTTTTGATCAACAACTTTAAATTTTTATTGGAGTTTTTGATGATGTTAAGATTTTGCTCAACCACGCCCTTAAGGGTTTTTTCCATACTTGTCATTTTGGTCTCAATGTTCATGACCCTGGTTTCTAGGCTAGGCATATTCTCTGTGGTCCTTTCCTTGTTGCCCTAAATTTTAACCTTGATGTCCTCGATTTCGTGGTGTAGCCATTTAAATGACCAAAACTAGTCCAGCATGTTGTTTTTGGTGTTGTTGAGAAAGTCCATTTCCATCTCCCTAGCTTTGTCACTCAGAACAACCAAAGCTGGGTCTATCAATTCTTCCTTATGGACTTTACCATCTTTATCCTCCAGAATCTGAGGGAATACGACTTCCCATATAATCCCCATTCGAACAGTGTTTATATTGAAATTTTGCCAGACTTTTTTACCCCTGCCTGTGTCTTGGCTATGATACTCCCCTCCAGAGATTTCTTCTGTCTCATCAATCCTTATGGGTTATTGATTGGTGCCTTGATCATCCTTCTCTTCAGTCTCAGGGGCCTGAATATTAGTTTTAGTGCCTGGGGATTGGGGATGGGGGGATTTTTCCTCACTGATAGTGATATCGATTGACAGGTGGCCAGAAGGGTCCTGCATTGTAGGGGTGTCCTCCTTGTCCTGTTCCTGCAATTTTGCAGAATCCGCTCTAGGGTTACCCACTTCTTTATCCGATACCATATCTCCCTCCTTTTCATAATACTCTTCATCCGAGTTAGCCTCCTTCCTGTCCTACTTTTTGGGGGAAGATTCACTCTTGATAGTTTTCAGAAGCCGTTTCTTGGAAGGAGAACCCTTGCTCTGTTTCTTGAATTCAACTTCCTCACTATCATCCTAGGGGATGCCTACTGAAGAGCTAGAGGGGACATAATCCGAGCCAGAATTCACACGTATGGCCTTGCTATCCCCAATTTCCTTACCCATGATTTGGGTTTTAAAGAATTCGTATAATAGAAGGATTAATCCATCATGTAGGGCGGGATACACAATTTTCTTATCTCTAAAACCAGTAATATTCTTGTTCATAGAAGAAAAGAGATGGTATGGAATGGAAATCTTGATATCATGCCTAAAATGGTTAAGCACTTGACGAAATGATAAGTTCGGATTATGTCAAACCTTGTATCGAGGGTAATGTAGTAGATGAGAGCCTTCAGGACATACTACAAGAGAACCCTCAAAATGCAGCCTCACAACAAGAAAAACCTTAGCGAAACCCAAATCCACTGCCAAACCAAAAACCAAACCTTTTGTGTCCTCTAATTGGTCACGATGATGCCACACAAGAGGAACTTATCAATCGTCTTCGATAAAATAGTGCCCAATAATCCATGTTGGTTAATAGGTTGAGGTCCTCTAGTTTTGAGAATCACTCATCCCTCGCCACTTCATTAGAAAGAATAAATAATAGTTAAAATGAGGTGTCTAGGGAGGTTACAACATGGGGTTCATGGAGGGATATATGTCATGCATTTTATGCCGATGGGTTGTCATATGATCAAGTGAAAAAAAAAAGAATAGTTAAAGATGACATATGTTCTCTTTTTGCTAATCCTGTTAGTAGTTACTCCTTATAAGTAACTATGAATCAGTTTCCCATACATTGGTATCTTCATAAAAGGATAAGAGCTACATTTTGGGATAGGTGGTATATAGTCTTTGATCAAACACCCTGTAATAATTGGGAGGTACCTTTACATTTTTTGAGAAAGCTATATTATGATTTTATCCTCGACAACAAGCCGAATTACTTTAACATTTAATAATTCCAGGATAGTGGGAGAGGCTCTGCATAGGATAGAGCTCGGGCCTATAGGGTGGTAGAGCCACAACATAGGATACATCTAGATAAAAAAAACCATAGTTAATGTTGCGGTCCTAGTAGTAGTGAAGGAGTCTATTTATTTAATAACCTTTCGTGTAGCTAGATCATTAACTCATGTCATTATTGAGCATGGAACATAGCTAGTTGACGTAGAGGGTGGATCAACACCTGCACCACCTCCATCATAATCAGATCCTCCATTTGTCTCAGCCTAGCCCATTGAGCAATGTGCCTCAGCTGTTAGGGTATATGTGCCAGGGAAGATACCGACAAGAATGAGGATGGTTCGACATCACATTAATGTACACATTGTGGGAGTAGATGCTAGGTATTTACTACTGAGGATGTGGCCCTCTTAAATGACATGTTGATGATGGTTTTTTTCTAGGAGGCAGATGCAGGTATGTTTATTTGTGTTTTGACATGTTATTACTTAATGACCTAAATCTTATAAAAGTAAATAATTGTTTATTTTAAGAATAAATTAAATTGATATATGAATAATAAATATTGTAGGGTGTAGCAGGTGATACTATGGGTACACCATAAAGTGTTTGTTTGACTAGACGTGCACGAGTAGCTTTGACACCTAAGGATTAGTTTTTAAATATTCATAAAAATAGAACAATTTCTTGTTGTCACGATATTGTTTCTTAAGGGTATGTGCAGGATCATGGTATGCCAAACTAGGCCCTTAAGTGGCAATAAAAATTCAGAAAATCAGGTTTAGGCAAGTTGACATAAAAATTTGAACAAGTTATAAATATTATATCAAAAATATGTAAGAATAGAATCTGTAGAAAATTGAATCTACTTTCTAAGATAATAGGCCTTTTTTGAAAACTAATTTTTCTATATGTTGAAAATTTCAAATTTCAATGTAGTAGTACGAAAATTTCAAGAAAAAATAAGAAGTAGGTGTATGTTTGACCACCTTAAACACAATCAAATGATTTTTTTTTCTTACAAGATTCTATATATAAGTAGTAGACTCATGTCTGGATGTGACACATTTTTTTAATTTTTTTTCCAAGTAAATAATTAATTATGATTTTTCTTCTACAACTTTTCTAGAATACAAAACCTCTCGCGTCTTACCACCTTAACTTAGTTTAAACTTTATCAAATTGAAAACTTTTTTTATTTTTCTTGTACTAAGAAAAGCATAGAATGTGACACATGTTTTGGATTTCAAAAATGTTATACAGTTTGAAAGTTAGAGCTATTTTTTAATAAATCTATCAATCAGGACTAGAAAGATAACAAGTAGGTGTATGTCTGATCACATTAAACAAAATCAAATGATAATATTTTTTTATAATATTATAGATAAAATTAGTAGACTCATGTCTGGATGTGATGTATATTTTTATATTTTTTTTTAAAGTAAATAATTAATTGTGATTTTTCTGCTAAATGTTTTCTTGAATATAAAAATTCTCGTATCTGACCACCTTAACTTAGTCTAACCTTTATGAGATTGAAATAATTGTTTATATTATTATTGTATTAGGTGAAGCATAAAATGTGATGTATATTTCAGATTTCAAAAATATTATATTGTTTTAAAGTTATAGCTATTTTTGAATGAGACTATCAATCAGGACTTATTTTTCACATTGCCACTTTTTGGCATACCATGATCCTGCACATACCCTTCATATGTATATTTATTTGATATTTTATAGGGCTTTTCGGGGGTTTAGATGTTTGAAGTTGATGATGTGATGCTTTCTTCCATTTACTTTGGCCTAGAGAGATTTGCGGTATCATATTTTTCACACCTCTTGTTTATAATTTTAATTGAATCCACGTGTTATCATATTCATTTCTCTTATATTAATTTTGTTTCTTCTAGGGTACCCCACCTGGCTCCAAGACACCAGGATGAAAAAATAAATCCATGAGGACACCCAGAGTACACAAGGTAATTTAGTACAGTTTAAGCTTTTTTGTTGAAATATATTATGATTAAACATGCACATGTATACTAATGAATGCAACTATCTTATTTTTTCTATATACAAAAATAGTTAGGTTTTACAAAATTAATGAGTGCACTAGGTGTCACTAATATTCAGGAGTGGGAATAGGTAACATTTTTATATTCAGTTTTGATTGCATTCTTGTTTGTTCAAAATCTCTTATAAATGATTCCTCTACAACGATCATATATGTTATGATTTTCATACAGGAAATGGTCATAATGGACTCGTTATTGATGATGCCTCCTAAGAGAGAGCTATTTGAGGCTCTGTTATGCATTCCATATATTTAACACACACACACACACATGTGAAACATATAGATTTAGATATGTGTACATGCATTTTTACTTCTGTAGTATTTTTCATCAATTTTGGGTTATTAACTTGTGTTAATTGTATTTTACCTACTATAACTCCCTTTACAACTTCCTACAAATTATTTACCATTCCATTTTGTTAGGAGTCTCGATCATTGAAGAGGAGGTCTAAAACAAATATAGAGGCAGGATGTATGCATGTATTTTTAGTTTAAACCCACTTGTCAACTTGTTTCACATTTCTTTCATGTTTGTTAGAAATCCCCAATTCCTCCCTCTATAACTATAACATCCTTTAACACTTACCATACATTAAAATATCACAATTCATTCATCAGTGGTTGTGCCTCCTACTAGCATAGTGGACCCATCTGAGGCTCTAGTATGCATTTATTTTTTTGGTCCATGCATTTTAAGTTTTGTATTGTTTGTTGACGTATATGTTATTAACTTGTAATAATTTATTTTTACCTTTTATAGCCTCCTTCACAACTACCCACAAATCCTCTACCTCTCCATTTTGTTAGGAGTTATCACCCACAAAGGATCCCATCAGAATTACTACATAGCCCAACGGTAAGTGCACCAAGATGGTGTGCAAAAAGGGGGTATAAGTGGCCAATGTTTTTCTAAAATCGGGTTAACCATAACTTAAAAGAGAAATTGGAGGGTCTTGCACTTAAAATTAGAAGTTGTGTAAAGAATAAAAATTGTAATACAATAAATCTAGTTTCTGAACTTAATTTTTTAAAAATGGATAAGATTAAGAGGGTCAAACACTCCACAGACGAAAAATTGTTTCTTATTTGTTTAGAAAAATATAACATCATTGTTTTCATGTGCTCAACAAAGATATAGTTAGATTTAATATTTTGAAAAAATGTTTGGTAGGAAGGTACCTGTAAGAATGAGATCTAGAATTTGTGTATTTTTTTCATTATTTTATGTTGAGTACTTTCATTAATTTTTTGAAGTGACGACATCTTGAAAATTAGGTAACTTCTGTCAAAATAATCGAGAATGCAATCTTCTTTTTTTCAAAGTGTATAGATTCAAGCATAGAAAAGTAATATATAATTTTTTTTGCAATTGGTCAAGTAGATCAAAAGTTATTTAAAAAATGGTAGACATATGTCAGTGAAGCTATCAAGACATTGGTAAAGAAAATTAAATTTCACTATGTTAATGTTGTCCAAAAATTGAAAAACTTATATGGTCAGAAATATGAGAAGACGTGTGAGATTATGGTGGTAATTTTAGAGATACGGGCACTTGATCATTTGTAAACCTGATGAGGATGAAGTTGAGAATTCATGTTCGAAGATGGAAAAACGTGTGAAGGAACTAAAATGGAGGGAAAATGGGCTTTCAAGCCTTAGGGTTGTTTACTAACCTTTTTCCAAGCCTAAAATTCGTACAAGTTTTTGTGTCCATCATAACCCACTTGGGTTTTGAAAAGAAAAAAGTACATTTCAAAATTTTCAAAACTCGTATGTGTTTTGGAGATGTAAAGGTATGAAATTTATTTTGTATAGAACACGTACGGGTTATGAATACATCAAAACACATGGTACTAAATTAAAAATACACCACATTTATGTATATATAATATATGTCTATGTTTGTATATATGTATATCTATTGTTTTATATACAAATATTTATATTGATATATGCATATATGTCTGTATAGTTGCACCTCTCTCTCTCTCTCTCTCTCTCTCTCTCTCTCTCTCTCTCTCTCTCTCTCTCTCTCTCACACACACACACACACACACACACACATCTAATTCTCTATCATGAACTGAGCATAATTATACCAAGACTTAAAAATAAGTGTGCATCCATAATAAGTTATCTAATAAAAATATTTATTTTAAATTAAATGCACCATGATATTAAATGTTAAGTCTTATCATAACATGTGGAATTAATGATGGTTGTTCCTACTCATCTCTCATATACAAGGACTCTCCATGGTACACTCTAGTCCCTATTGTTGAATCTTGTGCACTACCCATATCACCAACTTCATACTCTTTTGTGTCTATAGGGTCCTTGGCAGGCTCATCAAGGGTACCCAAGCATATATCCTAACATGTAGTGCAAGTATGGGGTACATACATATGTGCACCTAAGGATGATGAATTAGTAGCACTAGGAGGTTGCACCAGTGATGCAATGTGCATAATCAGATGACCACTCAAAGTGTGAATGGACCTTATGGTCTCTGAGATAGCCTATGCAATAAAATCTGGATGCTTCACTTGAGGAGGGGGATCAATGAGAGGATGGGGAACATATGGGTCATGTAATACTTGATGTGCCCTTGTTTTATCCTAGGACTACCCTCTACCTATGCCCATGAACGGTCACATACTCCAATAGTCGACATAATGACCCAACAAAAACTCAGCATATAGTTTTTTAATAAAATACAAAGGGGCATTTGTATTGTTGTTTGGTGGTTTATCAAAAACCATCCACCAACAATCCCAAAATTCGTCTCATATAGCAACATGCATACACCATTTCATGGAAATTTTTTCTTTCAAATAGTATCAAGAATTTGTCTAGTACAAGGATTCACAAATAGGGAGCATATTTGTTGTTTAGTGATTCCAAGTGCATTCACCCCATAATAATCTAGCTCATCATCAAATTGGGCATGCATGGCATCTTGCCATCAAACTGCAACATTATACTATGTGTTGAGGATCTCCATTAACTGTATAATAGAATTCATTATAGTAAACATTGAGGCTAATCTAGGGATCCTATTATACTCATTTCTAATACCCCTCAGCTGATTCAAATTATCACCTATAAGGTCCTCTAATGGCTGAGGTTTTATAAGTAGAGGGTCTCCACATTGTGGGTTTTCAGGTTGTGGGTTTTTGGGTGGTGGGTTTCTAGGCTCCAGAATATAAGTATTATTATCTATACCTGATTAAATTACAAATTCATATGAATAAAATAAACTTCAAGCAATAGAAATAATTTCAAATTTAAAAAACCTAGTTTTATCCAAAAAACTAGAACTGAAACTTAATAATCCAAATGAATGTAAGAAAATGAAATAAAAAATATACCTAGATCTAAAAATATAAATAAATGTAAAAAAAATGACTTCCTTGAATCTGATATCGGCTTTAATTTGATATCGAATGCTAAAATGATTTTTTTTCCAAATGTCGTGGGTCAAAATGACCCATGGTATTTGGTTTTTTAATGATTATTTTTTAGATATACAAATAGAATAGTTTATATATATATGTGTGTGTGTGTGTGTGTGTGTGTGTGTGATTTATATATAATAATATAATATATGTAATAAATGATGTATAATTATTATTATAATAATATATAAATTATCTTATATGATTAATATAATATAATATATATTATAATATAATATGATACATAGTAGTTAGTCATTGATATCGGATACCGACTTTGCTTTGGTGTTTGCTTTAGCCAGGTGTATTGACACCCAAGCTTACTAAAAAATCAACATGGATTTTCACATTTTGGGGCACATGAAAAGTGCATTTTTTTTTCACATTGCAACTTTTTGACACCCCCCCCACCCCCCGCCCCCCATGATCTAGGTAAAAGAACAAAGCTTTATCACACATTTATAAAAGAAATGGCAAACAATAATTCAAGTTTAAATATTGAATCAGTAATGATGTAATTTAGAATTTGGAAAATTTTAATGTATTTTATATTTTTATTTTTTGTAAAAAAATTAGAAATATAGAATTTAATAAAAAAATCTAAAATTCATTTGCTGATAAAATACTGAGTTACATTGTCTATCAACCTTTATATAGTGTTTTTTTTCTTCTTTTATTCAATTTTTTGTGTGTGTATAGATAACTTGAAACTTTAGGACATGGATATATCTTTTCACTATTTTTATGAGAGTATATTTAAATATAAAATTAAAAATTTACATGTATTGAAATATATCTCTTTCCATTCAATGTCACCTTTTGTCTTAACTATTCATGCAAAATAGGAATAAGTTATATCCTCTTGATATTGATTCTTTCCTCTTCTACATCATATTTTTTTCAAAATTTTAAAATAGATTTTTACTATTTTTCAATAACAATATAATCAACCATATATTTTTTTGTTGATGACTTTTTTTCAATAAAAATTAAATATAAAATATAAAAGGTAATTAAAATAATTAAAAGTTGTAGTTTTAGAAAATTTCATATATAAATCTACAAAAGGGTGTATTTTTTAATATCAATAAAAGGAGTAGAAGTTGTTGAAACCTCTCTTTCCTAAAATAATTTTGTTTTTGTTTGTAATTGGACCCAAAGTTATCTAAATTATTCATTCAATAAGCAATTCTACTAAAAAAAGACGAGACACATATATAGCTTAGCTAGAAGAATCTAGCTAGATCATATGTTTGACCAAAACTAATTTTTATTTAGAAATACTTAAATTCAGCTATACTAATAAGTTGGCCTAAAGTGTAACAAACCTTTGTACTTCTACCCATCCTACACATATCCAGTTAACATCACACATCTTATAGATTTTTTTTAATGAACTTTCCATCAAATTGAAGGCCAAATATATAGTAAATTCAATACAATGATTGTAACACAATACTAATTTATGAAGCCAACCTCTTGCTAAAATCCTTTCCATAAATATGTTCCAACATTATACGAAGTCTATTCCTTATAACTTTGGAAATAGTCACGCAGTCAGATATTGTCACACTTATATATTCCCCTTCTAACACAAATACAATTTCTCCTTTGAGAAAAGACTCCTGGTGGTGTTCACAACGACAAAATGAATGATATATATATATGTGTGTGTGTGTGTGTGTGTGTGTGTGTATAAATAAATATATATATGTGTGTGTGTGTGTGTGTGTGTGTGTGTGTGTGTGTGTGTGTCTATATATATGTATATACATATATATATAGATACACACACACACACACACACACACACACACAGATATATATATATATATATATATATATATATATATATATATATATATATATATATATATATATATATATATATATATATATATATATCTGTGTGTGTGTGTGTGTGTATAGACACACACACACACACACACACACATATATATATATACATATGTGTGTGTGTGTGTGTGTGTGTGTGTGTGTGTGTGTGTGTGTGTGTGTGTGTGTGTGTGTATATGTATGTATGTATGTATGTATGTATGTATATATGTATATATATGTCTATATATATATATATGCATATGTATATGTATGTGTGTGTGTGTGTGTGTGTGTGTGTGTGTGTATAAAACATATATCGATAGTTTAATGAAACAATGCCTTAACCAATTCACTATAAAATAATAAGCCCAAGTCATACATCATGGAAGAAAAGAAAATAGAGAAATTTATAGAGAAAAAGAAAAACTATGGAGAAGGATGACACAACATACCGTATTTTGGTATAGATACATCTATGGAGTCAGATTGGTCACATGCTGGAGCATTGTTAATGAATAGAAAATATGTGGAAATGCACAAAGTAGGAGTACAGACAAGGGATAATTATTTGATCGAAAGCTTCAAAGGAGCTCTATTGAAACAAACTATATGGCTCTTCCATTTATTTACGTTAGCATATAAAATTCATCTAGCACAACCAAATGTAGGGACAATAATAGGTTATACTCTGAAACCAAATGTGAGAACAAAATGGTAAATATTTAATAATCTGATTTGATGAAATAAGAAGTCTTAAAAGAACACGATATGTAGTCCATTTGAGGGTTGTTACCAAATGTAGTTACTAAACTATATCTAAAAAGTAAGAGACAAAACTATTATATGCCAAACATTAAAATAGTCATACTAGACTCAGTAGATAATGTAATACAATATGTTGAATACAATTACGTCAACACTTACTAGTAGAATCACCAATAATAAACTAGATTATATAAAATATCAATAGAATTATTATGATATATAAATGACTATAGATCCACAATTGCAAAGGATGATGATATGATATCGTGGAGTGTAGAGACATATTTTCCTTCCTTGGGGAACCAATCACATGAACTTAACTTGTTTTAACTCCATTAACACTTGAAGGTTTTGTGGTAACCTTCAAGATTTATAACTGAGAAAATATACCTTAGATTTGCATTTCATTATTCCTATAATAACATTAACATATATACATACATGTAGAGAAATAAAAAGTAATTAACTCATCATGTGATGCCAAAGTTTGTGCCTTATTCATGCTAAGGACTTGTGCATTTCTCTTCATGAAAATTATAAGTCTAAGACTCTAATGTTAAACTGAAAAATTTCTAACTCCTTGCAATATTCAAGAGCCAAAGTAATTGGTTGCACAACTTAAGACATACATCATATAGATGTTCGTTGTGAACTTTAGAAGCAAATATACAACTGACTCAACCAAATAAATATCAAAATATTAGCTATAACTATTTGTAGAAATAAGGACACTCATAGCATATATATGTTCATCATGAACTTGAGAAGATAAGATACAATTGATACTTACAATAATTATGGATCTCTTCATTGTCTTTCTTACATGGTTGACATCAATGATAATATATGTAAAAATTATCCCCTTTGTCATTGATATTAACACAAAAATGATTTTTACTTTCCTCCCTCTTTGACATCAAGGGAAAATGATTAGCAAAACATATTAGGATGAAAGGTTTGTATGACCCTTGTCATCTTTGAACAACTCACTCAATTCAGATAGATAGGTAATATATACATACTTATTTGAAAAAAAACAATAAAAAAATAATATACTCTTATTTTATAGATATTTACATGGTAGTAAAAAATTCCTATCTGTTATAGACTTGGAGCAATGTCTTTCCATTAATGTCAACGTATGATACCCTTGTATGAAAAAGAGGGAAATTATTGTAGATATAGAGGAATGCATTTTTTATTAGAGTAAAAGATGTTTTGAAGGGAACTTGGAAACCTTTACAATAAAAGGACAACGGGCTACAAAAGACAATCAAACATAGACCAAGAGCTAGCCAAAATCAAAATAATAGAAAACCAAAAAGGGTCCAAGGACCCAAAGGAATGCTAAAGATTCTTTAGCATTTTTGTTGCCTCCACATTTTTGCAAATGACCCTTTCATTAATATCTAAAACTTTATCAATTATGTGGGCTTGCTTAGTCCTACCATTGTCACAACTATGACTTCTAGATGAGGACCCAAGTATTTGACCTTAGCCCACATTTTTCTAATCAACAGTGTCACTTTCCCCTTATCATCCATAGCAAAAGAAGAAACAACATTTCTCTTTTTGAAACCTTTCAAGGGTTAAGATTTTTCATTCAAATTTTTAAGACCTTTTGTATTCTTCTACATTGTCATTCTTTTGAGGACCACATCAACTCAAAGTTTTTCATGCACCTTACTAATAGTCTCTACTAGTAATTTGATCTTCTCCTCATGGTTTGTTTTCATGGTTTTGACATCGTTGGACACCTCTTGGACAAATGAAAGCATCTTGTCACTATCATATAAAATAGAATTATTATTCATATTGTTTTTCTCTATATCCATCTTGTTACTAAGGGAATTAATTCTATCCTTGATAAAATAAATTTTTGAACCCATCCATTTTTTTTAAAAAAATTGAACCTCCATCACATCCTTGGCCACCAACAATGTATGTCCCTTATTCTAGTGGAAAAGGCCCCTTTCTCCAAATCCATAGGGGTTTCTTTCACCATTTCCATGGGGATTTCAATGTGGAAATCTATGCCATGCAACCCACCCTCAAATCGAGGATGCTAGACTTTTCACCCACCTCCTCATCCTTCTTAACATTAATACTAAAATTTTACATTGCCTTGTTGGCATGGGGAGCACTACTAGTATGCCCTCTATCTTTGATCACAAAATGAGACAAATTATGGCCTTTTTTCCTTTATTTCACCTATTTTCACTTGGACGATTTAGAATATTCCACCACCTTAGATTTAACCTTTTAGCTAAACTTGGGGTTTCAGAGGCAAGGACATACTCCACCGAGGTCACATAATCTAAGTCATGTTTGTTAGTTTCATATCCATTAGACCACATAGGGGTGATTTCCTTCTTAGGGTGTTTGTAATTGCCAATATGGAGGCAAGCCTGTTCACTAGAGGGACGTCCTCAAGATCAAAAGAAAAAGAAAGAAAGAAAAGAGTAATCATAATAGTACACACACTACTACACAGAGGGGGGTTTTGAAACAATATTAGAGACAATTTTTGGGTAAATTGTCTTAATTTGAGACAAAATAAAACTTGTAAATTGTCTCAAATATCATCTTTAAGAGGGTGTCTTAAACTATTGTCTTTATAAGACAATAAAGAACATCAGTATTATTGTCTTTTAAGAGACAATTTTCATTTTATCTTTAATCTGACTTATTGTCTTTCTTAAGACAATAAAAAATATTCTTATAGAGAATATCATTAATGTCTCTCTAGAGATGATATAAACAATGAATTAAAAAATTAGTGATTAATTAATGATAGGGCACGATGGAATCGAACCACCATCCTCCTGCTTATAAAGCAGGTGCTCGTCCATTGAGCTAGCACCCTTTAAAGAGTAATTATATGCTTCAAAATATTCTCCCTAATCTATTTTATTGCAAATGCACTCCTCCATTACCTATAAAGCAAGCAAAAACATTTCTTAGTTATTTCATAGAGATAAATAGTTCAACAAGAAAGCCTTCTATGGAAAAATCCTTAAAAAACATTTACTAGTTACAAATAACAATAGATTAGGGGTTTGAATTTTACAAACTAATGTCCACATCATCCATGGTTCTTTTGTTTCCACTATAAGCTCAAATAACCCAGATATCTCTAAAATTAAAAAGTCTTTGCATTGATAATAATACACACGCAATCTGCAAATAAAAGTTCTTCACACTCACGATAACAAAGATAATATGAATAATTCAAACTGCATATATTCCCAAATCAGCTTTTCAACAACTTATCGAACATAGAATTATAATTCATTCCTAGTGAAAATACAAGGAAATTTTGATTACATAGTTGGAGAGGTCAACTACTATATCGAACAATTTACAAGTGAAAGGCAACTAGACTAGTAGACACGAGATTCAATAATGAGATCTAGAAAAAACCTAGAAAGAAGAGTCGGGCTTCAGTCCTAAGCATAATTTTAAGATCAACAAAGGTGTTATTAGATGGAATGTAGATGTAGAATTGGTACCCAAAAAAAATTGATAATTCTTGCATTGGATCTACTTATAGACATGAATGAAGCGCAACCTATACATGCTCAACCAATAAGTCTAACAAGTTGGATCGAAGAGATTACCAATGGATAAACATTCTAGGGTGGGTTATTATGAGGAGAACACAATTTCACAACTTGTCCTTATGAAAGATACAATGTCCATCGTTGTAAAGGTTTTCGATCGAGCCCCTTCAAAACCTGTTTTAACCTTCATCAAAAACATTGGGTGTTTTTGGGTGGATCTTTAGCATCAATTGTTTTACCCAAAACGTCCCAGATAGTGATATCAAGTTTCAACAACTCCAGGTAAAAAGAATTTACACCTATTTTTTACTAAAAGGTTGAAATAAAAGCAGGACGATATTTGTACAAAAATATTATAGAGTAAAATAACACACCGACAAAGTTTAATAAGATCAAAGTCCAAATGCGGGAGAAAAAAACTGAGAAATGATTAAATAGCTAATATTTAGCATTAGGTAGATAATTTATCATCAAAACTTTCACCCAAGACATCTGCGGAGATAGGGACATGAATAGATTCTCAACCAGTGAGTGTACCTTCTTCCTCAAGAGTGTCTTCAACATGTTGTTGACAGCTACTCCTGGTAGGAAAGGAAAGGGTATGTAGGCATTTTTAGGTCAACCAATATAGCACTCTCTATGACAACCACTCAACATGCAGTTCCAATCAACCTAAACATTAATATTTTCAGAAAATGCAATGCAAATGGATATAAAATGCCCCACCTCAAGGATTGTCCTCTGGTGTTGGATTTAACTGCATGTCCTTTGGTTTTGGATATATGATGTACTAGCGATAATAATTCTATCCTATTCTTAAATCATTTTCCATCTTTTAGAAATGCTTGATTGTCCCTTATTATAGGAACCATATTACCTAAACTCAGAGTCCCTTTATAAAACATTATTACTCCAATCTTTCAATTAAATTTGTACCTTTAATGTTTGAAATCTACACAACTTGAATGAGTTTTCGCAGAAATACTAAATATTCAATCTAGGCTAAATTATGCTGATTTGTAAGCATTTAATTTATTTGGCTAAAATGCAAATAGATAATTGAAGACCGATATCTCTCAGTAAGTATTTTAAAGATGTATTTATAATATCAACATACTAGTTTCCCCCATTTGCAAGACTGAGTTACAATTTGGGGTATAAATTAATATTCTATTAGATAAATTGTCCTCTAGAATTTTTCCCACTTGCAAGCCTGATAATTTTTAGGAAGCCCAGAATTATAGCTGCTTTTTTTCTACAGGAAGACATTTTGATGCATGTATGTTTGTCTCTATGCATGTGAGAAGACTGTTATTTTATTATTTGCATGGTAACCTAATTATTCTTTCATTTGCAATGGCTGACAATTACATTTTAGGGGAGAGTGATTATTTATTGTTTGAACTGTCATCTAAATTTTTTATAACTTGGAAGACTAATTAAAATTTGTGGGAGACTGATAATATATAATTTGAATTGTCACCTAATTTTTTTACAAATTGAAAGACTGAAATTAAAGTTTAGGGGAGAGATTGATAATTTATTATTTGAACTGTGTTAGTAAACAGATTTGTCCTTTTTATTTATTGCAAGATTATGACTCTCAAAGCCCAAATACTGAACAACAATCTGCTTATAACAGTTGAAAAGCCATTTCCTATTCACCGGCTTTTCTCTGCATTTACAGGTACAGCTCCCTACGTGTATGATATTCAAAGAATTATGTTCAATTTCTAACTCTAATTCAAATATGCTCTTAACCTGAGAGCACGAGAGGCTAACCAAATTAAGCCTAACCAAACTTAATTCAGGCAAAGAAAATGCTTCTAATTTATGACTAAGTAACAAATCCACAAATCCTATGAGTCTGAATGCTTAGCAACTATCTATGAAATGCAAACAAAACTTCTTCTGAAACTTCCTCCGAATCTCCTAAAGCACATCCTACTTCAGTTGATTCAAATCTTCGTTACGAAAGGACTGAACATCCTTCATATCCTCCTGCAATTCAGATTGAAAAAGAAAGAAACAGAGAAGCAAAAACTAACTATCTGGAACAGAAAATTATTGACATACAATCCACTTTATTGGCTCTGCAACATAGAGTCTAATACATCAACAATTTTGCCGACCCCGTTTACATCCTTTGCAATAGTTTATATAGAAAACAAGCACATGCCATTCTCTGGGAATGTGAAGTGCTTCAAATTCAGAATTTGAAAAGCCTTTAGAAGACTAATTTCGAAAATACAAATAAGAGAAGTTTAAGAGACTTTTATTTCTTCCTTTGATCTGCCTCCAGGAACGTGAACTGAAGAGACTCCATCAATTGATATGAACTTGGGAAAGCTGCATACTAGAATTAATGAAAGGATACCACCATTATCTACGCTCCTGTTTCTGTTCTTTGAAAGTCATAATATTAATTAAGATTGTATCACCATTTTCAAACATTTATTTATTTCACTGCACTAATCTTTTCATACACTTAAGAATTGATCTCTAAAGCTTCAATCTAATTTGAAAACTATCACAGATCACAACCCATATGAAGATGCTCGATAGAATCAATATATATTCACCATACGCTGCCTCTATCTGCCATGAATAAAACATAGGACTGTTATTCTTCCTTTCTCATATGCATCAATCCACATAAACTCTGAGCAACCTCTGTACAAGATTGAAACAATGCATACATTCCACAATACATCATGTATCCAACGTTCTCTGTTTTGACATGACAGTCGCATGTTGAGCAGACTGAGAACTTGTTGATATCATCAATCTAAACCATCAATCTCTGCATTTTCGATGATTCAAACCATGTTTATGAAGTGCAAACAATACCATTATCGATCGAATCCTCTCCATACTGTCATAGACTCAAATATCGTAGTTTATGAATTTTGGAATACTCAAAATGAGAATTCCTGCCCTGGACATTAGACACGTTTTGAGGCCATGCTTTCTAAACATGAAACATTCTTTGAACCATTCAAAAATAACCCAGATGCATAGAATTTGAAAAGAACTTGAAATCGCCAAGATTTAGACTGGCGGGTTTCGGCAAACTGAGTGCGCAACTATAATGGAGTAGCTAAAATTCAAAAACCCGCCTTGCATTTTCTCTCTGGTTTCTTCATCATTTCATGCACCGTTTCTTCCAATGGCTTTGTAGTGACTCAGAGAATCGATCCATACCTTCTTTTCGTTGAAAACAGTGACCATAGTTGATTGTTGAACATGCTCTACCTGGTTATGTCGTGCATTCTAATGGCCATTTTCGCATCTGAAACTTATTAAAATTCATTAGTTTTGGATTGCCAGGCACTTGAAGCTTATATTAACTCTTTTTAAATTAGAAAATTCTCTGAGACTTCACTAATTACATTTCAAGCATGCCAAGAGCCGTGACTTCATACATGTGTATGTTACACTTAAAAGGCTAAGTTTGCAATCTCCTTTGTTAATAACAATCATCTAACTGCCATTCTTTCAAAACTTTCATGCTGTTAATGTGCAGATCAATGCCTTTGAAACATGGTAATGAAGTAAAACATGCATTTCAAGCTTCGAACCTCACATAAACATAATAAACATTGCTGATTCACCTTGCACTGAAAATTCCTCAAAGGATTAGCTTTTAAATGTATCTTTTAACTTCAAAACTAATCATTATTTGAAATGAGGCCTTTCCTTCATAAGCCTTGGATAATATGCTATCATACCAAAAACAATAGGGCATCAATCACCTCCATTCAGCAACCATCATGCTCTGAGATCTCTCAAATTGCACCTGCTGTCCCATGAAATGAATCCCTGAGATTTCAAATGCCAAAACTGTTCATATATTGAAGGCAGGACTATGACACCAAATCTTTATTGCAATATAGTGAACTTTTCACTTGCTAGTATCTGAAAGATTCAGCATCCTTGACAATATGCAACAAATTATATCATCTAATTAGCCATACAGCTAATCACCAAAACTCAGTTTTCTTTCACAAATGTGTCACTCTTGAAAGCAACATCAGATCCAATATGCTTTGATAACTTTAAGGAACCACCTTTTGCCTCTGCTCTTGCATCATTCAAATGAAGAAAATTGTCTTTAGATTCCTTAGGAAAGCCCAAGAATCATGCCTTCAATCACCATTCCAACTGAAAAGAGATCATCAGTGAGAACATGATATCCTTGCCGGGCTAGGAGCTATCACCTACCCAACATGACACCGCTTGAACCAACCCACCCGGCTTAGAGAAGAGAGGGCAAAAGAAGGGAAGCCCGACAAGGATAGCCTACCTATGAAAGACTTAGACCTAGACACAAACAAGACCAGACATGACTTTAGTTTTAAAATCTTCCACTTTTAACAGCATGGTTATGAGGTGAAAAAGTGGGGCAACAAACTGTCACTTCCATTTGCAAGACTTAAGTTAATTTTTTTGGAGAGAGACTGATAATCTATTATTTGAAATGTCATTTGGAGAGAGACTGATAATTCAATATTTGAACTGTCACCTAACATTTTTTCCACTTGAAAGACTGAAGTTAATTTTTTGGGGAGAGATCTGATAATTTAGTATTTCAACTGTCACCTAGAATTTTTCCATTTGCAAGACTTGCAGTTGTATAGTTTATGCAATTTTTGGTAAAATTTCCACCTACACATCTTATAGCTAGCTTGGTGATGGCAACTATTACATTTGAAAAATAAATAAATACTATGGCTAGAAAATGCCAAATACTTTCATCCAAGTAAACACAGATATATATTGTTATTTTAAACATAATAACTTAAATCAAATCCAAATGTGCTTTACCTAATTCTAAAATCAAATGAATAAATAGAAAATTTAATCCTCATTACAAAAATGAGATGTGTTGAAAATATTAATTGTTATAGCGCATGGCATGAATCATGGCATGAATAATGAGTGGAAAAGTGAAAGAATATGTTTAGACATGGACAAGCTTCATTTCTTAATCAAGGATTTTAAAAAAATCCATACTTGTTTGTCAGGTGGGTTGTGCCAAAAAATCCATACCTGTTTGTCAGGTGGGTTGTGCCAGCCATGCTCCGTGGGAGTTCCTCCTCTTTGCCACATGCTCCTTAACAAATTTCATTCATCTCAAAAAATCTATTTGTAGCTTTTTATAGCTCATATAAGAAAACATTCTCGCACCTTTAAGGTTTGGAACACTTGCACCTCATTCTTCTTTGGATTCCTAGCCAGCTGAAACAACTCTCATGCACAACAAGTTATAGTTGTTTTAAAATATCCACAGACATTTGATTAGATTGTGGCATAAAATTAACTAATTCGCAATGAGAATACAGTCAAAGATTCACAAATACTATAGATGTGATCCAAGCATAGAGAAAGAAACAAATTAAAGTAAGATAATTTCCTAAAAATTGGATTCTTCAATGAACTATCATTCCTAAACCATCCCAAAGGAAAAATGTACGTAAGTGAACTTTATAAATACTCAGACTTATTCAAGAATTTTTTTCATAAATGTAATGGGGTACTTCAGTATGATCCAATTTCAAATCCAATAGTTGCAATAAGATAATCTATAACTCTAGCAAATCTTTGTTGAGAATGAATATGACATATACACCCAGATAAAAAATTAGCGTAAATGGATTCAATAAACATTCTATTGAATTGTCGAAGGATTTGCACTGTAAAAACAATGAGGCACTTTAGCAAGATCCAAGCTTAAATAAGCTGGTTACAATAACCTAGGATCCCCTAAGTGAACCTATGCTGCAATTGAGTGTTCCCTATTACAGCCCTTAAAAACCTTAAAAAATAAATTCGACAAACATTCCCTCTATTAAGTATGGAATGATCGTTGAGCTATAATCAAGATGTCAGAGCACCCCAATAAAATGTAGGTTGAATATCCTTACTATAAAATGTAGGTGATAACTAGGGGAGATCTATGGTGAGATTAAGATATATAATAATTACTTCATACACAAATAATAATATTATTACAAATGTGATCTACGTTATAGGACAAATAAAACAAAGGGACTTGTTGGTGATTGGTCCATACTTTCAAGGATGAATAAATAGATTATATTATATTCATATTTAAAAATCACCCAGTTGATTGTGGAGTGAGGATATTGGAAGAATTCCAGCATTGATCTAGTTCTAAATCCTCTCTTGCACCCCATAATTCCAAAGGTACATAAGAAGTTATGTAGTGTACAATGAACCCATAAATTACATTCGAGACCGAGCAATATCTATAAGATCTCTCTAATATGAACCCCTAAATTACATTCGAGACTGGTCCATGTCTACAAAATCTCTCCAATATGAATCTATAAAGTTCATTTGAGTACCCATATCTACAAAATCTCCCAAATGTGAATCCATAAATTATATTTGAGAGTGATCCATATCTACAAAATCTCTCCAATACTACTTTTTTCACTTGTACATATTGAAGACACCCTATTACCTGATTGAATCTTTACAAGATAAAATAGAGGATATAATATTTGTTTTAGGTAGAAGATATAGCTTGAATTGTATCACATATGAAAAATTCATTGTCTTGCATGGCTGAGAGTAATTTTATTGCATATGTTTTAGTTTACTGGATAGACTGTTGATAATTGATGTTCTCCATCAGCACCATGCATCCCAGTCAATCTGCAAATTAGAACCATAATTGCCTCAAAAATAGAAGTGACCGGACTCAACTCTAAAAACTATTATTAATTATTTTAAACAAAAAATGGGGACATGATAATGCTATTCTGCTACATTAACATTTCATTTTCATCCTTGATGTGATCTTCCTGGCTCTACAACCTATCCCTCTTGATGTTAGCTCTATTGGCTTCCTCCTCACAAAGTTGTAAGTTCTTTCATTGGTTATCTAGTGGATCAAGTTATGGTCTAATGGATATAGCCCGACTTCATTCTCTTCACAAGCTCTTGATCTTTCAAGTTAATCTTTTTCATTTCATGTTTTTCTCTCCTACTTCGTAATTCTAAGTGGCTGGTTGTGCCTTCTCCTTTTTCCTATGTATCTCTATCTTGAACTTTCAGCTTCCTTTAATGGTGAGTAAAAACGATGGTTTCATTCTTAAACCATTTACTTAAAAGGGGTCAAAAGTTTCTAGTATCACTTCAAAATGTCCACACACTAAAACCATTAAGACCTGTGGCAGGCCTAGGCGTAATCCTATACATTAGCATTCAAATTAGATGATCAACTACCACATCACCTGTTCAATGGCGGGCAGTACCATTCTCAAGAACAAAGAATCTTTGAAACAGTGAAAGAACCTAGAAGTCATGTGGCTTCAAATTATGCAAGTAATTTTCTCATATGTGAGAAGATATTAATGTCTATGAGTGACCAAAACTATGTCAACGGGACTCAAGAATGCATTATAGTTTATGGTAGAAACTTCTAAAGAGAACATCCTAGGAAAGCAATATAAAGGAATGAATGCACCAAAGAAGCAATGTAAAACCCACCATAAGTGGTAAAGAAACCAACACAAATAGTGATATGTCATACGAGTGGAACAAAATCCACAAACAGCAAGGGCTGAAGACAGGAAGAATAGAATCCAAATTTCATCAAATATCTCTGTCAGGGCCCTGAAATGAGGAATCAGTAGTGCTATTGTTGATCACTATAATAGGATAGGCACATGATTATAATCAAAAATTGATTACACAAAATTGAATAGTTCTGGAGGCAACATGTTAGGGAACCTAAATGACAATGTGTTGGTAGTTGAAAATAACAAATGGAAAGGGGGCTAAGGCTTGGAAAGGACTGTCAATCTCAGACCTCCTGTAGTCAACCTATCCACCCTATAGACTCTAAAGTATTTCTGAGTTTATGGAAAGCTTGGAACTCATTAAAGATAATGTTACTAATGACAGTTTTTGTCTTAGCAGTTATAAAGTGTTTGGTGACAAGTCTATATGGTGGAATCTTGATCATGATAGTAAGATGCTAGCCCTACTTCAAGGGTGCTTTGCTAAAAAGTGGAGCCAACTTGGTATTAACTGCTTCACAGATATTTTTAAAAATGATCAGTTAATTGATTGGTCTTCTCTTAGCAATGCTAAACATATTGCCCCTTTTAATTGGAGGAAATATTTTGTGTTAAGAGAAGCTTGCAAGAATTTTAGTTTTCCCGTTTGCTGTCTTAATGGAAAGGAACAATACAATGGATAAATGGCTCTCATTTAAGTAAAGATTAAAGCTAAAGATATCTATAATCAATTAGCTTACTATGAATTTAAATGGATAGATGGATCTCATTTAGGTAAAATGTAAGATTAAAGCTAAAGATGTTTGTAATCAATTAGCTAACAAATCTGGTATTGTTGATTATATTAATAAGTGTTGGAACATTCAGATTCACAGTAAGAATTGGTAAAAGCATTTCAAGATGCTTTGGTCCAAATGCTTCGAGCCTAAAAAGGTTTGCTTCAGGTGGTTATTGTTATTACAAAGGCTTCCATACAAGGTGTGGCATGCTGATACTAAACTCTGCTCTACCTGCACAAAGCCTGAGTCTATTAGGCACATTTTCTTTAAATGTTTTTTTGCCAAGAAAATATGGAATATTTTCTGCAATGGCTTATATAAATGGGATCTAAATAATCAGAATTCTTGGTTGGAAATTCTTACTGGGAATGTGGGAAATATTAGAAAAATATATAACCTCTTCTGGTTGTCTCTTTCAACTAAAATAATATGGTTTGTATGGAAGGCAAGAAATGATGAAGTATTTAACAAGAATAGGATGATGCTTACTGATTAAAAGACTCACCATTCTTCATGTTGCTATGTAGGTTATACTGTGGGAATATCAAATGCTAAATTCCTCAAATTGCTTGGGGATGGAATACTAACAGTGATCAGGCAAAAAGTTAAATACGGTCATACCTGGTCCTATAAAAATAGTACCAACCCAACATTTCACAAGGAGTTATTATCAAAAGTAGTACAATGAAGTAGCTGAACCAAGAAAGACAAAGCTATTTTTGTAATGCTTTTGCTCTATATTTAATATAAAAAAAATCTACCTCCAAATGTGGTTCTCTCAGTCAGATTATAATCAATGGACTTTGCAGAGCTATGGATCTTAAAAGATTAACACGATGCAATGATCGCTGCTCATAAACTGTCACTACTACAAACCATTTAAAACCACTCACCATTCGGCAATGCTCTGAAATATTCATCAGGCTGGTGTTTGCATTAATTTACTCAGCAACTACACAATTAAATCAGTAAATTAGCCATCAAAATCTTGTTAGTTCGCAAGATATTTCCTCATACTTTCATACTTATTAACAAGGATCAGTTGCATTTTTTGACAATTCAATTACAATATTGATATCTCTCAGCCTGACTGAAAATGTGAACACATATTTGATAACCTTACACAATTTTTTCAAATTCTCAAAAAGACAAAAAACTGAAATGAAATGATAGTTATAAGGATCAAAAAATATATCAGATTTCCAAAATCCATTTGAATGTAATGCAAGAACTTCTGGCTTTGATTGTGTGTGTATTTTTAGCATCAACATTTCAGATCCAAAGCGTTGGATGGATCACGAAGTATGATCCAAAATGTTGATGCTAAAAATACATACACAATCAAAGTCAGAAGTTCTTGCATTAAGTTATAAAGATACTAATAATTACATACTTCAGGCAGAGGCTATCCTCTAAACAATTTCACCAAGCTGAGGTTTACACAAATCTATTCTGAAACAACATTTTTAGTACACGATTAAAATGCATGTTAATTTAATTTCTTACCAAATCTCTCCTTATATTTGCACTAATGAATGTAATGCAAGAACTTATGGCTTTGATTGTGTGTGTATTTTTAGCATCAACATTTCAGATCCAAAGCGTTGGATGGATCACAAAGTATGATCCAAAATGTTGATGCTAAAAATACATACATAATCAAAGCCAAAAGTTCTTGCATTAAGTTATAAGGATGCTAATAATTACATACTTCAGACAGAGGCTGTCCTCTAAACAATTTCACCAAGCTGAGGTTTACACAAATCTATTCTGAAACAGCATTTTTAGTACACAATTAAAATGCATGTTAATTTAATTTCTTACCAAATCTCTCCTTATATTTGCACTAATGAATACTAATAATCTGTAAATTTTCCATAAACCAATTCAAAAACCTAAATTGCTAGGAATTTTGGGTAAACACGCTTAAATGATTTTTGTTAAATTTTTGGACATAAGTTTCAGGCTACATATCTCATTTAACACTCAATTAATGTAAATTTACTAAATCTTTCTTCATTATTTCAAAGCTTAACATTTAAGCAGGGTAAATCTCATGAACATCTTCAAAATATTTGATTACCATCAAATACAAAAATTAATGACAATCAAAACATTCCAAACAATCATCTTACCAGGTAATATATCAAAGAATTTAATGATCAAGATTTAAAAGAAAAATGCAAGCTGATGATTGAAAAAATTCTAAGGGATCCAGTCAAATGAAAGGATTGACTATCGAGTGGTTAGCCCATGCAAGCTTTCAAACTAGAAGCCTAAGTGTAAACTGTAGGAGACATGATTAAGTGTTAGAACTAAGTTAAAAACTTAAATACTACAACCAACATTCTAAGTGCAGAGTACACCAATGGGCAATGCCAGGTGCAAGTCACAGGGTCACCTCATTCCTGACATCTAGGCCAAGAACATCTCAAAAGGGGGAATTTACCGAATCTAATGGAAACTCGCTAAATTATGTTCATCTCTAAAATATAACACCATCATTCAATCCAATGTTCACCAATCAGAAGATGCACCTACATCAAACCCTTTAATGCTAATCTCTAATAGCAGAGGCCACACTTTGGACTAGTTCAAGTTTCCAATGAACAGATGATTGTAGGAATCTATACAGCAGATACATTTTCAGTCCATATGAATCTATATTTCAACCCAGGCTCTAATTCAAATTAATTTACAGCATATTCCCTCATAAGTGAGCTTAATAATCTCACTAGCCTATAAATTTTCAGTTCTCCGCTTCAAAGACCTAAATTTCTCAACCTCACAACATAAAAGCTAAAATCTTGCACATATTTATTTCACTTCTAGAGAAATACAAAACTGAAATAATCATAAAAAGGAAGGATCTCAGGCATCTGCCTGGCTAATCTTTTTTAAGCAAGCATTTCAAACATTTTATAATGTAGCGTTATACCAAAATAAAATGTAGCATTCTACCACTAAAACTATTATTTCAAATGCTTGTGCCCAAGGCACTTATTAATAGGATACAATGAGAAAGATTTAGGGATTTTACAATTAAAATTAATTATCCTAAAAAAAATGAAGTTTTATGGAAATCCGTAGAAAGAAGATGTTCTAAAGCAAATCTAATCCTAAACAAAAAATGACTAAAGCAACCTAGACATAGGTGCTCCACATCTGTGTCTCATATCCCCCTCATAAAAAATTTAATGTCCAAAACACTATGAACATAATAAAATAAATATTAACAGCTAACTTTCAATTTCCTAAGAACTTGACAAGTAGTAGCTAAATTTCAAATTGCAGTTACTAACTACTTTCATATAAAACTGAAATAAACTAACTTTTAAAATTTATTTCTCAGGAGATAAATAATGCTTAAACAAAAACTTGAACTGAACAGAACCTGATCATATTGATCGAGTAACTGGATTCTTTCCGGAAAGTTAGAACATCAAGGGTGAAAGAGTATCATAAGGGGTTTTTGCCACCCAACCATGGATCTTTCAATCGTGACCAATTGTCACTCGCATGACTTCCAAAGGAAGTAGCCCAGCCCTTCCCAGGGCACGCGAGCACGATATCCATTTTCTTGTCCTCTGAGACTTGGTGTAGAACCCACAATCGCTGTAACTAGTCAGCCTAAAAAACATCCTTGCCTAATAGGTGACCTTTGGTTCTAGTGACTGACGTGACTACCCATAACATAGTAGCACCTTGGCCTCATTATTTTTTCTATACGCTGTCAATAAAACTGTGTTTTTTGAAATACAGAGAGAAGTTGCAATAAAAATTTGGATTTGTAATTCACTATAAAAACAGAGCATCCTCTGTTACAAAAATAGAGTACTCTCATGATTGTTTGAAAGCTGTTATTATTTATCTTTTCTTTGTTATTAGAATTTACATAGATGATGCCAATAGTTTGTTTGTTTAATTTAATAGAGAAGATGTTTCTTGAGGAATTTACTGGTGATGCAAATTAGAACAATCCAAAAAAAATTATTAACTACATTTATACTGTAACATAAAATCAATGTTCAACATGATAGAAGTACAGTCATAATGAGAGGGCTCACATCTAAACTCGATTATGCAATCATGCCAAAAGCCAGATATGGACCTCCTTAGAAATATGAAAAGAGGAATTTTGTTTTTGCAAGGTATTATGTTTTGAAATGTCATTGATCATTTTGTATGAAAAATGAGGAACAATAGACCGGAAATAAACTGTAGGACAAGTTTCACCAAGGAAACATGGTTTCATGAACTTGATGATCACAGAAATACGCTAGAAGAAAACCATTTAGAGGTTGCAGAACTTAGAAGGTAGGTGTAGAGGTGAGATCAATCTTCATGATAGCATGTGTAAAGTTGGATTAAACAACTGTTGCCAGCATCCTCCAGTATGATAAAATGGGAGCGTTCAAACAAGTTATGGACCTCCCTCAAAGCATACTAAAGTTAGGGTTTTGGTCCCCCTCATTCCATCAAAAAATGCAAATGAATCTCAGTTAAAAAAATTGATCTTTTACTGAAATGCAGATAAATCCTATTTGAGAAAAATCTCATTTCACAAAGTGATATTTTTCTAAAAGTGCAGATAAATCTCATTACATAAATTGGTCTCATCCCAAAAAGAAGATATATCCCACCATTTAAGAAAAAATCTCATTTGACAATCAAATTCAAACAAATACAATTTCACAAGCTAATCTATTTTTTTAAAACGGGGATAAATTTTATTCCGAATAACCATCATTAAAACAGTCTTCTCTACATAAAAGCCAAAATCAAGTGATCCATATCATACAATGGAGGGTGCAATAATGGATCTCAAATCTCCAATAGAGTGCAATCACTAGAGACACAAGAATAATACCAATATCGGTCTAAAAAAATCATCAACAACAATAAAAAGATATATCTTTTGTGTAGAAAATCCCTAAAATAACCACTTAATGTTATGTGATCTGAATGGGATCATGAACAAAAAAATGTCAGATTTAAGACCTAAAACCTTACCAGCTACCAAAACAAAACTAACACAAAAAAGAAACATACGCTAAGCGGTAGGGATCACCAAGCTTAGGAAAGGAAGAGAACAGTAGCGCCAATAGCTACAAAGAGGGTCATTTTCTCGAGAGTGACCACAGATCCATCACTAACCAGAAACATACTATTGGACAAGTTACATCAAAGAAAGGTGGTTCCATAAACCCAATGATTTCAGAAGGTATGCCTGGAGAAAACTGTTCAGATCAGATTACAGAACTTACCGCTATCGCCAGCATCTTCCCGCGTGATAAAATGGGAGCTTTCGAAAAGGTAATGGACCTCCCTCAAAGCATACTGAAGCTCAGGTTTTGCTCCCCCTGTTTCATTACAAAATACCCTCATGGATGTTTATAGAACAAAAAAATGTAGAAGCATAAACATGACGCAGGAAGTATTTGACATGATGCGTTAGAGAGATTTTGCCTCATGAAATATAGTGACTACAGGGTTTGGACACCGTAGATTTGTTGAAAATGTTGTAGAAATATTTAAGCATGTCCAATATCCAGTCTGTAGAAACAAATCCAGATACTGAAGACTCTGGGTTAATTTTTTTTTAAATCCTCTCTGTTGAAGTGCAGTATAGGCTTTTTGAGAGATTCTTGTTCAGGCCCGTGATAGATTTTCCCTCTTTCTAGAGAGAAGCAACTAGGGTTTTGAGAAAATCAGGCACAGGAACTCTTCTTTGGCTTTGCATATAACTCAATTGCAAATATCTTCTATACCTTTTTCTCGTATCTCTCAGACATGAAACCCACCCACTTTCTACTATGAATGGCCCACTGTGGTGTATGATCGACTGGTAGGACACCTCGAATTCCTGACTCCCCACACTGTTCATAAAAGAAAGTAAGTTTTTGGTTTTAGGAAAAGAGATATTTTGTTTACCCTTTGGCGGTGGACGAAACCACATACTTTCCCGCTCCAATTTTATTTTCACAAAATGAAATTTAAAAAACAAAATTGAGAGAAAAAGTTAAGTTAAGACAATAATGGATATTGTCTCTGTAAGGGGCTGCTGATTCACAGGATGAAACTCATGTGATGGGGCTGAGCGGCATGCTAGGTGCTCTCAGTTGTGGCGTAGGTTGGTGCCTGGTGCATCTTCCGAGGAGTATCCGTTGGGGCTATGTTGTGTTCAAAGGCGCACATAGTTGTGGTGTAGGATCCTGTCTTGGACAGATCCGAGGTGTATCCTTTGGGACTGTGGGGCGTCCTAGACGTTCTCAGTTGTGGTGTAGGATCCTGATCGGTCTGGATCTGAGGTGTATGCTTGGGGCTGTGCTGTGTGTCCCCTATGCACAGTTGTGGTGTAGGAACCGTGTCATGCGGATCCGAGGTGTAGGTTTGGAGGGCAAGTGCCAAAGTGCATCAAGGGCGGCTCAAGGGTCGACCTCCCTCAAGAAGGACGAAGTAGAGTAGTCCTTCCCTCTAGTTGTCTAGCACAGCTCGAGGTGATATCGTGGATATCGGAGCGAAGAAGAGTAGCTCCACCGTGTCACTAGTTGGCGGGGTTTTGTAGCGATGCAGGCTTGAGGTCCCTATCTCAGTGAAACAGAGTAACTGGGCCAATGTCAGTTATGGCTTCTGAGGAGTCATCGGAGATCTGAAAGCTGGGGAAGTATAGTACCTAGTCCCAAGGTGGGAGACAAACATGCAGTGGGTTGTTCAGTCTGTATACAGGTGGTGCCGGTGCATCGGGTTGTTCTAGTAGGAGAGTTGGAACTCATGGTGAGTTGTGTGGGGGCAAGTGTGGCAGAGCTGGATATTCATGAAGGGTGGATCGGCGGGGTGTCACCGAGGGTGGGCATCCTGATTACCGGGAAGGATGAAGTTGTGTTGAGAAGTAGGTGTCTCGACGGTCGTAAGGTCCAGTGTGGCGATTGGGACATGGTGTTCTGAATAGTGCTCCTAGTGAGACAAGTCATGAGGCAGCATCCAGGTAGGTGATCGAAGAAGTGTGTTGTGGTGTCAGTCTGAAATAGTGTGGCACGATTCATAGGCAATGTGTTATGGTGACACGGCCGAGTTGGAAAGTCAGTACAGCGTCTAAGAGATTGGGTGGATCAGTATAGCCGAGGGCCTGGGGCTCAAGTAGGACTGCATCACATAGTGAATCCAAGGAGCGGGTATTGTATGAGAGCATGGAGTTGGTCTGAATGCCCTGGGGCATGAGTAACAAGGTTCACCAGCGAAGTCATGTAGATGGAGATCGAGAGATCAAGGCAGTCAGTGTTCTGTGTGTGGATTCCAAGCTAGCGAAGTTGGTTAGCAAGTCTCAGGAGGTTTGGTTTGGTGCTTCCGGGTTCATGTCAGATCGGGGTAGCCCAACATGAGGCAACAGGGTGTGAAGGAGGTTTTGGGTATGACTTGATTGTGTGCTCAAACGGACTGGAGGACTTGCGATGTTCTAAGGCGCTCTAGGGGTGCCGAGTATGCTATGGCAGTATGCGTAGGGAGCAGGGAGGACTCAGTGGTCTTAGTCACTCTATATTGGTGCAGTGTTCAGCAAGGGAGTCTTATGGAGTCTCGATGTGCTAAGGTGGCGCAGTGCAGTGCTCGGGGAGTATGCATAGTTGAACCGTGGGGAGCCATGGTGGTTCCGGTGTATCATTGGAGTGGCGCAGTGGTGATCAAGGTGGGCTCGGATGTCCGGGTTCACAAGGCCGTTGTTGGTAGCTCGTATCTTATGGGGGATTCGGGAGGCGAAGATAGTGAGGGGCCAGGAGAGGGGTTCAGCGTGGGTTGAACAGGAGTAGAGCTTTAGGGTTCGAGGCAGAGTGCAAGTGGCACCAGGTGAAGCGAACCGAATGGGTTTGGCATGCATTCCCATTCCGCTGGGGTGTATGTTAAGGTGGCAGTCAAGTGAAGGGTGCTTGATGAAGGGGAGGCGTAGTCTGGAAACAAGAAATCAGCTCACCCGATGTGGGAGTTGCAGAGTAAGGTTGGCCAGTGCCGCGCGACGTTGGAGATTCTCAGGGAGATGGCTCGTCCTGGGCACGAGCTAAATCCAGCCCCGTGACAGTTGGTATCAGAGCAATATTTGCAACAGTTGGTTAGTGCAGAAGGTGGTCAAATAGATATGCAGCTTCAGTGAGGTTGATATCGACAATGTTGGATTTGGTTTCAGCAGTGGAACTTGGCAGTGGTGTCAAGATGCGACAAGGAGTCGCTAGGCCAGTGGATTGTACAATGAATGTGGTGCAGCACAAAGTGTGTTGTTCATCAGTTCGCCAGCTTATCTTACAAATGTGACGATGGCAGTGTCAGGGACATATAAGACCGGAGCGTGGTTGGGCTGCAACGTGCAGTGAGGTGTAGGAGCTGTATGGTGCAGTTCTGAGGAGAAACAACTTGGGCTGTAGGGTGGCTACTTTGGTCATTCTCAGTGTGGAGTAGGATGGTGTGCGGACATTATCCGAGGTGAAATCGAGTGACTGCGTGGAGCAGAATTAAAGGATTGGGCTGTAGGGTGGCTACTTTGGTCATCTTCAGTGTGGAGTAGGGACTCATTTTGGTATGGGAACCAAGGAGAATCAACTTGGACTATATGGTGTAGTAGGATGTTGTCGGTGACTTTTGATCGGATCTCAGGAATGAGGGCGCTATAAGGTGTAGTGCAGTTGGTCAGTTCTGTCAGGACATCATTCGAGGTGCATCTTTTAGGGCCACGAGATGTGGTGTGGAGTAGGATTTGTATGGTGCAAATCTGAGGTGAAGTAATTGGGCTGCATTGGGCAGTGTGGTGTAGAACTTGCAGGGTGTGGGTTCGAGGAGGAACGGCTTGTGCTGTATGGCGTAGCGAAGTTCGGGGCTTGCATAAGGTAAGTCCAATGTGGAAAATGTTTGGGCCATTTTATATGGTGTGGTGTAGGGTCTTCATGGCGGAGATCTTAGGAGTAATCAGCTGGTGGAGTGACATGTTGGTTTGGCAGCTACGGGCAGGCTAGGTAGCGGTGTCATGAAGCGGCAACATTGGAGCGATCTGGTATCGTGTGGTGTAGGGTGGTACAAAGTGTGTCACCTGAGGTGTAAAACTGGGCTGCATAGTGCAGAGGTGTAGGGTCATGCAAGTTGTGATCTGAGGATGGAGGAGTAAGTACTGGTGTGGTCACAATGTTCAGGAGGTGTATCGGCAGGTGGATGTTGTTGTTCATTTCTGGGTTGAGTTGCTGGGGGCGAGTTGGGTGCAAGTCATGCCAGAGTGTCTGTCAGAATTCAGCAGAGTGACGTGATGGAAGCCAATGAAGTCGAAGGTTGGACGTGGCTGCTCAGGAAAACAAAATTGGGAGCTGTTTATTCAGTTTGGAGTAGGATTGTGTCTGGTACATAGTCTGAGGAGGGTTGTGAGTACTAAGGGAGGCACAGAAGTTCTGGAAGTGAATCGGTAGACTAGTGTTTGTGTGCATTTTGGGTTGTGTTGTTGTAGATGAGTATGGGTGCATTGTGCATGCCATCAGGTCAAGTCAGCAGGCAGACGAAGTGGCGCAGGAGGAAGTCGACAAGCCGAAGGTTGGACGTGTGTGAACTTGGGAAAACAGGGAGCTTGCACAACAGGGTTGGGGCAGGCCTGTCTTTCAGTGGATGTCGGGAATGGTTCTTGGGCAGTTGATGGTGGAAGACAGAAGTTGGTGTGTTGTCGTGGGATGACACAGGAAGGCTGAGTGGAGACATAAGTATACGGTATACGGTTCTCAGGGTACCATTTGGTGTGGTAGGCTCAGTTGGAGTGAGACATGGAGTGGATTCATGCAGTGGGTCAGTATCTGGTATGCTGACAGCATCAAGTATGTTACGGTGACAGAAAAGGTGCAACAATGTAAATGTGAGGAGTACAGTCGATGTGCAGTGCACAAGGCATCTGCAGATCCCCTCAACAGGTTCTAAGGTAACGAAGTGCGGGTCTCTAGTCGGTAAGTCCGGCGACGAGGACGTCGCCTGTTTTAGAGTGGGGGAGGATGTAAGGGGCTGCCGATTCACAGGATGAAACTCATGTGATGGGGTTGAGCGACATGCTGGGTGCTCTCAGTTGTGGCGTAGGTTGGTGCCTGGTGCATCTTCCGAGGAGTATCCGTTGGGGCTATGTTGTGTTCAAAGGCGCACATAGTTGTGGTGTAGGATCCTGTCTTGGACAGATCCGAGGTGTATCCTTTGGGACTGTGGGGCGTCCTGGACGTTCTCAGTTGTGGTGTAGGATCCTGATCGGTCTGGATCTGAGGTGTATGCTTGGGGCTGTGCTGTGTGTCCCCTATGCACAGTTGTGGTGTAGGAACCGTGTCATGCGGATCCGAGGTGTAGGTTTGGAGGGCAAGTGCCAGAGTGCATCAAGGGCGGCTCAAGGGTCGACCTCCCTCAAGAAGGACAAAGTAGAGTAGTCCTTCCCTCTAGTTGTCTAGCACAGCTCGAGGTGATATCGTGGATATCGGAGCGAAGAAGAGTAGCTCCACCGTGTCACTAGTTGGCGAGGTTTTGTAGCGATGCAGGCTTGAGGTCCCTATCTCAGTGAAACAGAGTAACTGGGCCAATGTCAGTTATGGCTTTTGAGGAGTCATCGGAGATCTGAAAGCTGGGGAAGTATAGTACCTAGTCCCAAGGTGGGAGACAAACATGCAGTGGGTTGTTCAGTCTGTATACAGGTGGCGCCGGTGCATCGGGTTGTTCTAGTAGGAGAGTTGGAACTCATGGTGAGTTGTGTGGGGGCAAGTGTGGCAGAGCTGGATATTCATGAAGGGTGGATCGGCGGGGTGTCACCGGGGGTGGGCATCCTGATTACCGGGAAGGATGAAGTTGTGTTGAGAAGTAGGTGTCTCGACGGCCGTAAGGTCCAGTGTGGCGATTGGGACATGGTGTTCTGAATAGTGCTCCTAGTGAGACAAGTCATGAGGCAGCATCCAGGTAGGTGATCGAAGAAGTGTGTTGTGGTGTCAGTCCGAAATAGTGTGGCACGATTCATAGGCAATGTGTTATGGTGACATGGCCGAGTTGGAAAGTCAGTACAGCGTCTAAGAGATTGGGTGGATCAGTATAGCCGAGGGCCTGGGGCTCAAGTAGGACTGCATCACGTAGTGAATCCAAGGAGCGGGTATTGTATGAGTGCATGGAATTGGTCTGAATGCCCTGGGGCATGAGTAACAAGGTTCACCAGCGAAGTCATGTAGATGGAGATCGAGAGATCAAGGCAGTCAATGTTCTGTGTGTGGATTCCAAGCTAGCGAAGTTGGTTAGCAAGTCTCATGAGGTTTGGTTTAGTGCTTCCGGGTTCATGTCGGATCGGGGTAGCCCAACATGAGGCGACAGGGTGTGAAGGAGGTTTTGGGTATGACTTGATTGTGTGCTCAAACGGACTGGAGGACTTGCGATGTTCTAAGGCGCTCTAGGGGTGCCAAGTATGCTATGGCAGTATGCGTAGGGAGCAGGGAGGACTCAGTGGTCTTAGTCACTCTATATTGGTGCAATGTTCAACAAGGGAGTCTTATGGAGTCTCGATGTGCTAAGGTGGCGCAGTGCAGTGCTCGGGGAGTATGCATAGTTGAACCGTGGGGAGCCATGGTGGTTCCGGTGTATCATTGGAGTGGCGCAGTGGTGATCAAGGTGGGCTCGGATGTCCGGGTTCACAAGGCCGTTGTTGGTAGCTCGTATCTTATGGGGGATTCGAGAGGCGAAGACAGTGAGGGGCCAGGAGAGGGGTTCAGCGTGGGTTGAACAGGAGTAGAGCTTTAGGGTTCGAGGCAGAGTGCAAGTGGCACCAGGTGAAGCGAACCGAATGGGTTCGGCATGCATTCCCATTCCACTGGGGTGTATGTTAAGGTGGCAGTCAAGTGAAGGGTGCTTGATGAAGGGGAGGCGTAGTCTGGAAACAAGAAATCAGCTCACCCGATGTGGGAGTTGCAGAGTAAGGTTGGCCAGTGCCACGCGGCGTTGGAGATTCTCAGGGAGATGGCTCGTCCTGGGCACGAGCTAAATCCAGCCCCGTGACAGTCTCAATGAATAGTCTTAAAATACCTACCTTTGTAGTAGTGACATGAACATTCTTGAAACCATTTTGTCTAGTCATTATAGCATTACCGCCATTAATCTAGTAATTTATACTGTACGAATTCGAAAATCAAATGCTTTAAATTTGAGTCACATATATACCGAGGTCCTCCAAATGTTTTGGAACTATTTATTGAGCATCCAAGAGAGTGGCGAATATATTAAATACTGAAATCATCTCCCATCCCCATCCTGCACACCATTCTCATCTCTTAAAAGGTAAAGGCAAATTCATCGCGACTTATAAGTGAACGGTGAATATCCTCTATCTTCGTCATCGATATCTGATTTCATCCATGTTCGTGTTCGATTTGGAAATTTGGGTCGTATAAAGTATATACCGCCAATTTTAATGTCAAGATGTCACATCGAAAGTGAAATAAACTCTTATGCGTTCCACGAGGCTCTGATGTGGAAAAAAAAAGTAGTGAAATAAACTCTTATGCGTTCCACGAGGCTCTGATGTGAAATAAAAGGTGGTGAAATAAACTAATCTGATTCCAAAAGCAATATGGGAAAAAGGTAGAAAGGTGTACCCTTAAACTGGCCCATTACTTTGACACATATATGCAGACTTTAGAGCACGTCATTACTCCATCGTAGTCATTTTACGTCTAGTACCAGATGAGGGACCAAATTACAGTGTTGTCACTCTCAATCTAATCTGATCTGATCCGATCATGCCAATATGATTCAGAACGCAATATAGTTCCTTGTATATAGAAAAGGCGGCGGCTATCTTTCTGATAGAATGCATTACAAATTAATTTTTATTTTTTTTCAAATCTGCGAAAATGCATAATTTTTTTCTGAAAATTTTTGGTTGTTTTTGATCCAGAATATGCAGATGATGAAGAACAAATCCTGAAATTTTCATAAAAATCCATGGTGTTTTCAGATTTTTGAAATTTGTACGGCGGTGCATTCCTTCGGGAAGATAGCCGCGTCCTATAGAAAATAGGTAGAAGATGTACCCATCAATTGGTCCATTAATTTGACATATGAAATGAAAGTCACTTTACAACGAACATTAAAAGACTGGTACCTAATCTGAACACCATACAGATGATGTCATATGATATCATCCGTCTCTTGCTGGAAAGCACAATCTTAACCATGGCAATTTTGATTTTTTGAGGCCCTACTTCAGGTAGTCTATTCTAGATCGTACAGACTTCAATGAGAGTAAAAATTTGATCATTTTACCAGACATAAACTGGTAAGTCTAATTTTGCAATCAAAGCCTCTCGTTTTTAGAAATTGTAGATCTTTTAAACTTTAGGTAAATGTATGTTTGTTTTGAGAACATTGATAATGTATTACATATATTTCTTATTTTTTTTCCTTTGTAGTTCATTCATTTGAATTACTACTAGCAATCGTATTTATGTGTGTAATGGGTAGGTCGAAGACATGTGAAAGGTCAATTAGGACTCTCTCTCTCTCTCTCTCTCTCTCGCTCTTGATATGTCTCTCACTCGCTCCCCATTTTCATAGACATCTTGGTAGATATCACAATAGTATGTATAATGATGTGTATAGTAGTTGCAAACTAACTTTAAATTCTTATAGAAGAATTATTTTATTACATGATTTGTATGATATACCAAAATTATAGTTCCATTTAAAACTTTGAAAATCTCTCTCTCTCTCTCTCTCTCTCTCCTAATTGCATTATTAATGTGGCAAAACACAATTCTAAACAAATTTATTAACTAATTTTATGTCAAGAACTATATTTAAGTTTTATTTTGTAGTGTGAGTTGTATGCACTTTCAAATTGTTTGATATACAAGTTTAATATAATATTATTATATTATCCAAAAATAATCATTAATCAATTTAACTCTCAAACTCTATAAAGTAAATTTATATGAAGTACTACTTTAGACTTATCTTTTCTTAGTGTGAGTTATATGTGCTTCCAAAATATTTGTGATACAAATTTTATTTAATAAGTTTTTTGTATCTAAAAATAATAATTTCTATACATTTGATAATGTGTGTTCTATTTCATATTAAATATGATAATAAATATAATTCTACTATATTTTTCTTTAAATTTGATAGTTATTTATAAATATTAAACACGTAATATTGTACTTAAAAATATTTAAATCTAAGACATTGTATATTACAATGTTCTACTTGTCATGTCATATTTGTTCTGGATAAAGGAAAAAAATGGGTTTTACAGGGGCCCAATAGTACAAAGTATCAAGGTACATAGATAAACAACACATATTTCACTGGATAAAAAAGGATACTAAACAAAATAAAACCATTAAGATAGTAGCGAAAACCAAGAAAAAGACAGAAAAAAGCCTAGACTGGATAGAAAGAAAACTAACTTAAAGATTTTGAAGTATCTACAACCTTAGCTTCAAGGTTGCATATCTCTTGGGCCACCTTCTTAATGTCCAAGATCTCTTGAGGCGAATTATCTGATTTTCTTTTTAGGTTGGATCGAGTTCTCCTTGAGGGGCTAGAATCCTCTTTCTTGTTCTTGTCCTTATCAAGTCCACGAACAACTTACATTGTTGGGATTTCTCCAATTTCTACACCATAATACCCATTTTGGTAGTAACTGTTGCTTCACAATTTTGTAGCTATGATCCATGAAAGTGTTCAAAGTTTTGTGGATTTTAATAATTTCTCCTTCAAGATGCTTAATATTCTTCTCATTATCCTTCTTCATTTTGTCCATGAGTTGAACAATTCTTTGAAGACATTCCGCCATAGACATTTTTTCTTCCTCGATCCACAAAACCTCAGCAGCACTCTAAGAAATCCCTTTTGCTTCCAGCACCTCTAGCTTGCTACTAACTTCCCTATTCTTGATGTTTATTCCTTTATCTCATGGAATGCCCACTTTATAAACCTGAAGTATTCCACAACCCTATTTTTGGTGATTGCCAGGATGTCATCATGAAATTTCTCATCTGGCTTAAAATAATGATCTTTAGGTTTAAGATTGTTAGGGAATCTAGGTCTATTGTCCCTACCCATAGGGGGTAGGAGGTATTCAAGCCATCTATTGCTTCAAGGCCAGAAGAGTTATCCTCCAGAGAATCCTCATAATAAGAAACCAACTTTTTTTCTGGAAGGATCTTCTCCTTAGTCTTAGTTTTTTGAGAGCTACCAATAGGGCTTATCCCAAATTTACTCTTTTTGTCCGACGAATTACTTAGTCGGGTGTTCTTAAGAGCTTTCTTTGGAGAGTGGGTCTCTTCCTCTTCCCATTTAGTTTCCCATTCTTTTTTCTCCTCAAAAAGAATAATATAAATGTTATATCCCTCTAAAATCGAAGTTGAAATAGGGTTGGACATGGGCGACAAGTTAATAAAATACTCATGAATTAGTAAAATAAGGCCAACATGTAGAATAAGATTCTTTCTGGGGATTTTTTATGTTCCTTAATGCTATGTTTTAGAGAAAAAAAATAAGTAATAAGGAAAAGAAACCCTAACCTTGTGATAAAAATGATTGAGGAGGGTGATATCGTAGCTATAGACCCTTGTTTAAACCTTCCATCCAGAGTTATATATTCCATTATCACTCTGAGCACCTCCCTCCAAAGAATCTTAATATTCATGGCAACATCCATGTCATATTTGTTTATAGTTTCAAATATATATATTTTACTTCATTTTCCTAATTGAAAAATCTAAAAATTGATTATATTTTTAAATATTTATATTTATCAGTATATTATTTTGTGTATAATATTTTTTAAATTAAGTTATAAGATATCAAATTAATTATAGTTTTTAATATAAAATATATTTAAAATTAATTTTAATATAAATAAAATATAATATAATTTAAAATTATATAAATATTATTATAATTTTTAATAAATGAAAATATTAAACATATAAACGCTAAATAGAAATACACAAAATAAAAGTATATTTGCCTTTACCGAAGGTGAAATTTATTTTACTAGAGAAGCCAAAAAATAAATGAAGCCAAACAGAGATGGAATTACACAAATTTGATAGTAAAACACTTGACATAAATGAACTATCAATTTGTTACAATGAATTCAAATTATTTTACTTTACTCACTTTTTTGTAGTATGCATGGAAATGATTGACATTACTCTATGATTTTTTAAAATAAGATATTATATTGATATATGTCCATCTACTTTTTTGTAGAGTTTGATGCAAAGGATAAAAGACCGTGCACAGTTTCAAAGGAAAATGTGGAGAAAATGGTCATCGAGAAATCTAATGGTACACAACACTTTAATCAACTTCCACACCTTCTTGAAATGTGCATGTTGTCGATCATTAAAAATAGGTTGTTCTTCCTAGATATGAATTCATATGATGTGATTATTTCTTTGTAATCACCTTTATTCAATAAAAAAAATGTATTACATATATCAATTTTTATGTACTCTTTTTTAAGTACATTCTTTTGCATACTTTTTATTGTTGTGCTTCTTTCCTTCTCAATCTTAGTAAAAAGTATACGTACAAGGTAGAAAGTCAAGAATCACTTCATATAATATTATTACCTCATATCTTTTTACTTGTTTTTAAGTGAAGTGATTATGGGATGGTTGTAGGGTCAAAAAATAACGACCATGGCTACAAACTAATCATTTTTCTTTAATTTTAAGAATATTTTGCATTTCATAACTTAAAAACATAATGTCATTTCACTATATGGAAAATTATTAGGCAATTGTATGGAGATCATTTTAGACCTCATTCTATTTGTGATGTTTACTTTGAGATCCTTACATACATAGAGGATACCAAGACAATTATTGATCCTCGTCCTCCTTATGCCCCTTCATATTCTTACACCTATGTAGTCTATGGGAGTAGATTGTGGGATGAATGTTGTATTAAACCGATCTATTAAATGATCAAGGTTGTATATATGTACCAAGATTCATCCTCATCCTACTTCTTTTGATATTAGAGCTATAGGTTTCTTTAGATGTTTCTCATGTTTCTACTTAACAGGATCATTCTGGTTTGCCAAATACACCTCTTTAAGATGCTTTCTTGTTAAATACCTCATGTATACAATTTATTTGTTCCTCAATGATACTATTGAGGAACTACTTTTTTTCTTTGGTGATAGATATCATATAGGTACACCATCTTCTTATTTATATGTAATTCAGGTACATAGTAATTCTCATGTTTGTTAGAGTAAATAAAATCCAGTACCTAGTCAAGGACTTCTACATTGAAATTACCTAGTGAGGGGACATAATCACATGTCAAGTTAACTTAGGTAATAGATGGCATCTAAAAGTGTGATATAATGGAGCCATGTTTACCTCATTTATTGTTTGTCTCAAGGTTGTTTGTCATATTACATCTCACCTTGCCTTTATAAGAAACACCTTTTGTACATTTGGACATATTTGATATCATGTATCTTATTATTCAAGCAATCTCATTATCTTGCATACTTCTTTGTGGAAGAAATTTTTGTTTTTGTTGGTGACCCTTGATTTTTTAGCTCTAATATATGCTCCTACATGGTATCTTGAAGCCATGGCCATGTAAAACCCTTCTCATATATGAGGTATAGCTATTGTTAAATAATAGAATCTTTGTGAGTTTCATTGTTGGTGATTTTTGGCACATGTTGGATGAGATATGAGCTCATCATTGATTCTAGGAGGAGTAAGAAAGTCAAGATTAGTTTTGCTTCACTCAAATCTAATATATTTTTCCAAAGATTTGAGGGTTTCAAGTTGGGGTCAATTACAAAATCCAATAGTTTTCTAAATTTTTAGAGTAGGATTGGGACCAAAAAAGTCTACCATTACATTCAAAATGCCCAAGAACCTTAGTAACCCCTACTAAATCATCTATTTTTAACAAATTAGCCTAGGCATCAAAGGTTTTTTAAGCCTATTTTCATGGTCATGTACATTCATACACAATTATATGTTTTGTACAAGTAGTACACATTAATGTCAAGGTTTGTAGGTATGCTCGAATATTTCATAGCATTTTTATCTTTATGTAAGAACTACATCAACTTGCACAACTCCACAACTAAGCTACATATGAACCTATTATTTAATTCCATCAAATGATACAAAATTATGTCAAAATTCATTTTTAAAATTGAACACTTTTATTCATTTGATTTAAATGTGGTCATGTACTTTTATATCTAGTATGTGGTTTTCCACAAATACATGGGAAAGTTTGAGTGGGTGGGGATTAGGGGAGGAGGGTGAGGTAGGAACCCGCTACCACATAGCCACCACCATTGGGGTTGGATCATTGTACATGAGTGGTGCATATTTTTGAACCCCTAGAGTATTTATGGTCATATTGGATACTGGACAATAAGTTCCATGGAGCCCAAAATTGAGTCCCCTATATCCAAATTGGGTATGTATTTAATGAAACATAACCTAGGATAATTGGGTTGATTTTTTTCAAATGAGATATCATTATAAGGTGATTTCACACACCTTGTAGTGGTGTAAGTTAATTCAACATATTTTGTTGTTGGTAAATTTTATTGCTCACTAAAGTCTATTTTCTTATTATGGACCTTTGAGCTAAAACTTTTTTCCACAATCTCTATTATTTGTGATTCTTGACGGGTGGGAGAAGTATTGAGGAACTCTACTATTATGTCCATGCAGTTTTTTGAGATTAAGTCCCGAATTTATTTTATTCATATTTTTCATTATAACACATTATCATTGATTCTTAGAAATCCCAACTCTTAGAGAAGTTATTCCTTTTTGGAAAGGCTTCATTTGCAATATTGATCTTTTTTGGGACTTTTTATATTCTCGTTGAGGATTATATCTTTGTAATTTTAATGAAATATCATATAAATCATGATGTTTTTTCATTTCATCCTTCTTTGATTGTCCTAAAAAAGAAGACCATAAAAAGTGGAGAGATGGTTCATAAATCACATTAGATGGCTTAATTTTTTACCATATTTGTATAACCATTTTCCTTCACCTAGCACACCTAATAAGAAATTTTCTTGGATTTGTAACTGGTATCATGGCTTATGAGTTATAGCTTCACACATGTAGATGTTCACATGTTGAATTCAATTATTGATTTTGAGTGTCATCTTTCTCTTTGGACTAAAATTTAGGAGTTATATGGATATCCTAATAATCAACCATTCCTAGATGATCTTGTTTTTTATTGCAATGTGCATGTTCACTTTAAAAAAGGATGCCCCTTGGTTATGATAGTATTCAAGATTTTTCTTCTTTGGAGTACTTTGAAACTTCAAAAGACGATTACAATTTTACTTCAAATATTTCTAATTCTTCTTCAGAGATAGTCGATGCACCTTACCTTTCATTAATTCCTTGTCCAGTTACATTGATCAAGACTTCCTTCATTCCTATTCATTAAGACCATCATTGTCTTTTAGATTTAGAGGATGCATTTGAGGAGTTAACTGTAATCTTTGATGGTAGCCCAAGTGCACACATATTGTCATATCATATTCATTTTTGGAGCTTGTTCAACATTAATTTTTGTATAGTTCCAGATTGTGACCTTCATTTTTGAATTGGAATATACTTGATTAGATTGTGGGATTATTGTCTTTCATAAACAAGGAGAGACATGATCATTTTTCAAAGACACCATCATTATTTATCATGCTTTTATCATTTAATTATTATCTCAAATGACATGTATTTATGCATTTGTGCCTTGTCTTACTTTTTCCTAAGTGGAAAAAAGTTATTTGTAAGCATCATATCATATTTTTTCTTCAAACACCTTTTTTGCAAGAGATTATTCATTATCGGGGGCTACATAGTCTCTTTATGTCCCTCTTCTATGGGGGGCATTGATTATATCTTCATAATAAATGTAGTTTATGGGGTCATTTATGAGACCTCCATATATCACCCATTCTATCCCTTGTACATATGAACTTTATTTGCATTCTCTCCTTTCGGGTGGGGTTATTTTCCAACTGGGTTTTCTCCTTTTTTCTATTTGCAAGAGATCATTTGTACATGGGTACCTAACATGGTCTTGTAGTTAGGATCAATCTTTACATCTTGGATTATTTGCATAATGATTTCATCTCCCTATGTTGCACTTAAGAAGGGGGTGTTAAGAGTGAGTGTTGTCTAGTAAATAGTCAAAGAAGATTGTACATTGTAATTGCCTAGTGAGGGGACATATCACATGTTAACGTAGGTCCTAGTTGGCTTTCTATTATTTATAATGGGACCATGTTTACCTAATTTACTTTTAGTTACATCAACATTTAATATTTGCATTAGGATTTTAATGTTTGTCACAATGTAGTTTGTTATACTACCTCATATCTCTATCTCAATATTCAAGAAAACTTGTTGTCTTTCATACTCTCTTACGAAAGGAATCTTTTTTTTTCTCTTGGTGATTCTAGAGTCGGTCATTCCTAAATGTGCTCCTACAGTGTTCCATATCTTCTGCATGTTTTCATGGTGTCACCTTCTACGACTGTATATAGGAATCCTTGTTATATGTTAACACCAAAACACAAAAATAATAGCACTAATACTTTTCTAACATTTAATATCACACTCCGTGATTAATCATCATCAATTACCAAAATGAAAAATTATGTGAAAAAGTGTAAAAATATTACACAAACACTTTATTGCATGTTCTAAGAAATATAACCTTGTGCGCATAAGAGATACTGCGCATAAGAGATACGCTACTGACTATTAAAATCCATTCATTAGCATGGTGCAAAGGAATTCATGAAGTGGGTGACCTCAGGACAGAGGTTAACTAGAGCTAGAAGTTACAAGCCACCAGAGAGAGAGAAAAGTGCGAACAAGGAAGGTCGCTAAACTTGTACAGTGCCCCTCGTGCGAAAAAGAGACGAGGAGCCGGAGTTGTGGCCATCTTCACGACCCAGCCAACAGAACTTGACATGCCCAGTGATCAAATCACGGGAAACATCATCGCCTGAACGGAATATCTCCAGAAGCCCACAGCGTTCTGCTAAACACCACACCTTTTATACGATATCATCGAAGAAACAAGACACACCGCAGAGTTGGTGGAATCTGGCCCTCCTTACTACAAAATGTACAGACTGACGGATAAATGCGAGAATGCCACACAACGTAATGAAAACGAGACTTCCCAAAACCACCCAAGAAAGGGTATCAACTTCAAGTGCCAGCATGGCGTACACCGCAGCAATAAACCCATAAGCGGTGAACCCAAAGCTCCCGCAAACCACTAAACTGTTGTCATGAACAACATCTTGTTGCCTGTGGTGAGCTCTGAGCTCATCTCCCACATGATACAAACAAAAAGAGATAAAAAGAAAGCTATGCAGTCAGAAATAAGGAAGAGCTTAAAGGAAACGTAAGATATAAGAATAGGGCTTCCTCGCTCCTCTTTTACATCAGTCTCCGAGTCAAAACCGCCTGGGACGGTGAAAGCAGCAGCACACGTCATGGCGGCCAACAGCGTTGCCACCACGAGTTCTGCAGTGCGTCTGTCTTCGTAGGCTTTGTTTACAATTGACCTCGCGATCTTATACTTTTTATGGGTCACCTGTGGCGCACAGTACATGAATGGCTTGGGCCTCCCACTATAATATGCCAGCTTTCTTATCATCCTGAAAGATTCGTGGTACTCCGCGACCTCTCTTGCAATTTCAAAAGGTGTTTTGTCCTCACTGTTCAGCGCAAGCTTGTCCACCTCAGGTACTTTGAGCAACAAATTCACCATCTACACCGCAAAAAAAGCAAAAGGAAAGAAAGAGGGGCAATTAGATGCCTAGGTATTTCAAAGAAAAGTTTCAATAAAATTCCAAAACACAGAGAGAATAGTGAGATTAACCCCCCAAAATAATCTTACGTGCTCAAATTTGTTTCTTGCTGCAATGTGTAAAGGCGTGTCTCCCGCTTGAACAATTGGTTTGTCAATCTGGGTATCTGTATCTTCATTTCCTTTATCATCATCAATCGACTCTGTGTTTCCTTTTTCGTCAACCTGGGTTGTGGTCCATCCTGCACTTTGCGCCAAAGGATTATCTCCTCCATCACTAGATGATGCTTTTGTGAGACCACCATCTCTTCCATCACTTGGCTGGTAACGCTTATTGATAAGTTCTGACAAGTCTACTTTTTCGTCAATTAAAAACTGAACGACTTTGACTTGGTTGAGCTTCACAACATAATGCAGGGCGTTTTGTGAGTGAGTTATAAATAACTTTACAGCCTCTTTGAATCCCAAACTTACTGCCAATTTCAGTGGAGTTTCTCCTTCTTGATTTGCATAATCACACAAATTGGTATCCAAGTCGACCAACTGTTTCACCAGATCCACGCTGTTTTTCCTCACAGCTAAATGCAAAGCCGTGTCGCCTCTTTTGTCCGGCATTCTTACTATTTTGTTGAAACCTGCATGAATCACACAGTTAAACAAGGCAAACAAGTAAAACAAAGCGTTTTAATCTAGAAAAAAATTCTAAGAAGAAAATTACCTGAGCCTCGTAGCTTTGCTGCTAACTCTGATAACAAATCTGCAGTTTATAAATCAATCGACTGGTTAAGCCAAAAACGCAAGTTTATAATAGGAAAAATAAAATTTACCTAATCAACACCTTTAGCATGTATTTTGTTGTGGTTCTATACCACAATTTTGGCACTCTTTTGAATTATATTCATATTAGAATTATAGCTAATTCAACTATTATTATATTGTATAATATTATTCAATGGTGGAGATTTGTATCTTTTTGGTTTACTTCTTGTCAATAAAATGCACTATATTACTCATGTTCTTTATATTTGATCATGAAGAGTTCCCAATTTACTTAGAATTTACTGCAAAACTAGATTGTATTATTATCTAAGTTTAAATGGACTAATTTCATTACAACAATGATTTATAAATGGAAGGATTCAACCATTTTGTCTAGTCATTTATAATTTGTAATACAAATTCATCTATTTTGTATAGTCATTTAAATTCGGGTCTCATAGAAGGGGGCTTCCTAAAAAAAAATAGAGCTGAGTTGATTGCTATTTTTTAGGAAAATTTTTAAGTTGTTGGTCCCATGAATTTTGTAGTCTAGATCAACTTAAAAATTTAAGATCTGAAATTTAAGGAAGCTAGTGTCTCATGAACACACTACCTTTACCTTTGTTTCCTATTTTTTGTAAATGATAAAACATAAATAAAATATATTATTTCCTCTCCAAATTTAGTTTTTACTAAAATTAAAACTTAGATGTTTGACAGCTGACATACATTCCTAAGCTGATAAAACAATTTTCCTATTCTCACCCACTTTCTAAAATGTAAGAACTTCCATCTTTTAAAAAATAATATCAAATAATCCCACAAAATTTATTTTTCTTTCAAAAGACCTCCTCTTCCTCCAAAATAGAAACTTTAGCCCCCATAAAATACCACCCTTATACTTCCTAATACAAATCTGGACGCCAAAAGATTTAAATTTGAGTCAAATATATCTTGAGCTCCTCCAACTGTTTTGGAACTATTTATTGAGCATCCTAGACAGTAGCGAACAATATCAAATTCTGAATTTATCTGCCCATCCCCATCCCGCCCACCATTATTATATCTCAAAGATAAAGGCGATGCATCGTGAATATCCGATACCCGATTTCTTCCATGTTCATGTTCGATTTGGAAATTTGGAGCTCGTTTATAAAGTATCTAGCACCAATTTTGTCTAATCAAGATGTTGTCACATCGCGAGGGAAATAAACTCTTATGCGTTCCACGATGCTCTGATGTGAAAGAAAAGGTTGTGAAATATACCAATCTGATTCCATACGCAATATGGAAAAAAGGTAGAAAAATGTACCCTTGAATTGGCCCATTAATTTGACATATATATATACAGACATTAGGGCAGGTAATTAATTTGACATGTATATATACTAGATGAGGGGCCGAATATGCGGTCACTCTCAATCCGATCGTACCAATCTGATCCCAAACGCTCTTTAGTCCCTTGTATGTAGAAAATTTGTAGAAGATGTACCCATCAATTGGCCCACTAATTTGACATGCGAAATGAAAGTCATCTTACGAGCATACCACATGAGACCCGTGGCTATCCAGCCAACCAAACGTCGTGAAATATAAGGAGAATTTAAGGAAAAAATAAGTCTCCCCTCGGCAAGCTATGCTTTTTAGTATGCTGTTTAGACGTTTCATCAGATGAGGAACGACGAACGATTAAAAGACTGGAACCTACATCCTTTCCATGTGGTATCTAAAGATAATACACATCCTTCTCTGGTTGGGAAGCCCACTCTTAACCATTGCAATCTGTATTTATGTATATAAATTAATATAAATAGTTAGGTTATTTCATAAATAAAAATATCAATTTCTAAACGCAACTTTATGAGGTCTATTTTCGATCGTAGACTTCAAAGAGTAAAAATTTGATCATCTTACCCAATATAAAGTGGTAAGTCTAATTATGCAATCAAAGACTCTCATTTCTAAAAATAACTTTAGGTGTATATCTACTTGTTTTGAGAACTTTGATGTATCATAATATACTCATCAATTTTTTCAGCACCATTTTTCAATGTATGTTTTGACATCCTTCCTAGTGGTGCGGTCCTTTCCTTCCCCGGCTTAGTAAAAACTTTACTCTCAATACTTTATCATCTTAAAAGCCATTAAAGTTATGTGGAATTGTAAATAAGTATTATAATATAAATAAATAATATGTCAATCTTGTATTTGATGATGATTCTTACATTAAATTGTGTAGGAGTTAAGCTAAATCATTAATAAAGATTTTGATTACAATAATATCTTAATTATAAATAGTTTTGTTTTTTCTTTATTTTTTTATTTTTTTAAATCTATTTTATTATTATTTAGTTATTTTTTTAATCATTATAGATCAAATACAAGATTAAGAATCATTGCATGTGGAATTATTTTCTTATATCTTTATACTTGTTTCTAAGAGAAGTGATTAGGAAAGGTTGTAGGGTCAAAAAATAATGGCCAAGTATTTTTTTTTAAAGAATATTTTCAATTTCATATAGCACACATAGTGTCATTTCATTACATGGACAATTATTAGGCAATTATATGGAGATCGTTTCAAACCTCAATCTATTTGTAACGTTTAATTTGAAAAACTTACATACATGGATGATACCAAGGCAATTATTGATCCTCATCCTCCTCCTTGTGCCTATAAATACTTTTAAAACCATGTAGTTAATGTGAGTATATTATGGGATGAGTGGTGCATTAAATCGATATACCAAGTCATAAAGGTTCTATATGTACCAAGATTCATCCACCTCCTACTTCTTCTATAGATATTAGTGTTACAAGTTTCTTCAAAGGTTTATAATGTTTCTACTTAATAAGATCATTCTTATTTACTAAATGCATCTCTCTAAGATGCTTTCTTGTTAGATATCTCATGCATACATATATATTTGTTCCTCGATGATACTATCGAGGACCTAGTTTTCTTCTTAGGAGATAAATCTCATATAGCTACGCCATCTTCTTCTTTAGATGTAATGAGGGCACTTATAAATTCTCATGTTTTTTAGAATGAATAAAATATAGTAGTTGGTCAAGGACTTGTACCTTTTAATTAGCTAGTTAGGGGAGATATTCACATGATAAGTTAACTTAGGCCATATATGGTATTCTAGAAGTTGGTAATAATTGGGCCATGTTCATCTCATTTACTTTCATCTTCCTAGATATTTATTATTTTCATTAGGAATTTAATTTTTGTCACAATATTGTCTGTCTTATTACATCTCACCTTGTCTTTATAAGAAAGATCTTGTGTACATTTGTAACATATTTGATATTGCATATCTCAGTATTCGAGAAATCTCATTATATAGCATACTCTCGTTTTGATTTGTTCGATATCCATGATTTTTTATCTCCTACATGTGCTCCTACATGGTATCAAAGTCATGGTCATGCAAAACCTTTATCAAATATGAGGGTAGAGCTATTGTCAAATGATACAATTTTGAGGGTTTTATTGTGGATGATTTCTAGCACATGTTGGAGGAGATATGAGGTCACCATAGATTCTAGGAGCACTAAGAAAGTTAGGACTCAAGGCTTTTAAGTTCGGACAAGTTTCCAAATCCAAGAGGTTTTTGAATTTTTAGAGCATATTAGGACCAAAAGAACGCTACCATGACATCAAAAATGATCAAGAACCCTAGTAACACCTACCAAATCATATATTTTTATGTCCTTGACCTAGGCATCGAAGGCTTTTTTAACCTAGTTTTTTGCAAATAAAATATCATAAAAAAAGTGGTTTCACATACCTTATAGTGGTTTAGGTTATTTTTCTAAATTTGTTTTTCGTGAATTTTATCACTCAAAAAAGTATATATTCCCCATTTGGACCTTCGAGCTCAAACATTTCTCCATAATCACTATTTTTTTCAGATTCTTAAGGCATGTAAAATGTATTAGGGAGCTCTACCATTATGCCCATGCACATTTTTCAAGATTAAGCCCCAGATATATTTTATTAATTTTTTTACCATGTCACATTATAGACAATTACTTAGAAAATATGACTCATAGAGAGGTTATGCCTTTTTGGAAAGGATTTATTTGCAATATTGACCATATTCAAGAGTGTATGTATTCATGTTGAGGATTCTATCTTTTTAATTTTAAATAACCATCATATTTTGTAATGGGTTTTTCATTTCATCAGGTTATTTAATCATTCGAGAAAGGAGAAACTATAAATAATGTAGAGATGACTCATAAAACATCTTAGATGGATTAATCTTATTTTCCCATATTTTTATAATCTTGTTCCCCAATCTAGCACACCTAGTAACAAATTTCCTTAGAATTATAACCAGTATCATGTCATATGAGTATAGCTTTGCATGTAGATGATAACATGTTAAAGTTTATTATTGATTTTGAGTATTCTCTCTCTTTGGAGTAAAATTTAGGATTTATGTGGAGATCTTAATAATCAACAACTCCAAGATGACCCCCTTTATGATTGTAATGTGTCTCTTCAAATTTTTGTTTTATATTGAAATAGAGTATCAACTGAATGGTTACAAGATAACCAGAAAAACTAGCAACTTATAGTTTGTTGCTACCAAGAGCACCTTAGTAAGACAACATATATACATAGGGCCATAGACTATGGCATTAGACCAAAAGTATAGTTCTCTTTATAAGTTAACTGTATGAGTATCAAAAAAGAAAATCTAGAGTTCAACTATACTTCATCCCATCCACTAGTACTGATTCTGTTAGTGTCACTTTCCCATTCACTATTGTTGTTCCTTTGATTTAGAGAACTCCAGTTATCATTATCATTTTCAGCTTCCCACTCACTGTGAGCTGCTTTCTCCTGTACCTCATTCCTATTTTCCTCTTCTGGGGTCCTCCACATATTGTCCATCTGAGTGCCAACTGTCATACTTTCACTACTTGGTTCCCGAGGGATGTCGACTAAGGAAGTAGACTGTATGTCCTTTTTGTATACAATCATCGCTCCTTCCTTCAATAGAGTTTGAAATCTTTCTTCTGTAATTTCTATCCTTGCTAAAACATGTGAAGCAATAGTAAGATGTGTGAGTTTAATGAAAAACTTAGTAAGGTCTTGTTTCCTATTTTGAAAGATCTCTTCATTCCCCATCTTCCAAATGGTCCATAAGACAACTATAGTTAAGGAAAACCAAAAGGAATTCAACTTGTAATCAAACTCATTAACAAAGCCAATGATGATTTCAGACTAGGAAAAAGAATTAGGACAATTCCACACAACAGGGTTTCCTAAAAAACCAGCCCACAATTTCTTGGCAAAAATACACTCAAAAAACAAATGATCAAATGTTTCAGAACAATTGCACAAAGCACAACAGACATTCGTAGGACCACTCTGAGACAAAAAGGAACCAACAACTATTTTCTTTAACAAAAGCAACCAATGAAAACAAAGGATTTTGGGTTCAACTTTAGAATGCCAAAAGAAATCAAACATGAAGTGCCATCTAGTAATAGACCAATCAACATTCCAGCTTTGATTACTTATGTTAACAATTCCATTATCTTTCTTAAGCATGTTATAAATGTGTTTGCAGGAAAAGTTATCAATTTTATTGCCATCATTCCATCTCATAAAATCAAACATTTGTTCTAACCTCAGAATTTTACCAGGAAAAAACCTCCCAAAGACTTTAGAGATTAAAGTGAATGTCCTCTTCTGTGAGTTGGGGATATTGAATTTTTCTCTCAGGACCCCCCAAGAACCCAGCTGCTTGTCAACCAAAACATCTTGAATAAGTGCTATCCCTTTTTGGTACCATTTTTTGGCTGAACTGCATTGAGTTAAAGCCAAAGGTTTTTATTTAAGATATACCCCCAACCAAATAGATCAATCCACTACTACATAATAAGGGCTCTTTCCAACAGTAGTTCTTGAGCATATAAGTGGTTTGACCTGACACCAAGCCTCCCATATGGTTTGAAAAACCCTGGAACCAGCAACTTGAATCTCAAAATCCCCCATAATCAGGTCAATTAGGGGAACATCACTTCAATTCTTACCTTTTCTAATAGTAGCTCTTGCAATATTGTTTCTAACCTGGAATTTCCATGGTTCATTCCCTTTCATTTCCTTGAGGGTCCATTTAGCTGCCAGTGCAAAGCCTTGAGCTTTAAGATCTCTCAACCCTAGACCTCCCAATTTTTTAGGGGTACAACACCATTCCCACTTAACAAAATGTCTTTTCATGTTACCATGTCCATCCGACCAAAGAAAGTTTCTTAGAATTCTTTCTAGTTTGTTGATTTGACTATTAGCCATCACCCAGGTGGAAGCATAGTATACTGCATGTGAAGATAACACCTTCTGAACAATCTGAACTCTGCCAGCTAAGGAAAACATATGAGATTGCCACTTTAAATGTTTTCTTTCAATTTTTTTATAGATCCATTCCCACATGTACTTAATGGAGGGATTGATAGCAAAGGGGATCCCCAAATATCTTACAATGGTGGAGGGTCCTAACCACTTCCATTCCCTATTTTGAAGCCATCCTCGGGGAACCTCTAACCAACCCAGGATGATGGCTTTATGTGGGGCAATTTTGGCTCCTGATGCTAAGAAGAAAAATTCAAGCCTAGCAATAGAATTATCAAAGTTTTGTTCCTACATCTCCAAAAATAGGGTCGTGTCATCAACAAACTGTTCAATGAGAAGGTCCTCTTTGTTGGGGAGCATAATACCTTTGATTGGGTGGCCAAGGTCATGAGGTGTGAGAATGAAGGATAGGGCATCAGTAGCAATAACATATAAGGCTGGGGCAAGAGGGCACCCTTGTCTGATAGACCTCCCGAGGGGAATGCATTCAAATAATTCACCATTAACATCAATCACAATATAGGAATCTTTAAACAGGATGTTGACCCATTTACAAAAGAATTTAGGGAATCCAAATGCTTCTAGCATATGTAGGACAAAAGGCCACTCAATTCTATCATAGGCTTTTTCAAAGTCTAACAAAACCATAGCTGCATTCTTATTGTCAACTTTTGCCCAATTCATAGCTTCCCAGCTGGTAATGAGGTTATCTAGAATATATATGCCTTTTATGAAGCCAGTTTGGGTGACTGACACCACTTCTTTGAGGATATCACTAATTCTCTTGGCTAGAATTTTAGCTTTAATTTTATAAGAAATATTAAAAAATGTGATGGGCCTCCAATTTTTTATCTGAGATTTGTCTCCGTCTTTACGTAACAGTTTGATCAGCCCTTTATTAATGTTTTCCCCTAGAGAACCAGCTTCGAAGGCTTCTTCATACACTTCTAGAAGTTCACTAGATATCCATTCTTTATTCTTCTTGTAAAACTTGGTCGGGAACCCATCAATTCCAGGAGATTTATCATTAGCTAAGGAGGCAATGGCTTCATCTATCTCTTCAATTATGATATCCTGCTCCAGGACCCTTGCATGTTCTTGAGACACTTTTCGAGGGATTAATTTGGTGCACTTGTTCATAGCTTCAATATTCTCCTCTTTATATTAAGAGGAAAACAACTACTTGTAGTATTTTGTAAAAACACTTAAGGTTTCTTGGTTGTATTTAGTAACTCCTTCTGTTTGAATACTTAAAATTTTTTCCCTGGACTATTTGGCTCTAATAAAATTGAAGAAATATTTAGATCCTTTGTCCCCATCTTTAATCCATCTTGCCTTGGCTTTGACTTTTTGACCTTGAATTTTGTAATTCTTAATTTTCCTGAGTCTGGCTTTAGTGTCAATGAGAGATTGTTCCAAATCCTGATCTTTCCCTACAACTTGAAGCTGGATTTCAATATGATTGAGTTTAGTTTGATAAAATTTCTCCTCTTGGTTTCTATCAAATGCGCCTTTAGCCCCTATAATTTGGAACAAATTTTTCCATGTTACCACCATTGAGTTCCACTTATCTCTAGCAGAGAGGTTGGCATTGCAGAACTTAGACAAGGCAATGGCAGTCCTAATGGCTTGCAAGGAGTCCCCATCATCCAAGAGGGATGTGTTGAGTTTGAAGGTGGATTGCTTCCTACTTCTATGGGACTGATCTTGGGAGGCTTTGAGAGAAATACAAACATGGATTGGGGAGTGCTCAAACATGCTGACAGGGTTAATTTCAACAGGGTTTTTCCCTGGTTGTTGCTTCAACTCCATCCACATATTGTTGAATTATATCCTATCCAGTCTACAGTAAACTCTGCTCACATAAGACTCATTGTTACACCAAGAAAACCATATGTTATTGTACTCTTTTTCATGTTTTCCAGAGGATCACTGATGTGGAATCTCCTTTTAAATTTAGACAAAAAGAAGAACTCATTTCCTTTCCATTCATATTTTTTGCCACCAGCTTTATCCTGTTTATTCTCAATCATATTGATGTCCCTAATAAACACCCATTTTATGTCAGGAAGGTTGCTAGAAAGCCAGTCCCACAAGGTGGCTCTTTCTCTGTAGTCATTGGAGGCATATATGTTACAAATTCCTATCCCCTGATCTTGTTCTTTAAACTTTCCCCATATAGCTTTCTGACAGGGAGAGGTACCCTTGTCAATCAATTTATTAGCCCATTTACTTCCTATCAACATAGCGACCCCTCCTTTTCCTCTAGTATGATCAGAGTATAAACAAGTAGCTTGGTTCCAAATAAATTTAAGAGTGGTATGAGCCTTATAGCCAGTCACTTTAATCTCCTGTAGACAAACAATATCCTTACTCTACACCTTATTACACCAATTCCTGACCATGTACTTCATGTCAGGCATTTCCAACCCCCTAACATTCCAGTTGTGTATGTGCATCATCATAAGGATTTGGGGGTGTTGGAATTCTTACATAATCTGTTAAAACATTCTGGTAGCTCAATGTTTTTCACCTTATTACTTTTTTCATTATTTTTTATGCTACTACTTCTTTCATAAGTTTTTCTTTTTTTCTTTTTTTTGGCATAACATCAACAAACCTGTTTTCATCTCCATCGTGTTCACTACAAGTAGATAGGGAGGGAATTTCTTCCATAATCACATATTCCTCCCCCATAGGGATCTGATTCAATTTCACAACCTCACCTACTCCTTGAGTTTTATCGGGAGGCATGGTGTCAGGATAAGGACTAACCTGCTCAGCCAAATGTTGTTGCTCGACCCTACAAAAACTGGAATTGTTTTTGTTTTTGTTATTGGATATGACTATTTCTTGAGCATTGGGAAAGAGTGAGTTATGTTCATTGACTTTTTCTCTGGGGACATGAATATACTGAGGTTGACAAGCAGTGGGTTTATGGGCTTCGCGGGTGGGAATAGAAGAGAGGATCTCAAAATCATCTTCAAAGAGAGGGTTTGACAAAGAGACAAACTTGTCCAAAGGAGTATTAAGATTTTCCTTGATCGTATCAGACTTACCACTGATAATAGTTTCTTCATGGGGTGATCCAATATTATTAACTTCCTCTCTGATGTCAAGGTTATTATTAATGTTGGCCGTATTATCCTTCTCCTTCGTCATGGGAGGAGTATTATTATCCTGCCTATGGTTTTCACTAAATTTTGTTGAGACATTTTTCAACAATGGGCAATCTTTCCTATTATGACCATTCAATTTGTAATGAAAATAGGCCTCAATATCTCCTAGTCTAACAATAGCCCAATTCCATCCATCTCCTTCAACGTCCAAGGCAATTTCATCAGGAAAATCAATGTTAGGGTTAAGGATAACACGGGCACAGGCATTGAGATGCAGCAGGGTCACTTTTGCTTCTTCAGCTTGAAGCACAAAACCAAGCGGTTTTAGAAGATGGGGTATAAACTGCTAGAATTCTAGCTAAACATTCGTAAGTTCAATCCAAACCGGGGATGAGCGAGCAATGAACTTTTCGGACTTGCATCTGGGTGTCTAGGGGAGGGCCCTAAACATGGTTTTCCCTACGTTCCAATACCCCTTATTTAAAACTTTTTCTTGCATAGCATGCTTTTTAAAGAAAATAACGAACAAACCTCTCTGAATCATTCGACAAAAACCAACTTTGATACCAAGTTTCTTACCCCACACATTACCAATCCAATCATCAAAAAACTTTCTAGCAGGTAAAAACTTTAAATCCATGCAAACAAAGAAAACAACAATGTTCTTTAAACGAGATTGTTCGGCTTTGATAGCATTTAACATATCTGCATTTGGAGAGAGTTCAAGGATCTAAGCACCAGACAACAGAGTCTTAACTTCCTCTCCACCTTCTTTCTCTCCTCTGACTTCCACTGTAGGCGATTCACTTTGTTCTCCTCCATGTCTATTTCCATTGGTTCCGAGAGGTCCTCCTCCATTTTTTTCAACCACCTCAAACTGCGCTGACTTAGGAAGAACCGTTTCTTCCACCACAACTGCTCGGTATGAAGGTCTATTTTTTCCTCCACCACCATCTTGTAGCACTTCTTCTACCTCTTTAACATTTTCTTGCCTATCACTTCCATCATTAATGCCCTCCACAGCCATTAGAAGAAATTGTGGGAAGTCGATCAAAATCTACTACTAGATGGCCTTCATCTCAAGTGAAAAAAAGAAAACATAAACACAGCAAAGCCGAAGCCCAATGGGAAATAATGACAGGAAGTGCCAAAAAAAAAGTGACAAAACACATGAGCAAGCACTACCAAACAAAAAAGGAAAACAACACATAGACACCCAATGCAGAAGCCACCATGGGAGTAGTACAGAGGAGCCATGGGTCCCTCCACCTACATCAGCAATGGCACAAACTCCGACAAACCAGAACCTTTAGCCAAGTTGTAGAGCTCGAATATGATGGATCTTGAGAATAAGGAAAATCTATTGTCTCTTTAATTTTCAAAAAGGATTCCCTATAACTATGATTCTATTTGTGAGTTTTCTTCTTTGGAGTACTTTGAAACTTTTGAAGATGACAAGGTTTCTTCAAGGGTTTCTAATTATTCTTCAGAGGTAGTTGTCGCACATGTAATTTCATTGATTCCTTGTACACAAAGTCATTGATTGGGACTTACTTCATTCATTTTCTTTAGGACCATTCTTGTCATTCAATTATGGAGGATGCATTTGATAGGTTAACTCTCCTCTTTGATGATAGCCAAATTGCACTCCTATTGTCAAATCAAATTCATCAAGTGGACCTTGTTCAACATCAATTTTTGTAATGAAATCAATGATAAGGTAATGAATAACATGTCTACCATAAAAAAATACTTAAATTGTCAAAGCGGGATGGGAGATGATTCGAGCGGGAGAGGAGAGGATTCAAGCGGGAATGGATTTTCAAAGTGCAGGTAGGGCCATGGCAGTGCGGCTGTAGGTGATGGCTCTGGCCCTCATACTGGTGAAGGGCCTATGCTCTTGGGGATGCCTTCATCGCTAGTACTAGATTTGGCATTACCAGTGTCAGATCCTTCTTTGTTGGGGTAGGGGAATTCTTCCCCATCCAGGGGTGTCAAGGGTACCCCCTCGAAGGCAGTGTCAAATGGGGCTTTGCCTGTGTGTAAAGCTATGTTAAGAGAGGGGCCCTATCCCACTTCTAAGGTGTTGAGTGTTGAGGCTACTTCTTCAAAGGACCCACAAGTGGGGTCAAAAGGCATCTTCAGCTCTGTCGGTGCTGAAGTCAACCCTCATAGTCCAAAAAAGTGGTCGGATCTAGTGGGAGCAAGAAAGGAGGAAAACTCTACGCCCTCTGAAGAACCGGTTAAGGCATTTCTTCAAGAAGGAGAAGTTATTTTTGTTCCAGATTCTCTAGTGGATCAATTTGTTTTGGCTATGGAATTCTCATTGGTTGGTAAGTTTATGGGCCCTCATCCTAATATTGAGGTGGTAAGATCTTTTGTTAAGAAAAAATGGGCGTTGAAAGGCCATGTTGATATTGCGGCCCTACCAAAAGGCTTTCTATCATTTTCTTTCTCCAATAAGGAAGATCAGGACTATGTGTTGTGTGGTGGTCCCTGGATGTTTGGTAGAACGGTAGTGGCTTTTCGCAAATGGGTTCCCAACTAGAACTATTCTGATAATTTCTTTATGGTAACCCCTGTTTGGGTTGGGTCTCCTGGGCTTCCCATAGAATATTGGAATGAGGGGGTTTTCAAAGGTTTAGCATCCTCTTTTGGAGGAGAACTCATTTCTGTCGATCCTACGACAGCGGCCAAGTCTAGACTTGTTTTTGCTAGGATCTATGTTAATATCGGTCAGTTTGACAATCTCCCCTCAGTTATCAACATCAAATCCAAAGTGGGTTAGTGGAAATAGGAGGTGACTTTCGAGTCACTCCCATTCACCTATTTTTTTTTGTCATAAAATGGGTCATTGGGCCAAACACTGCCCAAAGAAAACTCCTAAGGTTTCTCTACCAGCGGACTCGGAACCTAAAAAGATGACTAGACAAGTTTGGAAGGAAGTTAAAGGCGACAATAGTAGTAAAAAGGAAGAATCAGTAGAGAAAGTGGATTCTAACTCTATCACAGTGTTGGAGGAGGGAGAAATGGTTGAATTGGTTTCCCATGTGTCAGATTCGGTTGCTATCTCCTATAAGGATGTTGTCTCTAATGAGAGTAACCAGGAGGTTCCTGCTTTTTCAAAATCTCCTGAGAATCCCTTAGGTGCTAGTCTTTCTGATGATGACTCGGTTCCAATGGTGGTGCTGGTTCCTATTTTGGAAGATTTTTCTCAGAGAGGACCCTCGGTTGAAAGAGTTCTTGTTGAAGATGTTAAATCTGATGAAGATGACTCTTCTTTTGTTCCAAATACTCTTTTGGGAAGCAGTGATGAAGATCATGTAGCTGGAGATGATCCCTCTGATGAGAATAGACCCTGGACTATTCAAAAAGGGAAGAAACAAAAAAAGAAAGAGAAGAAACCTGTCACACTGGGTTCCAAGGGAGTCACCACTCGAAGTAAAATAGATGGGGGATCCAAGCTAAAAGCGGATGTTAGATCTCATAAAAAGACTCAAGGCAGATACACTAACAAAGAGATCATAGAAAGAGAAAGCAAAAATGATATTGCAGATGGTAAGCAACTTACTATCCAGGGAGTCTGCACTTCGATTAAGAAATGAAGCTCATTTTGTGGAATATAAGAGGGTTGAATACCCCTCACAAGAAAGACATTCTTATGAATCTGGTAAGAGACCACAATCCTGACATCATTTTTGTTCAAGAAACTAAGATGAGGAAAGAGAAGTTGGAAAAAATTAAAATTTTTAAAAATAATGGGGTGGTTGGCTTTAGCTCTGAAGGGGCTTTGGGAGGGGTTGCTATTTTTTGGAATCAGAATCACGTTCGGGGGACAGTGATCATGGAAAATATGAATTGCCTTAGTATTAACATTCTTCATATTAAGATGGATTTTGAATGGGTTGCTACTACTATTTATGCCCCCAACTCTAAAGCTGGTAGATCCCAATTCTGGAAAAAAGTTAAAAATCATAGAAAATCCTTCCAGGAGCTTCCCTAGTTGATTATTGGGGACTTCAATTGTCCTTTAAAAGAGAATGAGAAGTTTGGTGGGGTGGATAATCAGAGTCATCTTGATAGTAGAATTAAGCTTATGGAATTTATTAATAATCAAGCCCTTTTTGATATGGAGCTTCAGGGGGTCAATTTTACTTGGTCGAATAGAAGGATTTCTCAAGACCTCATCCAAGTTAGGTTGGATCGTGCACTGATCATTGGGTGCTAGCTAAAAAACTTTGTTTGTTCGTTGTACCATCCCTTTAGAAGATTGGGTTTGATCACTTCCCGATATGTTTTAGTGTTGATCCAATTACTGTGAAGGGTCACCCGCCCTTCAGGTTTGAAAAGATGTGGGTTGATCATCCAGAGCTAGATCAACATATCAAAGATTGGTGGAATGTTAATATTCAAGGCAGTGCTATGTTTAGAGTGGTTAAGAAACTTCTCAGTGTTAAACAAACTGTGAAGGTATGGAGTAAAGAAGTTTTTGGTTACATTTTTAAATCCAAAATTCAGCTTAAAAAGGATCTCAATGTTATTCAGAACACCATCCAACATTCTGGGCTAACGGTGGAGCTGAGGGATAAGGAGGAGAGCATCCTTGCCAAAACACATATTATCATTTTCAGGGAGGAAGAATATTGGAGACAAAGATCCAGGTCTATTTAGCTTAAAGTTGGGGATAAGAACACTAGATTCTTTCACTTATCTGCCTCAAAACATAGAGCTACTAACATAATATCCAAACTTAAAGTGGAGGATGGGGAAATCACCAATGATAAAGATATTTCTGAAGCTATGATTAATTTTTTTCCTTCTCTTCTCTCTAAAGACCTCAATCTTGACGTGGGGAATCAAAATATCCTTCTTGAAACCACTCCTTCCATTGTTAATGATACTACCAACAAAGCTCTTATTGCTATCCCTTCTCTGGATGAAGTCAAGTATGTTGTCTTCTCTTTTGAAGGTGATAAGTCCTTGGGTCCGGATGGGTTCCCAATGTTCTTCTTTCAAAAATTCTAGCATATTATTGGTGTGGATATCAGCAATGTTGTTAAAGAATTCTATGGAGCTAGATATTTGCTAAAAGAGATTAATGCAACCTTTCTTGCTTTGATTCCTAAGAAGCTTAGAGCTGATTCGATGGATTCCTTCAAACTGATTAGCTTGTGTAATTCTGTGTACAAAATTTTATCCAAAGTTTTAACCTCCTGTTTGCTGCTTATTCTTTCTCAGATTATTTCTCCTCAGCAAAGTAGTTTTGTTCCTGGCAGGCAGATTCTTGATTCAATTATGAAGGTTCATGAGGTTATCCACTCCACTCAGGTCTCTCTTAACTCTGGTTTTCTTCTGAAATTGGATCTTTCAAAGGCTTATGATCGGGTGGACTGAGACTTGTTGATCAAGGTGTTGAGATCCTTTGGTTTTGGTGACAAATTCCTCAAATTGATTTATCAGCTCATTAGCACTTCTACTACTTCTATTCTTATCAATGGCTCCCCTTCTAGATTTTTCAAACCATCCAGGGGTCTTAGGCAGGGAGATCCTCTTTCTCCTATCCTTTTTTCAATATTTGCTGAATGTCTGGGGCGTCTTCTTGAGAAGATTGTCTCTATTGGGTTGTTCAAAGGGCTTTCCCCTTCTTCGGCTTCTACTCCTTGTTCTCATGAATAGTTTGTGGATGACACTATCATCATGGGTTTCTCCTCAATCCAGGAAGCGAAGACTATCAAACAAGCTCTTTCTACCTATTCTCTAGGTTCAGGCCAATCCATTAACTGGGATAAGAGCTCTTTATTTTTTATCAACACTCCTGAGGACATGCATAATAGAATTGCCAGAATCATAGGATGCAAAATTGATTCTTTTCCTGCTACCTATCTTGGCCTTCCTCTTGGTCTGAAACCTCCGAATTCCTTTTGGGCTGGCATTGTTGACAGATTCAACAGGAAATTGGCTGATTGGAAAGGTGCACTTCTTAGTCAAGCATGTAAACTTCATCTCTTAAAGGCCTCTTTGAAAAGCCTCCCTGTTTATGATCTTAGTCTTTTTAAGATACCTGGTAAACATGCTGATATTATTGAAAAAATCCAAAGAAACTTCTTGTGGTCGGGAGTGGAAGACAAAAAGAGACTTGCTTTGGTTTCCTGGGACAAGGTTTGTACTCCTAAAAAGTGGTGGTGGGGGGGGGGGGGGGGTTGGGAATTCACCCTCTAAGAGTTTCCAATATGGCGTTGTTGGCCAAACAGACTTGGAGAATTTTTGGGGAAAAAAGAGAGTGGAATAAAATTATCCATAGAAAATATCTCTTCTCTTTCTCCCATATTTGTGAATTTTGGGAAATGGATTTGAAAGTGCAAGGCTCTTTTATTTGGAACAGTATTCAGAATGCTAAGGAGGTGAATTTTAAAGGGGCTAAGTGGTTTCTAGGCAATGGAAGAAGGATCCAATTTTGGGAGGATTGCTGGCTCAAAGGTTGTCCCCTTAGATCTGTCTTTGCTTTTCAATCTTTCATTAATCAGTGCATTCAAAGATTTGGAGCCAGGGTTAGGGACTACTAGAGGAATAGCTCATGGACTGACCTCTCCCAAGTGGATGAAGTGCTTAAGCCTTTGATACTGGATCTTATGATCTAGAAGGTTAAGGAGTTTAGAGAAGATGTGTTGCTTTGGGGCATTCTTCCTTCTAGTATCTTCACAGTGGCTTCCTGTTCTGAGCTTTTACTAAAACAACTGAATCCTCTCCCTTTTTGGGCTCAGGTGTGGGATAAAAGTTTAATTCTTAAAATTAATATTTTCTTTTGACTAGTTTTGCAAAATAAAATTCTTACTATAGAAAACCTCCAGAAACGGGGCATGATTTTGAGCAATAGATGCTTCTTGTGTAAAAAAGCTGAGGAATTGGTCTTTCATCTTGCCATTGATTGTTGCTTTGCTTGGGAAGTTTGGAATCTTTTATTACAATGCTGACAGATTAACTGGTTTTTTCCTAACAACATGGAGAGTTTCTATATGTAGTGGAGAAAAGTGGAGGTCCCTATGGATCAACATCTATGGAACATCATAGCCCCCATGTGATATGGCGGTTATGGAGAGAACGCAATGACAGATTCTTCAGGAATAAGGTGATTGCTGAGAAGATTAAGAGAAGTATTAAGGAAAACTACAAACTATCGACTAGTAGGATGCTGGACTTCAATGCTGGTGATTTGAGCCCTAGGACTACAAATAAAAACTCAAATCAAAGGAAGAATGCCATCTGGCTTTCTCCTTCACCAGGTTGGATAAAAATAAATCTTAGTGGCGCTGCGAAGGGAAAATCAGGCCCAACGAGTTGTGGTGGTCTCATTCGCGATGACATGGCTAATTGTGTGACTGTAGTGGTGATGCCTATTGGGGTGCAAAGCAACCACGTGGTGGAGGCCATGGCCCTACTACAGACTCTTAAAATTGTCAAGAAGAATATGGCTCAGAATATTTGGATTGAGGGAGATTCAATGAACATATTAAGATGCATCAGTGACATGACTAAACCATCATGGTCCATTAAGGAGATAATCAAGGAAGCTAGGGTTATCATTAGATCCTTTAAGCAAGTCATTATATCTCACGTTTACCGAGAAGTGAATTGTACCGCTGATGAGCTGGATAACTTTGCGGTTAAATCCAAGGATATCATGATTTGGCATGGTTGCAGCAATCTCACCATTGATATGAAAGCCAAGTTGGCCTTTGACAGGTCTCAAAGAAAAAGGGTAGATTAGGCGTATCTCAAGAAGTTATGATTTGATTAGACACATTTTAGAGAAACAAGGTAATATGATTATGGAAAGTGGTGCCTTTCCCAAGAGAACTAATTGCAGACATGAGTTAACTTTTGTTAACTTCAAAGTTGTCTGTTACCTCAACATTTGGTTTTTCTCTGCTATTACGACTGTCATTGTTAGCTTTGAGATCATGGGCGGAAGGCTTAATCGTAGAGAGCCTAAGGACTGTGTAAAATGGAAAAATATGCCAGAGGTCTGGGATATTCTTACTAAGGGGGGTCTTACCACCGACATGGAATGGTTGCATGAGACTAAAGACAGTGCCACGAAGTTTTTTGTTGATTCTTGGAAAGATGGGGCTGTCACTATTGTTGGTATCACAGTGAACATTATGGAGGAACTCATTGCTGAGGTGTCTGGGCTTAGTACAAAGGGCATCAAATTTTACCGTGACAAGAAAGTCTCACAAAAGGTCATTCAACGCTTTCCCAAAAGCAAGGATGAAAAGAAAAGTCTAGTGAAAGAGTTTAGCAGGTGCTATGATGTTGTTGTGTTCAAAGAAATCTGGGCGACAGTTATGATGGCGATTATGGAATATGTTACCTTGGATGGTAGGTTCAAGCGAGCCCATTCCTACCATTTTGTGTTGCTATGTCATTTCCGTCATAAAATTAGGGTGTCCCTGCCTTACTATATTCTTCAGTCCCTCCATCTTAGTATTTCCCAGCATAAGAAGAAGGAGAAGAAACCCATTCTTCACGAAAGGTTGATTTTTCTTATTTTTGAACATATTAAGAAGACTGCCAGTGCTAGCCCTATCATTTCTTCACCCAAAATTGGCTCGGGTAAGAAAAGAATTAGGGAGACAGACTCTAAAGAGGAGAGTCCTTCAGGTAAAAAGTTAAGAAAGGATAAGGAGGTTGGTATGGAAATGGATACCTCTGTTGATAGTGCGGAAGGTTATGATGACATGGCCGATTCAACTGAGGAAGATAGTTATTCTTCGACTTCAGTCTGGAATACGGCTTCAGGGGAAAATGATAACATTGAAGAGGAGGCTACAAGTACTATGGAGATGGATAATACCTCTGGAATCAAGAGTAACAATGAGGATGATAAGAATGAGGAGGATGTTGGTGGTCAACAGGTGCCCATTTTAGTGGACTATGACAGTTCTGAAGATCATGACGTGCCCATCTCCCCTAAACTGGAAGTGGTCATGGAGGTTGGGTCGGATATTCAGAAGGATGCCAAGGATGCAGAGAAAACTTCCCCTGATGCGGAGATGACTTCACCTAGTGCGGAGAAAGTGAATGCTCCTGGCAATTCTTAGAACATTCCTTTCATTAAAACTATGGATATGCAGGAATGAAATGTTCAACTGCTTAAGGAAGACATGGATGATAAAATAGATCCCCCCTTTGGGATTCTCCAAATTGCTATGGCTGCTTCCATGTATTCTTTTCGCTTACTAAAATGGGTTTTTCAGGAAATTAAGAAGTTAAATTTAAAGTATCGCTCCATTTCCATTAAGGTGGATTCTCTGCAGGATAAGCTGGAGTCTAGTTTGAAAAAAGCGGATGGCAACATGAACATTGATGGGGATAAAAAAGTGTAGGAAATGCAAGCTAGAATGGAAAGGATGGAGAATTCCATGAACAAAAATATGCATGACAACAATAAGTTTATGGGTTCGTCCATGGACTTCTTTATGACTATTAAAGTTGAGCTAGATATTGGCTCCCCCAGCAAGAAACCTGATGAGAATACAGAGGACTTGGAAGAGGAAGGCCCGAAAAAATGTACCAAGTTTGCAAAAAGGAGAAAGATTCAAGAAAGAATCCAGGATCTCTCTCACTTCAATGCCATAATAAAGAAGATATTTGAGGCGAAGCAGGAAGCTGACGAAACTCGCAAGGAGTTTGTCTAGTACCCTGGGTCCCTGGTGTTGGCCTTTTGTCAATTTTTTGCTAGTGTTTGGTTTTTTTATTTTTATGCTGATTTTGGTTATGGCGGACTAGTCCCCAGTTCTGTTTCTTTTTAGTTTCCTTTAACGCTAAACTTCTGATCTAGCTTGTACGGGGTTTTGGGTCCCGTTTAAAACCTATTTTTTCTTGCAATCAAAAACATCAATTTTTGTAGATTTCCATATTGTCCCCTTATTTTTTGAATGGTTGTGTATGTGATTGGATCATGGGATCATCTTTCATGGACAAGGAGATACATAAGCAATTTTTTGAGATGCCATCATTATTCTTCATGCTTGTCTTTAAATTCTTATCTATAATGGGAAGCATTCCTACATTTGTACCTTGTTTATTCCTTCATAAGTAGAGACAAGTTGTTTTTTAAGCATCAGATCATGTTTTTCCTTCACATACTTATTTTGGAGATGATTATTCATTATGGTAGGCTACATAGTCTCTCTCTATCCCTCTTATGTTGGGGGGCATTGATTATATTATCATGATGAATGTAGCTCATGGGCATATTGATGAGACCTTGATGCATCACTCATTCTATCACTTGTATATAAAATTCACTTGTATTCTATGAGATACCATTTGTACATTGTTACCTAACATGGCCTTGTAATCATGATTGATCTTTATGTCTTACATTATTTCCATAATAATTTAATTTCCCTAGGTTGCACTTAAGAAGGGATGTTAGAGAAAATAGTTTCTAGTACATAGTCAAGGTAGATTATACTTTGTAATTAACTAGTGAAGGGACATATTCAAGTTGTAACTTAGTTCTTATATGACATTCTATTAGTTTGTGATAATAGGGCCTTGTTCAACTAATTTAGTTTTAGTTTCATAGACATGTAATATTTTCATTAAGCATTTAATATTTTTCACTAGATTGTGTCATACTACATCTCACCTTGCCTTTATAAATAAGACCCATTTTAGATTTGTAATATTTCTCATGTCCCATATCTCAATATTGAAGGAAGCTTATTATCTTCTAGACTATCTTATGGAAGGAATCTATTTTTGTTGATTATCCTAGAGTCTGCCATTCCTAAATTTACTATAATGTTTCATCTCTTCTACATGTATTTATGATGTCAGCTTCTACAATTGTATCTAGCAATCCTACTTATATATTAACATTATGAGCACAACATGATAGAAACAATTATTTTCTAACACTTTAAATCACACTGTGTAATCAATCGTATTAGTCTGTATCAATCATAGGATAAAAGAGAGAAGTAGAAATGTAAATTCAAATATTACATACACTTCATTACATGTTCTAAAAATACAACCTCGTAAGTATAAGAAATACAATCTTGACTAATGAAATTCATTCTTTAGCATGGTACAAAGGAATTCATCAAGTGGGCGAGCATACGGAGACGGAGGAGCCCAGTGTTAACAAGGACGGTTGCTAAACCTGTTCACTGCCCCTGGAGCGAAAAGGGGACGAGGAGCCCGAGTTGTGGCCATCTTCACGACCTAGCCCACTGTACTTGACATGCCCAGTAATGAAATCATGGGAAACTTCATCACCTGAATGGAAAATCTCTAGAAGCCCACAGCGTTCTGCAAAATACCATACCTTTTCAACAATATCATCAAAGATACAATATACACCGCACACGCGATGGAATCTAGCCCTCGTCACTACAAAATGTACTGATTGATGGATAAATGCAAGAATACCGCATAACGTAATGAAAACAAGACTTCCTAAAACCACCCAAGAAAGGGTATCAACTTCAAGTGCTAGCATGGCGTACACCGCTGCAATAAACCCATAAGCAGTGAACCCTAAACTCCAGCAAACCACTACACTGTTGACAGTCATGAACATCTTGTCACCTTATATGGTGAGCTCTGAGCTCATCTCCCACATTATACAAACGAAGAGAGATAGGAAGAAGCTATGCAATCAAAAATAAGGAAGAGCTAGGGTCTGTTTGGTGCATGGAATATGGAATGCTGGATATAGTCAATTCTAGAATATGCTGCAATTCTGGAAGATACATATCCTCAAAATAATATTCAGAATATGTGTTGGAACCATTTAGTTTATCCGGAAGATGACTGAGAAGATCCAAATAGGTTGGCGCCTCACGACAAATGGAGACCCAACTTTGGTTAATGTATGCTTGTTATAGGTTATGGTTACAAGAGCAATGAGATGGGTTTCTATTATATTTCTAGGCTATGGATTGTTTTATAAACAGGTTCTCTATCATTAGTCCAGATTTCTGATATGGGTTTCGAAAAGTAATGTTGGATAAATGATTCGTGGCCTGTGAAAAATGACGGCTGAAATAGGCGAAAGATGGGTTTTGGTTTTATATGTACATTTTGGGTGTTGTGCTCAACTTTGTTTCTTGTTGCAATGTGTAAAGGCGTGTCTCTAGCTTGAACAAATGGCTTGTCAATTCGGGTATCTGTATCTTCATTGCCTTCATCATCATGAGTCGACTTTGTGGTTCCCTCAGCCTATTTTTTGTTCCTTCCTGCACTTTGCGAAGGTTTGTCTCCTCCCCCACTGTTGGAAGTGGTGACAATTCTGAGAAGGGGGGGGGGGGTAAATTAGAATAGTATAAAATTTAACAGGATTACTACAGTTGCAAACTACAATCCTCTGAAATGACAGATTATAAGCTGTGAAAATAAAGCAATATGAAAAGTAATAACTCACAAAACAAGACAAGAATTTTTGTCGAGTGGGAAACCCTCAAAACCTTACGGTTTTGTCATAGGGAGAAAAAACCACTCCTATTGAACCTGTACTTTTATTGAGCAATAACCCTCTTCATACAATAGCAGCTACAACTACCTTCCTTGGCTATAGCCCTTCACTTATTCCTTCAAAATCAATCTCTGTCAATACAGTTTATATGTATAACTGTATGCATTTATACTGCATACATCTTATATATATAAACTTATGTAAGATGGGCTTTTAATGACTTCCATCTACCAGAATAGTCTCACTATTTTTTTTCTCACATTTTACATCCACACCTTCCTCTTTTTAAATAGTAAGAATACATAGAATGTTTTCAAAAAATATTTCAAGAGCAGTTACACATTGTAACTGTTTACAAAAATAATTCACATAGACTGATAATCGGATAAAGAATTGTTTTGGATAACTTCATAAAAATCCTTCACAAAAGTTCTTGATGAAAGAACAAAAACTTCTTTGCTCAAGAACCGAATACAAAAGTTGTTTCCAACTTAACCATTACACAAATGAACTGTGTAACTAATCAACCGAAATCACAACTTATAAAAAATGCTGCAGTGAATATCCAAAACTAAAAGTGCTGCCGAATATTAGAGTTCACAAACCCAAATGCTGCCGAATACTCAAGTGTCAAAACGACACAAAACTTTTTTTCAAACAAGATGCAAATAGCCAGGTCACAAACATTGTTGAAAAAGCTGAGAAGATTTCAATATCAATCCCTTTATGTTCCTATATAAATATCGGACCAACACTGAAGTAAAAGAAGATTTTCTATTGCAAAAACCCTTTTAGAAGCATTTGAAGAACAGCTTGCAAAAACCCATTTAGAACCATTTGAAGAACAACACATTTACATAAAAAATGCCTTATAAAAACCTTTGTCTTATTGATAATAAAAATCCTTTCATTTTGCCAATACCGACTGAACTGTAACAGAGAAGATGACAGTTGAACTTGATATCCAGTTGAAACATTGAAGACCAAATAAACTCAAAAAAATGTTCAACACATCATAGTGAATTAGCCACCGAATCCAAATCTTGATAAGATAGAGAATAACTATTTCTCAGATCCATAACATAACAAATAAGCTTATCCATTTTATATACAAATAATGATAATACCTGCAGCAATGATACCATGAAAATGGTATTGACCGATTCTTTGCATAGAGACAAGTAACATATCCAAAACCCACAACCACAAAGACCTCATAGTGACATAAAAAACTCTTAGAAATAAACATGGCGGCGCCCTTAGTTAGGGCAAGAAAGAAATGATACTCATGAAAATCTGCTTTGACGATAATGATAAAAAAAGATTTAATAAAAATTCAAAGAGTTTCACGTCCACCATGCCTAAAAGACACGTGAAAACATAAGTGCCAAGTGTTGACAACCAAGAGTCAACAAAAAACTCAAACATAACTCAAGTATAATGCAAGTCTGTCCGCACGACACAGTACACGTACACACCTCAATAATGCCAGCTGGAATCAATAAAATAATCACTGCAGTGCATCAAGAACAAAGGAAGACAACACCCCACTAGATGCTTTTGTAAGACTTTCATCTCCTACATCATAAGTTTTCACAAGTCTACTTCTTTCTTAATTAAAAACTCAACATGTTTTACTTGGTTAAGCTTCACAACATAAATGCAGGGCGTTCTGTGTGTGAGTTCTTAATAACTCTACAGCCTCCTTGAATCCCAAACTTACTGCCATTGTCAGTGGAGTTTCTCCTTCTTTATTTGCACAATCACACAGATTGACACCCAATTCGACCAACTGTTTCGCCAGGTCCACGCGATTTTTCCTTACAGCCAAATGCAAAGCCATGTCACCGTTATTGTCCTCCTCTTCTATTATTTTGATTAAATCTGCATGAATCACAGTTTAACCAGAAAAACAAAGAGAAACAAGTAAAACAGAGACTCTAATTCGGAGAAATAGAAAGTCGAAAATGACCTGGGACTGGTAGATTTGCGCTAACCCTGATAACAATTCTGCATTTTAAAAATCGACAGGTTAAGCCAAAAAGAAAGTTTAGAATAGCTTCTATCAAAAAAGCGAAAATGAATGAAGAGAACTAACCTGGGTCTCCAGCCATTACAACAATATGGAAACATGTTCTTCCAGTTCCCTCCCACGTCGATGACAAGCTTGACGGGTCCACATCTTTGAGCAACTGTTTCACAGACTTTATATCGCCATTCCGACAAGCCACAAAGAAGCTAATTTCGCCTGACATTTTGTCCACATTAAAGAAAATCTTTCGTCACGTTTCCGCTCAAGCCCGTTTCTTACTCTCGCAAGAAAATACAGCTGTCTACCATAAACTGCATCTTTGCCTCTCCGTTTTAAGAGGTTCTTTCATTACCAATATCTAAAGCGGCAGTATTTATTATGCCCTGTAAACGCCAGCTAAAGAAGTACTGAAAATGTGAACCGGATAATACCTAGTCCAGAAAGGAGTCAAATGTCCCAAACTTTTAATTTCTCGTAAAATGTGGTCCAAGAAATAGCTCTTGGTCCCAGTTATTAATTTCTACCATATATCAAATGTGGGTACCAAGTTCTTTCTGCCTCTAGCCTACAGAAATTGGAACCAGAGTGCTACGATTAATTTGCTCCCTTGACAACAGCAATAGAATTTACTTCGTGCATAATAAATTCGATTTGATAGGTTGATTGATTTGCTCCCTTCACGACAGCAATAACATTTATTTCGTTCATAATGAATTCGATTTGATAGGGGTGGTGGTATATACAGCATTGTAATAAATGGATGCTGTTAAGCTTTTACAAATTGTACTGTTGACTAATTTTCAAAAAAGGCAAAACACAAAAGATTTTCGTTTAATTTTCACTATATATTCTTTATGATCTACATATTTTATGGTCAAAAATTACAAAATAATTGAAAAAAATTTATGTTTTCACAAATCTGAAAAAAAAAATGTCTGACATTATTTTTGTCTTTGATACATTTTGTATTGGCAGGATAAATTAGCAATAATAAATTGCATCTAAACTTTTCTCTAGATTTTTTATTAGTAGGATTTTTCATCCACATCTTCTTACACTAAAAACAGATTTATTTATTTATAGAAAACTTACAAAATGTCAAATAAGGGAAAGGTACAAATAGTAGCTTGGGGTCCAATAATTGTTCACTCATTGTCATAGTGCCTCCCAAACAAATAATTATACTAGCTTATATATATTTATATATATAATACGCCGAGAGTAATCCTTCTCGAGGCGCCTATTGCAGCTTGCAATTTAAAGAAAATAGGCGCCTCGAGAAGGATTACTCTCGGCGTATTATATATATAAATATATATAAGCTAGTAGCAGTGGCAACGCAACACGAAATACATTTAATATTTTATATTTTAAATAATTGTTGTAAGGGTTATTAAACCCAGTTGGTTAGGTTGGATTACATTTGCAATTAGTATTAATATAATGGTTAGGTTAGTGTTAGGGTATGTTAAACTATTATAATTAAGGTTAGTGAGATTGTTAAGGTTAGTGTTAGGGGAAATGTTAGGTTACATTTAAGAAATTTGCTAGGGATATTGCTTCTATTATAGTTAAGGTTAGTCATATTGGTAAGGTTTAAGTTATTACTACGAATACTGTTATTATATTGGTTAAGGTTAGTGCCATTGCTAGAGCTGAGGTTAGTCATATTGGTAAGGTTTAAGTTATTATTAGGGATAGTGTTATTATTATGGTTAAGGTTAGTACTATTGCTAGAGCTGAGGTTACTGTTACAGAAATTGTTACTTTACATTTAAGAGGTATGTTAGGGAAACTGGTCCAATTACGATTAAGGTTTATGCTATTGTTACAGTTAAGGTTAGTGTTAGCGTTATGGTTAGGTTCAATGTTTTAAATAGGGTTATTGTTAATGCTATTATTAAGTATTCGAGTAATAGAAAATTGTGACAACAAGGGTTACTAATAGTGCTATTGTTACGCATAAAGTTAGTGTTAGGGGAACTGTTAGGTTCCATTGAAGAAGTTTGTTAGGGTTCATGTTATTATTATGGTTAAGGTTATTGTTAGGGTTAGTGCTGGTATTAGGATAAGGTTAGTGGTATTGTTACACTTAAGGTTAGTGTTAGGATTATTGTTAGGCTATATTTTTATGTGGTTTAGGGGTATTGTGACACCTACAGGTAGTGTTTGTGATATTGTTATCCCTAAGGTTAGTGTTATGGGAACTATTAGGTTGCATTTAAGAAGTTTATTCAAGTTTGTGTTATTAATACGGTTAAGGTTAATGTCATGGTCAAGTTGCTTGTTATTATTACAGTTAAGATGAATGATATTGTTAAGGTGAAGGTTATGGTTAGGGTTAGTGCTAATATTACGATCAAGGTTAGTGTTATTGTTACAGTTAAGGTTAGTGTTTTGAGAACTATTATTTTACATTTTTTAGTTTTGTTAGGGTTATTGCTCCAATTACAATTAAGGTTAGTGTTATTATTATAGTTAAGGTTAGTGTTCGATTTATTTTTTGTTACATTTAAGTTTTTTTGTTAGGTCTCCTGTCATTATTGCGGTCAAGGTTATTGATATTTTAAAGGTTAAGGTTATTGTTAGGGTTAGTGCCCGTATTATGATTAAGGTTAGTGGTATTGTTACACTTACGATTAGTGTTATGATAATTGTTATTGTGAGAACAATGATTAGTGCCAATGTTATTGTTACACCTAAAGTTAGTGTTAGGGGAACTGTTAGGATCCATATATAGACAATAGGCACAATATATATAAGCTAGCAATAGTTATTATATTAGGTTACAGTTAAGGTTAGTGTTAGCATTATGGTTAGGGATATAATGTTAGGTTTACAGTTTGGATTAGTATTAGGGTTAAAAGATTGGTTAAGGTTAGTATGACAAATAGGGCCAATTTAAGGTTATGCACAAAGTTACGATGTATGGTTTATAGTCACGGTTAAATCATATGTAGGTTTGGGTATACGGTTAGCATTAGGGTTTTTGTGAGAGTAAGATTATGGGTGTAGTTAGTGATGGGATCTAGGTTTTAGAGTTAGGATTAAAGTATCATACTTGGTAATACATTTTTGGATGTTGTTTACAATTTAACATGATAATTATCATTGGTATCTTATTTAACGTTAGCATTTAACGTATTGTAAATGGTAGGGACATGGTAACAACTATCTTGAATGGTTACCATATATAAGTAATTATAATGTTAACGATAACATAGTAGTTAGGATTAGGGTTACGATTAGGGATAAGATTCTATGTTTACAATTAGGATTAGTATCATAGTAAGGGTTACTATAAGCTTAATTTTAACCTTAGGAGTACTATTAATTTTGGACTTGCACCTCTCACATTAAAGGTAAAGATTAGGGTAAGGGGTTAGGGTTAGCATTATAGTTAGTAATATGGTCAAGATTACTAATAGTTACAATTACATTTAGGCTATTGTACATGTAGGGTTAGGGTTAGGATCAATTTAAGGTTGTGTGCAGTGTTAGGATGTATGATTTATAGTTAGGGTTAAATCATATGTAGTGTTAGGTTTACGATTAGTATTAGGGTTTGTACGAGAGTAAGATTATGGACATAGTTAGCGATAGGATATAGGTTTTAGAGTTAGGATCAAAGTATCATAATTGGGAATATATTTTTTGGTGTTGTTTACAGTTTAACATGATAATTATTATTAGTATAACATATAATGTTACCATTTAAGGAAGGGTCAATGGTAGGGACATGGTAACAACTAACTTGAACGGTTAGCATATTACTATAACTATAATGATAATGATAATATATTAGAGTTAGGGTTAAGGTTACGATAATTATTGTTGTTAATTTAACGTTGTGCTATGGGTTAAGATATAGTTTTATTTAAATAGTTTTCATTTAATATTTACTTTTAATAGTTTATTTTATATAGTTAAAGGTTTTGGTATAGTTGTTTAACATTGATTAGGATTAGGTTAGAAGTAGGAATGAATAAGATATCCTCTATAATTAATTCCTCACATTTATTCGGCACATCAATTGAAGGAATAAATATTAGAAATATAGAGTTCAACAAAACATGTTGTAAAATGTTGCAAGTATAGGGGTAATCATGATGGGAATAGCCAAAACTATTTATTTATTATCTTATTCACGAAACTTATATAGATAAAAAGGGAAATAGAAGTCCCAATACAACTATTCAAATAATTAAGAAGGTTGAAAGCCAAGATTAGAATGATCTAAATCAATAACATTTCTCCATAATGATGCAAGTACATCACATATTCTTCAACAATAAAGTTGGTATTGCGACCCTTATTTGTACAATGATCGCGATAGACTTCTTTCATCATTGATGGAAATGCATCCACTTTTGCCGATGTCTCACGCAGAACTTTTGCAACATCTGCCATCTGCATTATATCCAGTTCATCAACATAGTCAACTGATAATGCGGCGTGCTCCAGAGCTTTGATTATAGTTGTGCACGAATCTACAATGATTCGTGAACACTTGTCAAATTCAGTCTCAAAGACATCATTCGAGGCCACCGAAGCAGAGGGGCTTGTAACCATGATGTTCGACTCTTTGTCAGAGGTAGTCATAGGTGGAATGGTATCCTGCAAAGTTTTAAACAAACATTAGTATATATAATTAATCATACTATTTTAAATGCAAATCAATTTATTCTAACATAGAAATCAAAATGAAAATCTCACTTGAAAATAACTTGCTTGAAAATTGAAAATCTCACTTGAAAATAACATACAAATCAAAATGAAAATCTCACTTGAAAATAACTTGCTTGAAAATTGGCTCCTCTAAAATTCTTCAATTCTTCAATTCTTAATTATTTTAATACAATCCTCAATAAAAAATAAATATTTGTTGAGTTTTTTTAATTTCAAAACATAAAATATATATTTAGAATATATTTTTAATTTCAAAATTGAAATCCATTTGTTATACCTTTTGCATTACAACAATGCAAAAAAAAACATTTTAATTATTTTAATACAATCCTCAATAGAAAATAAATATTTGTTGAGTTTTTTTAATCTATGAACATAGAATAGATATTTATTAGAATATATTTTTAATTTCAAAACATAAAAATAATATATTCTTATAAAAATAATGTTAGTAATAATTGAAATATTAAAATATTAAGAAATCTAATGTATGTTTAATCTATGTTTTTAAAAACTATTAAGAAATCTAATGTATGTTTAACCTATGTTTTTTAAAACTATTAAGAATAATTGAATTCAAATTTCATTAATATGGCGGCATTGCCCTCCACAATAATGATAAAAATTATTTATGATAATGATGTAAAAAATGTAAATTATTAAAAATTGTTAATCTAATGTATGCTTAAAGAGTGTAATATTTAAGAATAAATTAATCTAATGTACAAAGCATAATTTTTTTTAATTAATTTTTAAAAAAAAATTTAAAACGCCCATTCGGAAGGCGGGGTTGTGTGCCTTAATAATTGTTTTTTTAATTTTTATTTTTAAATTAAAATAATTTATTTTAAAAAAATAATAAAGTATTTTTTAATTAATTAATTTTTCTATTTTAAAAATTAGTAAACTATTTTTAATTAATTAATTAATTTATTTTTCTATATTATGGCATATTGAATCTATTTCTATATTATTAACTATATTTTGGGCCACCTATATTTTCGGTGAGCTATATTTTCAGGCACCTATATTTTCGGCCAACTATTATTTTTGGCCACCTATTATTTCGGCCAGCTAATTTTTTATTTAGTTATTTAACTATATTTTGGGCCACCTATATTTTTGGTGAGCTATATTTTCAGGCACCTATATTTTCGGCCAACTATTATTTTTGGCCAGCTATTATTTCAGCCAGCTAATTTTTTATTTAGTTATTTAGAATAATAGTTTTTATTTACAAGGAATCTATTATGGCATATTCCCGTGCTGGTATTCCCATTCATGCTCCCATTGTATAGCTACGCCTCTCGGCGTAATAAGCTATTAGACACTTTTAATTTACCCAAAAAAATATTTGTTTGACTCCAAATACATAATCATTATTGTCATTGATCATAAAAAATAAAAAAAATGAAATAAAATTGGTACTCATGTAATCAACATAGAAACATAATTGCACAAAAAAAATTAATTAATCATTTTTTAAAAACTTTTATATTTACATTTATCACTTTATTTTATAAGATAAATAGAATGTAAATCTTTTTGTTTAGTTACGCTAAGAGGCATACCTATATAGTCGTAGCACAAGCTAGGATACTAGCATGAGAATATGCTAAGAATATGTCACGTACATAAAAAAAGATTTATCGTTACATGATTTTTTTAAAAATTTGAAATTAAAATAATTAATGCCAAACGACATTCAAAAAATCAAAATGCCAAATATCATTTTGCTTTTTCGAATTTTCTTTTTCAAAGTTATTTAATCAAATTTATTATTTCAGATGTTAGAAGAATACAAATAGTAACAAAAGTACATATAAATAGATTTAATAATATGTAGTCCTAAGATTTAATTATTCCAAAATATTAAGATTATAACTAAATTGTGTGTTTAATATTTAATAAATATTAATTAGAAACATATTACTCTAAAAAGAATAATATTAAAATATTAAAAAAAATAAGATACCTCTTATTTTTCTAATTTATAATAAAGATGTTTCTATATTTTCTTTATATTTTTCTATTAGAAATATCATTACTTTTAGAAAAATAGAATATTAGAAAAGTATAAAAATAATGTAGAAACGTCTTACTTTTCTAATAATAATAATTTTATTATTTATATTATTAATCATATTTAATGAGTTCTTTGAAAGTGATAGGATTACCATGAAAAATAAATTTTAGAGAAAAATAATTCAATCTTGAATATACATTTAATATAAGTACATCATTAAATAAAGAGATCATGAAATTTTTGAAAATATTAATTCATAATCTATTATATATCACAAAAATATATATTTAAGTAGATTTAATAATATATAGTCCTAAGATTTAATTATTCGAAAAGATTAAGATTATAACTAAATTGTGTTTTTCATATTTAATAAATATTAATTAGAAACATATTACTCTAAAAAAAAATATAGAAATATAAAGAAAAAATAGATTCATTTTATTTTTCTAATTTACAATAAAGACGTTTCTATATTCTCTTTATATTTTTCCATTAGAAATATCTTTACTATTAGAAAAGTATAAAAATAACATAGAAATATCTTACTTTTATAAGGGATCATGAAATTTTTGAAAATATTAATTCATAATCTATTATATATAATTATTTTAATTATTTTTTCAAATTTAATTATGTAATATTTTTTGAAGTAATATTTCAAATCACAACATCATCCTAGATTGAGACTTATCCAACTAAATTGAGGCTTAACTCTTTTAGGAAATGTTAAGTTTCAAATCACAATATTATCCTAAATAAATTGAGACTTAAATCTAACACTAAATTAAATTAAAACCTAACCTTAAATTTTTTTTAATTATAGCTCTAACTCTAATAAGTTAATTAAATATTAAACCAACTTAAACTTTAACCATGACCAAAAACTAGAATATGCCATAAACCTAATACTAAACCATAATCATAAACCTAACTAAACAATAAATCAAATTTAACCTTGACCCTAACCTTAATCAAATCAAATATGAACCCTAACACAAAACCACTTTGAACCTTATCTCAATACAAAATAGAATGCTAACCCTACCACTAAACCAAATGGAACCTCAACCATAAACCTAATATATAAATATATTAGTAATATATTTAATATAAATAAAAATAATAAAAATATAAATGTTAATTTACTATTTGATAACACTTATTATTTATCTAATATATTAGATATTACAATTCATGTTTGATTGAGAGAGAGAGAGAGAGAGAGAGAGAGAGAGAGATGATGGTGAGATAAAGAAGGGGAGAGAGTGAGAGAGATGGTGATTATGGGGCATATCTAGAGAAAGAGAGAATTAATTATAAGGTCATAACTTTAAAACATAACCTATGTCTAAACACTAACCCTATACTCAACCTTTAATTAAAAACATTATCCTAACCTTCCCTCTAACCTTAACCTTATCCATGTAACCTAATATGAACCCAAAAATAGATGTTTTCAATAGAGAGATCTCTTAGAGAGAGAGAGGGGGGGGTGATTAGGGGGAATCTCTAGAGAGTGAGAAGGGATAGGAGAGGGGAGAGATATATGTTTTAGATGAAATAGAGAGATCTTAAAGATAGGGGTATATGATGGTGAGATGAGGGAGGGGAGAGAGTAAAAAATATCTCTTTCTAATGAATTCCTACCTATCCTCTCACTCTCGAATATAAAATGTCCATCTCATGTCCTTGGTGATTGGGAGTAACAACTCCCCTTCTAGTGAATCCCTTGTCAAAAGCTCCCATGTCTTGATTAAAGGGTAAAACTAGTTTTGCATGGACCAAAAACCCAATATCAACAAAAGATAAACATTAACATTCATAAAAGAAACCATCCAGGAACCATCAGCAAAATAGATGAACACCATCCAACAAAAAGTAGAGAAAACTCAACCCAATAGAACTACAACCAAGAACGAAAAAAAGACTAGACCACAAGTTCATATCATATTGACCAGCTTATCATTCTTATGAAGGTGTTGGTAAATGATTTTTCACTTTAGATTGTCGATATTATAATGATCCAGTAAGCCCATGCGTGCAACAAAACATTCACAGCAAACATATGTGAAAATTAATTAAACCAGGCCCATCTCTAAATTTTAGAGGTACAACTCCCTCATATAGATATGTGATGAATGGATATTAATATACTTTTAACCAGAAAGAAAAAAAAAAGAGGGGTGAAACCAACATCTATCCATAGCCATGAAAAATAAATGTTAATTATGGAATACGATGCACAAATGAAACAAAGTTCATTCATGTGAAACCTTTTATAATGTAAACAAGGGAAGATTATCTTCAAAGAACGCACATATTGGTATTTAAAGATAACAGAATACATAACCCAATAAATTATCTGAAAAGGAAACAATTCATAGGACAAAGATGAAATGGAGGCCCAAAAATTGACAACACAAAATTTTGATAGTTGTATAAATGTGAAAGAAAAAAAGATAAAAGTCTTCATATTTACAAATAAAAGACAAAATTAGTTCTTTCTTTCGTGTTCCTTCCCCCCCTTTTATTTTTTAAAAAGCATGCTTTTATAGAACCTATGGCTACTCATTATAGTGATGGTTACAAAATGAATAAAATTTATTTTGTTTCTATTATCAGGAAAGGTGACGCTTCAAATTTTACCTAGGTCCACCTCCGCATTTTCTTACTCTTCCACCTCTGCATTTTCTTTGTCTTCCATGCTTGCCTGCAACAGGTTGAGGTTCACCATAAAATCCAAGGCCCTTTCTTCTTCTACTTGGGGTAATATGAAACCAAATTCTTTACGGTCTCTTTCTCCTAGATCAAAATATCACTCTCATAGAGAATGTGATTGGTCCTTAAATCCAAGGAAGTGGTGAACATACTGAAGATAATATCAAAATTTTCCATCTTTTCTTCGGTGAGACCAAGATGGAGAATAGGCTCGGGCTCTTCATTGTTGTATCCTTTTGCAATGAGAATTCCCATATCAACATGGTTAGATTGCAGTTTGACGTAAATTGCATGATTACTATCAGGGAATGAGGTGATCAAAGGGATGCACTTATACTTTATTTATAACCACTTCCTTTATCTATTAATTCTGGTGGCACATGAGAAATTTAAAATATTGTACTTCACCACCTTGTAATAAGACGCACCTTCTTCCAATGTGTCCCATTATAAGATTGACACCATGATTTCCTTATTAAATGCAAGATAATCTCATGACGAGCCTTGAAAATCCCACCGTCAAATAGTTTCTCACTTCATGAAAATTTGAAACCTTAGGCAAAAGTTTCCAGCTTTTAGAAAGGAGAGCTCGAGCGACCATGTCATGGGGTCAGGTGAATGAGAAAGAGATGAAGTATTTATCACTTCTTGCAAACTTCACAAAACTGGTGATGACGTGATAGTGTGAGTTATGAACTTAGTGAAAGTGACGACCGAACAACATAAAGAGTGTGCTGTCTCAATTTTCAGGATTCGATTGTGCAGAGTTTTTAACCATCAATGTTTCGGTTGCAGATCTAGACGACCATATAAGGAAGGGAGAGGGAGAAGAGGGGAGGAGAGAGAAAAGAGAGGTACAAAAACATAAAAATAAAAAATAAAAAACATGAACAAGGCTAAACAACAAGGACCTATCCTACCAAATCAATAGGAGAGAATTGCAAAACCAAAAAAATTAAACCAACCAAAAGAAGAAAACATGAAGGGAAATCTAAAAAGGAACAAATCAAAAGATAAAAAATAAAATAAAAGCAATAAAAAAGAAATAAACCAAAAAATGAACATTTATGTATATACATACATGTATATGTATATATACAAGTGTATATATATATATATATATGTATATATATATGTATGTATGTATGTATGTATGTATGTATGTATGTATGTACGCCTATATGTGTATATATATATATATATATATATATATATATATATATATATATATATATATATATATATATATATATATATATATATATATATATATATTGATGTAGGAGCATCCTGGGTGTAAGAGCAATCTTGCATCACCCAAAAATATTTTTATTTTTGTATTCAATAAGAGCTATCTTGTGTAGAGCCTATTTATGGAAACTTATTATTTATAGTAAGTTGGTCATCCGATCTCGGAATGTTCAGATTTCTTCCTTGGAGGTTCATTTTAGTCATATCAGCCTATTAGTAAAGTTTCATTGACAGATCAAGTCTAGCTTTGTAGATATTGAAGATTTTGGGTATTGGCAAGAGGGTATAGAAACTTTGAACTCATTTTTGAAGGCTTTAGAGGCCCCAGATGAGGTCGACAATTTGGGTGACAGGCGCTTGCATGAGTCAAACCTATAGAGCGCTTCGTGGCTTTTCCAGAATGGGGTTATAATAGTCAATCGGGTCAACTGGCGATGACTTATGGTCTTCGGAAGTTGGGTCACCTAAAATGGCGGAAAATGATTTTCCTTCAAAAATTTTGTTTGGGTTTCAAAAGTTATTTTGAGCTGACTTTGATGTAATAAATTGTAAAATAAAATAATTCTAAGTTTGGTCGGCCTTGTTGGCTAAAATTCTGGAACCTTCCTAGGTGGTGGAAAATTGCCTATATAAGAAAGGCTGTAGTGTTGTCTTAGGTAGTTCGGGACGGTTCTAGGTAGTAGATCTGGGTATTGATTCAAGGCTTTTTCCTACATAATATTGTAAGGGAATGCCCATGTGGCTTTGCATATTGTAATTCTGAAAGTTTGTAATTCCACATTTGTGGAGATAATAAGAAGCCCATTTTCTGTTCTTGCATATTATTGTTGTTTCTCTATTTTTGTTATGTGTTTGTGGTATTAAGGGGAGCACCCTTCATCATATATATATATATATATATATATATATATATATATATATATATATATATATATATATATATATATCTGTGTGTGTGTGTGTGTGTGTGTGTGTGTGTAAATCTATGAAAGGGGAAACAAAAGAAGGGAGAAATAAAAAGAAAAGAAGCAAATAAATGAGAAAATAAAACAAGAGAGGGCGCCACTAAAGGAACTAGGATAGAACAAAAAGAAGCTAAAGAATATGACAAGAAAACCAAAAGAATAAAGAGACTAACTATGAGATAATAGAGTAAGAGAGGGCGCTACGAAAGGCACTAGGAGGGAACAAAAAGAAGCCAAAGAATAAGACAAGAGAACTAAAAAAATAATGAGTCTATATATATACATACATATAGACATGTATGTATGCATGTGTATATATGAAAACAACAAAAGAGAACAAAAACAAAAGCTAAAGAAGGGGGGAGCCAGTGTGTATACACATGTATACAAGAGTCACAAAGGAGAGATTAAAAAGGATAAAAGGGGGCAATCATAACAGAACAAAAGAGGGGGAGAGGGAAAGCGAGACACCCATCCACAAGGGAGGGGGGGGGGTTAGGGGAGGAGGGTGAGGGCGGGGGGGGGGGGGGGGGGTTAAGGGTGGGAGGAAGACAAGCACAAAGGCCAAGGAAGATCCCCAGCTGAGATGAGAGAGGAGGGTAACGGTGGGAGGGACATGGGGGGGGGGGAAGGGGGGGGGGGAAGGGGGCACTAGGTGGAAGGACACACAAAATGAGACTAGGAAGGAGGGTCGAGATGAGGGAGGTTTTTGAGGGAGGATAACAAGGGATGCCAATAAATGCTTAAGTTCCAGCCATCATCCCTGTTGAGGTTGGAGGGGTGGTTTTTGATTTCAATGGCTTCCTTGAGCTTCCTTTTGAAGAAGTTGTCCTCCTTGAAAACAACTTGAGCATCTTCTAAACAAATGTGGTGTTTAGTGGAGGAAGAATGTTCGGCTAACGCAGACTTAAGAACATGCTCGTGTTTTATATCGGCAACATCCTCTTTGATGTGTTAAGTTGTAAAGTGGAAAGTTTTGAAATGGGGTAATGCAATTCATTTTTAACAAAGGCTCCGAATGGGGACAAGGACTAGAAATGATGAAGAGAATCTAGAATCATAAGGAAGATGGACTAGTGCCTTAGCTATTGGGCATAGAGTCAACGCATGAAAATATTACTCGCAAGGGGACAAAAAGTAGAGCACACGATGCAAGCCAAAATTGAGCACAACCAAAAAGATACATTTACAAAATTTACAAAGAGAGGGAAATATTTTACCTTCATGCAAACATATTAATATGTAGGGATAAATATGACCCCTTCCTCCAAAGTGAGTTGTGTTCACATAGTATAGCCAAGAGAAACGACTTGCCAATGACACCATATATCAAGTCTTTATGGAGCAACTTGTAGGGAGAAACTCCTAATTGTTTTTTATTATGGTAACTAGAGGTTTTGAAGGGACCTCAAAACCCTTTAACAAAGAAAAAAGTAGATAAGTATAAGGGTTCAATCATGAAGCTGTGTCCCACTTTTAGGGACGAAGGAAATCGTGAAATCATCAAACAAAAATTTTTGCCTACCTTCGTGCGAAGTCTATACTTCTCCCGAAGTCCTCAGGATGCTTCGTGTGAAGACACCACGTAGGGGTCTTCGCACGAAGACCCTTGCGTGGCTTCGTGTGAAGTATATACCTCGCACGAAGCCATTTAGGGCCGGATATTGTATAAATTTCTGGCGATTCATTTTCAAACCATCATTTTCATTGGAGCAGTTTGTGGACCCCTAGGCTTGGAGAAAACTACGTCACCACGCCAGCACACCAGCGCTTTTCAAGCTTCGTCGACCTCTTCAGTTTTCTAACAGTACTAGGTACACATATTTTTCTCATTTTTTATTGTAAATAATATGTTTTATATTTATTTTAACTAGTTATTTGTTTTAAATAATTTTTAATTTGTATAAATGTTAGAAAATGTTATCTAAATGTTAGAAATCATAGGAGAAATGTTAGCAAACATTAAGATTCGAGTTAGAAAATGCTAAATTTTAAGTTTAAAATTGTAATTATTAAGAATCTCTCTCTCTCTCTCTCACATGTATGTACACGCATTTTTAGTAAACTTATTAAAGTTAGCTATTTGTTTTATTTATAATTTTTAGTTTGTGAAAATCTTAGAAAATTGTAGTTCAATTTTTGAAAATGATTTAGTAGTATGTTAGAAAACGTTAAAAAATTGTAGTACAATAAGTTTCTAGGACCCTTATTTCTCTTTTACGACATATTAAGACACTTAGGATCCTTTATTATAATTTACATATTACCTGACATCTTACTTGACACATAGGACCCCTTAAGACCCATACGAACCATTATTATATATTAAAATATCCTATAACACATTCATCTTTCTTAGCTTCTGTTAATACATATGTGAACCCATTGTTGCCCGCAAGAACCCTTAAGACATACTAGTATCAATTAATGTAACCTAAGATACCTTAAACCACTTATCGTGCGTCTACGACCCATTAACATTGTTGGACCATTATACATGTCCCTTATGACATTTTAAGACATCTATGACCCATTTAGATCATCAAGACCCATTAACATATCTTAGGTTGTCTTAGGACACATTTATGTACATATTAGATTTAATTAATTTATCATACAAGGATCATCCACTAATGAAACGTAGGACCCCTTAGGACCTCTTATGTTACCCCCGACCCCTTAAGACACATATATATACCCAACTCATTGTTACCCACGACCCCTTAAGATGTATTCTAGGACCACTTATATTTCACCTACGACCCATTAACATTCTAAGAATCTTATCTAGATCCCTTATGAAATCTTAAAACAAATATAAAACCTTAGGACCCCCAAGACCCATTAAAAAAATTTAGGATGTCCTAGGATTGGACTTGGACCACTTATGATGTTCTACGACCCATTAATATTATTGGATCATTATACATCCCTTATGATATTTTAAGACATATACATGACCTATTCAGATCCTGAAGACCCATTATATATGTATATGAGGATCCATTAATGTAAGCTAGGACCCCTTAGGACCTTTTATGTTACCCACGACCCCTTAAGACAATCAAGGACCACTTACATTACCCACGACCCCTTAAGAAACTCTAGGTCATATTAGGTGGACTAATAGGTCACATTAGGTCATATTAGGAAATAAGGTACATGTCTAAGTCATTTCTCTACTTAAATACCTAACTAGACCTATTAGGACCAAGTAGACCTAACTAGGACCTATTAGGATCAATTAGACAGGTATTAGGTCTTTAACCAACATTAGTCTAACCAATTAGATGTATTAGGATCTATTAGGTCCAAATAGACCTAACTAAACCTATCTAGACCTATTATGATAGGTAATTAGGACATACCTAATATGACCCATTGATGTCTTATCTATACCTTAGGACCTCTTATGAACTACCCACGACCCCTTAAGACACTCCATGACTCCATAATAGGTTGAACATTAGGTCATATTAGGAAATAAGGTATGTCTAAGTTGTTTCTCTACTTATAGACCTAACTATCTACCTATTAGGACCAAGTAGACCTAACTAGGACCAATTAGACAGGTATTAGGTCTTTAACCAACATTAGTCTGACCAATTAGATGTATTAGGAGCTATTAGGTCCAAATAGACCTAACTAAACCTATCTAGACCTATTATGACCAATTAGATAGGTAACTAGACCAATTATGACCTATTGAGACCAAAATTTAGGACCTATTAGACTTAACTAGACATAACTATACTAGGACCAATTATGACTCAATTAGAATCAATTAGAACCACTTAGGAGGTCTAATTAGACTCATTTAGAACCAATTATGACTCTAGGACCACTTATGTCACCCACGACCCCTGAAGACAGTCTAGGACCACTTATATTACCCACGATCCCTTAAGACACTCTACATGACTCTTATCTATGTACGTTATGACAGGTAATATGAACCATTGATGTCTTATCTATATCTTAGGACCTCTTATGCTACCCACGACCCCTTAAGACACTCCATGACTCTTATCTATACCGTAGGACCTCTTATATTACCTACGACCCCTTAAGACAATCAAGGACTGGACTTACATTACCCACGACCCCTTAAGACACTCTAGGTCATATTACTTGTCCTAATAGGTCACATTAGGAAATAAGGTATACATCTTTAAGTTGTTTCTCTACTTATAGACCTAACTAGACCTATTAGGACCAAGTAGACCTAACTAGACCTATTAGGACCAAGTAGACCTAACTAGGACCTATTAGGACCAATTAGACAGGTATTAGGTCTTTAACCAACATTAGTCTAACCAATTAGATATATTAGGACCTATTATGACCAATTAGACAGGTAACTAGACCAATTAGGACCTATTAGGACCTATTAGGACCAAAATTTAGGACCTATTAGACTTAACTAGACCTAACTGTACCATGACCAATTATGACTCAATTAGAATCAATTATGACTCAATTAGAATCAATTAGAACCAGTTAGGAGGTCTAATTAGACTCAATTAGAACCAATTATGACTCTAGGACCACTTATGTTACCCATGATCCCTTAAGACGTGCTCTACATGACTCTTATCTATGTATGTTATGATCAATTAGAATCAATTAGACTCAATTAGACTCAATTAGAATCAATTCTAGAATCAATTAGACTCAATTAGAGTCAATTACAATCAATTACAATCAATTAGACCTATTTAGACTCAATTAGAATCAATTACATGACTCAATTAGAATCAATTAGAACCAGTTAGGACCTAATTATAGTCAATTAGAACCAATTATGACTCTAGCACCACTTATGTTACCCATGACCCCTTAAGACAGTCTAGGACAACTTATATAACCCACGACCCCTTAAGATACTCTATAGTCCTAGATTATCTATATGTTAGGACCTCTTATGTTACCTACGACCCCTTAAGACCTCTTATTATAAATTTTTGACCCCTTAAGACCTAATTAGTATGTGTCTTAGGACTCTTAAGACCTAATAAGACCACTTATGTTACCCACGACTCCTTAAGACATGAGCTATGAGCACTTATGTTACCCACGACCCCTTATGTAAATGCATTTTTAGTAAATATTAAAGTTAGTCCTATGACCTATTGATGTACATGTTAGGTTTCATTAATACATACTAGGATGTCCCATGACCCATTGATGTCTTATCTATACCTTAGGACCACTTATTTGTTTCCATTTTACATGCAGTTATAATGTTGTAATCAAGTACTTAATTATTAACACTTAGCTCTTTCACATGTGATGTACATCTAGATGGCTTCTCAGGGTGCACCTCGGACTCCTGACATTCATACTATTTTTCACATGGCCGACAAAGAGATAGCTAGACTTAGACATGTTATCAGTAGATCTAGTGGAGATGGTATATACAAAGACACATGTGCTACTATATTGACTAGTTTGGAGTCTATGACTAGTAGATTGAGGGCCCACATTTCATTTACACCTCAGGTAGTTGAGGCCATTTTTCAAGAGTTGAGGGAGGAGATCTCGGGTGATGTTTCCTTGGCACAGGTTCAGAGCCTCATGTCCAAGGAAATCATCAAACGAGAGATGTTCCCACATTATGAGAGGATGAGAGTGGTGAGGGCTTATCAGGTGACACGATGTGTGATCCCTTAGATTTCTTGTATGATTTACCCTCGACATCTTGCAGCCCATGGTCGTTATCCAAATAATGACCAAATTCCATTATACTTTGCACAATAGTTGTACGCTGAGTTCCCTTTGGGACTCAAAGTCAACTATTTTGATATCCCACCTTTTTATGGTCAGGGGCTTGGTAGGGTTGCAGACCGTGATCAGTATCGTAGGGCTGATTGAGTTGTGCAGCCTCATAGATAGCTAGTTGGAGAGAGGAGTCTGGCAGTGACACTGGTGATGGCTGCTACTGCAGATAGAGTCATCATTGCTTCTCAAAGGGGAGTTCTGGATAGCATAGGACAGATTGCTTCTGCAGCCAGATCGATCAGTTCAGATTCAGTGGGCAGATACATTTTGACTAGACCGAGTAGAGCCAGATCATCTTCTGAGGCTACATCTAGTAGTACTACAGGTGTGAGTGACGAGACATATAGAGTTGCTGGTCTTCCTGTGCCTAGAGAGATACGAGCATTGTCGGGTTATCAGAGTACTTTAGATATGTCCCTTTACTTTTTGGAGGATCTCGTGCAGGCCTATTCTCATATTGCCGACACGCAGAGGATCCCTATACATTCAGTCAGGGATTACATTTCACTTACATGGGGTCCTATAGTTCCACTGACACAGGATGCACCATCTACTAGTCAGGCACAACATAGTGCAGAGCATCGTGCACAGGATAGTGCAGAGCACCGTGCACCCACAGATCACTCTACAGCTGTAGAGCTCGGTATAGAGATTAGAGATGTACGCATCACCAGTGAGGGCCTAGATGCTTTTGATGAGCAGTTGTGTGGGTTGGGTCAGGTGGATGTTGCCACTGATGGCAGGTCATTTATGGATATGTTATTTCATCCACATGGTTCAGATTCTACACCACTCCCCTCGCAGCTGGTGACACCCCTACACTCCTCATTACTACAGAGGTTTGGGACCTTAGGTGGTGTGGGTGATGCAGTATCAGTTGATGATATGATAGTGCAGCGCGCTGACGATCCTCCTGCTCCTGAGACTCGGGTACATATAAAAATTTCTTTTCTTTTTTATTAGGAGTTTTAGTGAATAATTAATTGTACATGTATTAATGTTTGTTTAATGCATAATATTTTGTAGGCACAATTAGCAGAGCATGTTACCTCTAGTGTGGGTTCAGAGCATCTTCCACATGATGTGACACCTACTAGTGGTCAGGGAAGTTTTAGATATATATGTATGTACATGTTTATATTTCAAGTACTTTACATAATATATCTACTATGCACATGTGTATATAACCAACTGTTGTACACTAAATTTTCAGGAGTCAGTCGTTGCTTTACAAGCAGATGATACACCTACTAGTGGTCAGGTATGTTTTAAAAATATGTAAGTTTAAATATGCATTTATAATATTTTAATTATTTTAGATTATTATCATATATACATGCATTTATATTCGCAGGGATCAGTTGTTGTCTCACAGCTAGAGGATGCTTGTGGCAGTCACTCAGAGGGTCGCTCTGTTCGTATGCACCTAGCTGACTCCCTAGTTTAGGACATGTTGAACATATATTTTATTTGAGACTCAGTTTATGATTTGAGACATATGATTTGAGACGTACATATTTGATTAGATGATATGATATGAGACACATTTACTTGATTATCTAGACGTATATTTGATTAGATATCTATGATTAGATTAGATGGTTTTATTCGATTAGATTATATGATTTGATTTGATTATATATGATATATATGATTCAAGACATATATTTGATTAGATGATATATGATTAGATTAGATGAATCTATGATTAGATGATTAGATGAATCTATGATATATGATTAGATGATATATGATTAGATTATTAGATGATTAGATCATTAGATGATTAGATGAATCTATGATTAGATTGTTTAATTTGATTAGATAATATGATTTTTTTTTATTAGATGATATATGATTAGATTAGATGGTTTTATTCCATTAGATGATATGATTTTATTTGATTAGATGATCTATATGATATATGATTTGACTAGATGGTTTTATTTGATTAGACGATCTATGATTTTATTTGATTAGATGATATGATTATATTAGATGGTTTTATTCGATTAGATGATATTATTAGATTAGATTGTTTAATTCGATTAGATGATATGATTTTTTTTTATTAGATGATATATGATTATATTAGATGGTTTTATTCCATTAGATGATATGATTTTATTTGATTAGATGATCTATATGATATATGATTTGACTAGATGGTTTTATTTGATTAGATGATCTATGATTTTATTTGATTAGATGATATATATGATTAGATTAGATGGTTTTATTCGATTAGATGATATTAGTTTGATTTGTTTGAAAGATGATATATGATATTTGATTAGATGATCTATGATTTTATTTGATTAGATGATTTATTTAGATGATATGATAACTAATTTCATCATTTTTTAGTGTCTTAAGGGGAGGTCTTAAGGGGATCTATAATTAATATCATAAAAGATAACTAGTTAATACATGTAACTAATGTCCATAATAACTATTCTAACTAATTCTAGAACTAACACATGTCATACTTGTAATATAACTAATTTCATCATTTTTTAGTGTCTTAAGGGGAGGTCTTAACCTAGGATCTATAATTAATATCATAAAAGATAACTAGTTAATACATGTAACTAATGGATAATAACTATATTCTAACTAATTCTAGAACTAACACATGTCATAAGTAATATAACTAATTTCAAGCATACATAAAATCTTTAACTAACATGAAATCTATAAAAATCATTGAATAATCAAAGTATACGTATAAAATTATATATATTAAAACCATTGAACCATCAAATAGGCTCATCATATATCAACAAATGATAGCCTATCATATGTTTAAATATATAAACAAAGTATAATGAAATTTAATCCACAGATATCAAATAGGTCCCAACACAACAAATAAGTATACATGTATTAAAATTTTTAGACCAACTCGAGTGGTTCAGACCTTTCATGGAGAACTTGTAATATTCTCTCATGATCCTCATTATCTAGTCTCCACTTACGACATCCACGTTGAGATTTAACTGTATGAAGACAAATGGATGTGGCAACTATTAGGTGACTATATTGGAACACCTTATTGTCTAGTTCGTAATCAACAAAGTGAATACCATGTTGAATTACTTTGATTTGTTTGAAATATGTTCCCTCTAAAACAACTGAACCTGCAAGTCACATATTTTAACAATATATAAATTTAAACAAACTCAATTTGAATTTTGTTAAAAGGTTGAAATTTAAAATTTACAAATTGAGTTCAATATATTGATGTAAACTGGATATACAAACCTATGGGGAACAACATTCCATCGCTTTCTTTAGGTTCAAGTAACTTCATCCTCTCTGCAGTACAACGTAGTAAATAATAATAAACTCCTTCTACATTTCCACTCTCAGCAATCACTACAAAGACATCTCCTGCACAATAAATTTTTATATATACGTGTGTGAGATCTTAAAATAAATAATTAGTTCAATCTATAGATCTATCTATATCTATGATCTATACATGCAACTCAGTGTAATATATATAATGTGAAATTTATATATACTTACCAATTTTGACCAATCCCGAGATATGATCGTAATCAGTAGAAATCAAAGGAACATCATTGAAGTTTTCATCTTCGTCTCTATCAAATGTATCAGTAACAACTAGTGGCAATAGATTCCATGCGCCTACATATCCAAGATCTTGATTGATACATTCCTCATAATTGTCAGCAATGCAGTGACAACAAAAGCATGAGTAGTCCCTAGTGTTCAACATCCAATTGCGACAATTCGTACTCATAACTGAATGCAAAGATCGTGTCTTTTCTATCCTATTGCAACCATGCATAATTTTTCTATCCACGCCTGAACAAATGCATATATATAATATATTCTATATAAATATAATTTGAATAAAAAATATAATTAAAATTTTAAACACTTTCAAATAATTAAAAAATATGTGCATACCTTTTATCTCCGAAAATTTTCTATATGGCACCGCTTGAGTCAATCTTGATGACGCGTCATTTTCATTTGCTATGAAATGTGTCTTGCACCATTCAACCACATCATGTGCATTTTTTATATGCACTCCCTTATAATTCATTTGATACTTCTGTATAGCACGTTTGATGCAAGCTCCAGCACCATCATGTTCACCTTTTCCATGTCCACTCTCAAAGAGACTCCAGACATGTGGTATGTTTTCATTACGATGATATCTACATAGTGGATAAAATGGTCTCAATGATTTAAATTGCGCAGCACATCCATCTGACCAAACATAATGTTTATCAATTTTTATACCTCTTTCTTTCACATTTGCAAAAAACATCTTGAAGCAGTGTTCCACATAATGAATGTCATGCTCTTTATCATCACTTATATAAAAATGATATTCCTTCTTGATGACCCATGCTTCAAATGTGCTCTAAATACCATCCAAATCTAATTGTGCGTGTCGATAACACACATGTACCATAATAGTAATTTTCTTTGAAAAATAGTTTTCTGACTGAATTGCCTTTTGATGAACAAAAGAATATTTTTTTGCAAAATCAACAACTAATACAATATTTCCAAGTGGGAAATTGTCTCTCAGTGTTTGAAATTGTTGTGGTTGCCACTTTGCAAAAAAAGCATGATGAATGTAGGGTTGAATCAATTTTTTAAATTTTTCCATAAAAACTCCAACATTTATCTCCTTTTCAACATATTCTAACCTTTTGGATTCTTTCCCAAATTTTGTTTCATTCTTTACATATTTGTAACTCTTGCAATTTACCATCTTTGTTACATCAACATTTTCATTTTTCAAAGGAAAAAGAGACAAATCGGCACATGTTTGGCATATTCCTTTTATGCAATTTATTTGTCCAGCTACATCATCTCTTTTGTCACATAAAATGGATGAGATGAACTCACTTTGTCTAGTAGGAGGAGCCTTTTCAAAACCATAAGTGTCTTCTATAAACTTTCGAAAAACTTGATAGTGGGGATCAAATTTAATATGATAACGACAACAACAAGTTTCAAACACTTTGTTTGTCCTGATATAATATGGCTTCATTCTTCCAAACAATGTTTTCCCAATCTTTATATTAGGATTTGAACTACAAAATGACACATACATTTCATGTTGTGTTGTGTCCAACCAATGTTTCATATGATATTCATATTGATTAGTTGAAATTCTATGTCTGATAACATCTCTAGTGTTTGATGAAGGACGTGTATTATCATTCCAAAATGATGTGATCAATTTTTTTATTTCTTCATCAATCCTATTAGAACGAGGAGCTCTACACATGATTGCCCAGTTGCCTTCCAGGGTGCTATCATCTAAAAGTATTCTCTTATTAACATATCGTGATATTGTTTTCCTATTAAAACCAATGTGAGATGAAACTGAAGATATATTTATTTTTCATCTCATACTGTTACCTACAATGGATGTCAACATAACTTTTCTTGTAATGGACTTATCTATAGTTCGAGATCGCTTCCCTAGCTGGTTCAAACATTTCTTAAGATTTTCAATCATATCAGTTTGCATGTCAACAACTTTTCTCTTCTTTGATGATGTGTCTATACCCAATAATTTTAATGCCCCTTCCAACTTTTTGTCTATAAGTATAAGTGAAAGCAATTGAGCTTGTTCAAGTGTTTCAAAATTATAAAATCTACCCAATATTTCTCTTGCTATCATTTTCATTGATCTCTTCTTAGCAAGACTTAATTGTTGAGCATTAGCAAGTGATCTCAAAGTGTCCACATTCATTGTAAGTAAATGATCTAAGTTTCTATAACTAATATTTTTCTTTACACATTGAGCTAAATTTAAAAGTTCATCCATACCAGTAGGAGCACGTGATGTTGACCCTTCTCCAACATCAATTGTTTGAGCCTCTCTAGGGAGTAATTCCGACCCTTCTTCAATGTGCAATTCTTCAACTTGACTTGACCCTCATACTTCAGCTTGTCTTTCAGCTTCTTTAGTTTTATGATAATATGTCAATGCAGCTTCACGATTTCTTTGTTCAGTATCGGGTGACCTTTTTCTAGAAGATTTACTTTGTCTTCCCTTCTTGTTCCCCATTTCTTCGAGCTCCAAAAAATGTCTTCCACAAGATCGTCAACAAAAATTCCTTCTTCAAAAAATGCCTTCAATAATAGAAAATGTGAATTTTTTAATTGCAATTTGATGTAAAATAGAAATGAAAATTTTTACTTTTATACCATTTAAAAAAAAAAATTAAAAAATATTTTATTGGCCGACTAGGGTACTTCGTAGGAAGTACCCCTGGGAAAAATCCTAGCCATGGCTTTTGGCCAGAATTTTCTTTCAAGGGGCTTCATGCAAGGGTTCTTCGCATGAAGCCCCCCAGGTGGCTTCGTGCGAAGACCCTCTTTGCACAAAGCCACAAAAGCAAAAAATTGCCCTCAGAAAACAACTCAACTACAGAAAAATGGTCTTCTGAGGCCTGAAACAAGGACTAAACAAGATGATTTTTTCAAACAAATGATGTCAAAAGATGCTATTCAGAATAAGCTTTCTAATGAATATAATTTTAATACATATTGAGTTCATTATCACTTTTAAATATTACTTTAACTAAACATAGGTTGTTTGGTCATTCAACAACCTGTCTCTTCACGACTTTGGGAAAAATAGTAAATGATAAAAAATTTTTTTATGAAAAATATGTAGGAAAAGCGTATTTGTGTTACCTTTCTATTAAAAATAAATAATTTTTTTTTTGATATACCTAGATCAAGTTAGAGCGATCCAAGTGACCTTATGTCTAGATTACAGTTACTGTCACTTTAAAACTTAATAAACTATGAAATATTGATCCAAAATGAATAAAACCAATTGCATCCTTTAGATATTGAAGTTAAAAATATAATCTTGAAAGAATTACATCATTATCATATTTAAAAAAAAAGTTATGCTGATCCAAGTGACACTACCTCCTTGAAAACATAGTTTTTTCATGCAAACCACTTTTAGAAGGAGAAGGAAAAATGAATTTAAATGATTTAAAAATTAAAAAAATAATATATATATATATATATATATATATATATATATATATATATATATATATATATATATATATATATATATATATATATATATATATATATATATATATATATATATATATATATATATATATATATATATATATATATATATATATATATATATATTTAAAAACTAGAAACAAAAATCTAAAAGACTCTAGTTTACATCATCTTCAAATTCCTAATAGTTTTGCGGCAACATGTGTTTGAAAGTGAAATTTTTTCTCAAAATGGTGATCTCTGTGTCAAAGTTGGCCAAAAAGTGGGACCACCCATAAGAGAGCTAAAAGACAACAATCTTTCCCATAAAGGGGCAGAAATTGACAGGGACATATCCCAGATAAAATATTAGAGCACTAGCACAAAAAGTGCATGAAACTATAACAAAAAAACTACTAGAAAAATAGGGAAAAAGAACTCCCAACAATAGGGTCACTTCATCATTTTGAGGAATTCTTTGGATTCTTCCATCTGATTCTCCATTTTCTTGATGGACTCCTTTAGGTTGGAAATATCTTTAGCTTGGGATGCGGTCTTCTTTCTAGTACTGGATCTAGTCCTAGAACCTGAACCAAGTGATTGTATACCATCTTTCCCTTGATCTTCTTCTTTCATATTATCAGTATTATCCCCTTCCAACAAGGTATAGAGGGCTTTAAGGTTACCAATCATTGCTTTCATGCATGTGTTGGACATAGTGATCATCTTCTTAAGCATAGTATCATTATTGTTAATCTTATCAGTAATTGGACTTATCACACTTTCAATAGCCTTGTTAATTTTCTCCTCCAGCGTGGTGGTATTAACATAAACCTTCTCTAAAACACCCTTACCTTTCTTGTACATTTCAACATCATTGCACATTTTATCAATGATTTCCTCTAGCGAAGCATTCCTGGCTTCCAGATTTTTGCATCTAGTTTGCAGCTCCTGGATATCATTTTGGACCCATTTGTCAATATTATATCCATACATAGCTTTATTTCTGGCCGCTTGCAGCATGGTCATACTGATGGTTCTCTTCACCTTGAAATCCCTATCCCACAGATCTTCCTCAAGGCTTCTTTGATTGTGGGTATCCCCTTCCATGTCAGTAGTGGCATTCTTTGGGCTTTAAGGGGGAAAGAGCTAACCTCACATTCCTCATCTTCATTATCAGCTTCCCTTTCAGAATCAAGAGTTTCTGTATTGACATGAATTTTCTCTTCCATAATCCTCAACTCCTAATTAGTGATGTCTTCCTCAGTAGTATTAGCAGCAATTTTCTTGCAGTCTTCATTTTCTTCATAGTTGACTGCTTCATCATTGTACTTAACATCCTAGTTATTCATCTTATCCTCTTCATTTTTATAATCTTCATCTTCCTCAATGTTATCAGTATTTTCCTTAAGAATATTCTCAGCAGCCTCCACCTTTTCATCATCATTGTCATTTTTGTTGGCCTCTAGAGTATCATTTAGGTTCTTGTTGATCTTGATCAAAATAAACCTCCATAATCTCATTAATTTTATAAGAAATGTCCTCAAGGCTCACCTTAACTAGGTCTTTGGTAGTATTTGTCACAGGGTTACTCACAACTTCCTTATCCATGTCAAGTTCAGAGGTAGTTGATTTATTCTTCCTGTAGATGTATCTATTAGCTTCTTCCTCTTTCACATACAGTTTCATAATTCTCTAAAGACTCCGCCCCTTCCTCCTGGTCATCCTCAAATTTCATACCTTCAACCACATCGAGAATTGAAGGAACATCATTTTTGATAGAGATTTTTAGGGCTTTTTTGTTTGAAGAGGCTTTCTTCCTAGAAATAGAAACATCTGGGTTCTTCCTTTTTTTGCTGTCAACTTGTTTAGGAATTGGCTTAGGGATATGATCCATGGCATGCTCGACAATAAGAAAAATGAGGCCCTCATGCAAAATAGGGGAATCCCTCACTCTATGATCAACAATGCTGTAGTTAAGGGAAATAAGCAAGAAAAATGAGAAAGAGACCATAATATCATGCTCTGTTTAGAAACTCCTAATTGTTAATCTCTCTTGTCATCCAATAAAATATATTCTAGAAATGTCTACATGCTAGTAGTCCTTAAAAAGAGACTTTTTTTATCTGGATCCAGCTTCCATGATTCTACGCTCTAGCACAACTATTTCATCGCTACTCATGCTATTTTCTGGGAACCTTTCTATTTTTTACACAGAATGAGATTCTGAAAGTATAGTGTACTTTTCTTGATTGAGTCCTCAATGTATACTTCTTCTTAGCCATCTTTTTCTCCTAGAAATATATTTTTTAAAAGGGGACTATCTCTGGTATTGAAACTAGTAGGTATGAACAACGCATTATGATTTTTCCATGTGACTGTCGATTGAAACTCTACATGCATCTGAATGACCTTAATCTCTACTAATTATTCATTTTTAAAGTCAGTCAAAGGCTCATGGGTGTCACCTTCTTTGAGAATGGGGTCTTCTTTTGGGGAAGGCAGAGGTGGGCATGCAACCAACTCTGCAGCGTGATTGCGGGAAGCATTTCTGGAAATTTGAGACTCCATGACTAAGGGTTCCTTACGTAAAGAAATCATTTCTTTAGACATTTTAAGAGTGAGGTTGACTGATAATCCTCAAAGGGGTGCAAATTCAACTTTCAGCCTCAACTATACTTTCTTTCAAGGCACTCCAACATAACTTGAGCACTTTATCATGTTAATGTTATTGATTTCTTCCAAAAGCTAGGAAGCATCCTTTTGAAAGATCTTTTAGGGTTGGAAAAGAGGATGGGTCTACAAATGGATTCACCAACTTCAGGAGAAAAATATGGGGATAATGGATATATAATACCCAAAGTTCATAGAATCCCCTGCGGAATCGCCAAAAAAATTTATTGGTAAATGATTTATCACTTTAGATTGTCGATATTACAATGACCCGGTAAGCCCATGTGAGAAACAAAAAATTCACAATAGACAGAAAGGTGGAAATAGTTAAACTTGGCCCATATTTTATTTTTAGAGGTACAACTCCCTCATATAGATATGCAATGAAAAAAATATTGATATGCTTTTAACCAGAAATTAAAAAAAGGGGGGAAGCAACATCTATCCATAGCCATGAAAAATAGATAGAATTATGGAATATGATGCACAAATGAAATAAAGTTCATTCATGTGAAACCTTTTATAATACAAACAGGGGAAGATTATCTTCAAAGAACACACATATTGTTATTCAAAGATAACAAAATACATAACCCAGCTGATTATTTGAAAAGGAAACAATTCCTAGAATAAAGACAAAATGAAGGCCCAAAAATTCACAACACAAAATTTTGATAGTTGTATTCATATGAAAGAAAAAAAGATCAAAGTCTTTATATTTATAGATAAAATAAAAAAATAGTTCTTTCTTTTGTGTTCTCCCCCCACCTTTTCTCTTACAAAAATAATTGTTTTATAGCACATACGACTACTCATTACAATGACAATTAAAAAAAGAACATGCTTTATTCTATTTTCGTTATCAAGAAAGGTGACGCTTCAAATTTCTTCTTAGTCCACCTTTGCATTTTCTTCATCTTCCACCTCCCAATTTTCTTCATCTTCCACACTTTTCTGTAGTAGATTGAGCAGGTCAACCATAAATTCTAGGGCCCTTTATTCTTCTACTTGGACTATTATGAAACTAAATTTCGCATGGTCTTTTTCTCCTTCTAGCTTGAAAATATCACTCTCATAGCGAGCGTGATTGGTCCTTAAATCCCAAGTGGTGGTGAACATACTGGAGATAATTTCAAATTATTCCATCTCTACTTTAGTGAGATTAGGTTGGAGAACAAGCTTAGGCTCTTTATTGGTGTATCCTTTTGTAATGGGAACTCCCATCTCGACATGGTTGGATTGTAGTTTGACGTAACTTGCAATGTTATTTCCAGAGAATGAGGTGATCAAAGGGATGAACTTATACTTTATTTATAACCACTTCCTGCAACTATTAATTCTGGTGGCAAATGAGAAATTTAGAATCTTATACTTTACCACCTTGTAATACAATGCACCTTCTGCCAACGCGTCCCATTATAATATTACACCAAAATTTCCTTATTAAATGCAAGATAATCTCATGATGATCATGCCTTGAAAATCCTACCATTGGACAGTTGCTCACTTCACCATAAAACTGGCAATGACGTGATAGCATGAGTTGTGAACTTAGTGAAAGTGGCGACTGGGCGACATAAAGAATAGTTAAGTTTTAAAGTGGAAATTTTCAAAATGGGGTATATGCAATTCATTTCTAATAGAATGATATCCTCATTGATATTATTGAATTTCCTAATTATGTTGTCAATAGGTTTCAAACCCTTATCTTTGTTGTTGAGTCTCATTGTTGGACTAGGCATCGAGCTCTTAATTCCATCCACATTAGCTTCCACATCCTCTAAAGGATCCATGTACCTCTTTTGCTTCCCTACATCCTCTACCTTCCCTTTATTAACCATCTTTATTATATCAGTGGGAGAGTTTCCCTTAGATATGGCCTGGATAGTCTCAAATTTCTCATTGAGTCTTCGAAGACCATCACTTGTATTTTCAAAGGAGGATTTTATCATGGCCACCACCACTTTTAGACTACCCTAAGGTTTATGGAAAACAATTTACAGTGCCTTTATGGATTCTTCATGATCCTCCATCAAATCATGGATATAACCAGTAAGACCGCCCACCGAAAGATCATTCCACATTGATCTTCCTTATTCTACAATTTTTTATACATGATAGGGTCCAAAGAGTTCCTATCCCCACCTCATTCTCTAAAAAATCTCAAATCACACCTCTTTGCAACACAAACATATCTGAACAAAACCAGATGGAAATAATACAAAGGGAAACTAGAAAGTTTGACAATTTCCACATAACTAATGTCCTACTAAGAACACCGAGAAGGACATCATCCTTCATCATTTTCCAAATCTCCATAAACTTCACACACCTAATAATCATGATAGAGAGATATTTGGAGATTAAATGGGATCTTATCATTAATATCCCAACGTTCTTACTTGGCAAGCCAACCCTAATGTTGGCCAAAATATCCGCTACCTTATTACTTTCACAGTAAACATGTAGTCATTTGAATTGATCAAAGTCATTTATTACCATAATAAAATATTCAATGGTAGATTTAATCGACCAACTAGAGGGTTGGAACCCTTTAGATAATTTATAATATAGAGAGAGCTACACTCCAACCAAAATCTTCTCCACCATTTCTCTTTAGCCAAATTTAACTCGGCGTAGGCTATGTAGGTCTTAGCAAGGTGATTTTTTTGTGTACCTAGAGGGAGGGCCACCATTGAGACCAACCTACCATTGTTATCACATACCACTCCCGCATATCTTGTAAGTCTAGGATTCCCCTTCACTACCCCTTTTATATTAATCTTGACTCATCCCATGGGAGGGGGGAACCACCTAATACCATCTCTAGTACACTTCACCTTAAATAGAGGCTCAAAAATATCCCAATTTAACTTACATCTACAAGAAATTTCTATATCATCCTTCGAAGGAGTAAGAGAACCATCAACCTCAACCTCATTCAAAATCACCTAAAACTTTTCTCTACTAACCAAACTTATCTTATTCACAACAACATTGGCACAACAAAATTTATCTCTAAATATTTGATTGTTCTTCTATTTCCAAGGACCCCAAGCAATATGATTCAACATTAGGTCCCAAATACAAGCCAGAGAATAATTGGAAGAAGGAGAAGACCATTAAGACCAACATTATAGAGACTAGAGGTTCTAGGAAAATGCCTAGACATCCCTAGAAAAATTACAATTGAATAGAAAATGAAAAGTGTCATTTGCATCATTCATACACAAATAAAATGTTCGGTTAGGGATAATAATGCCTCTCTTGAAAAGGTTATCAATGGTCAAAATTTTATTCTGAATCTGCAACCAAAATAAAATGTTAATCTTTAGAATGATCTTATGATTTTAGACCAACCCCTAGAAGGGTCTAGGAAATAGAGTTTTGGTATGCATCCTAAATGCTGAAAAAATAAAAAAATGCCCATCTGAAGTCTGCGACCAAGTTAAGAGATCCTCCAACGCAGCAAGAGGAATATGAAAAAACCTAAGCCTATCTTGAAGGATTTGACGCAAATGGTCCACCATAGTCATATCCACCCATTTAGAGTTACAAATATAATATGTAATCCATCTTCCAAACCACCTAGTACAAGCCTCCCAAAAATGACCAATCACAAGATCTATCGCTAAAGGATCAACTCCATACCACCAATCATCGCATAAAAAAATATTCCTTCTATTTCCCAGAGACCATTTAATAACTTTAGCAACGAAGGCCTTGGTGCCAAAAATGAACTTCCAAAGTACAAAGCAATAATCCAACATCCTATCATCAACCAACATCTACCGAGTGTGAGAATACTCACTTAAATATTTACCATGGATGATTTTGGACCACTTAGTTTCCTCCTTCCATCTTCTCCACAATTGTTTCATCAAAAGAGCTATATTGAACTCCTTCATCTTACAGATATCCATGCCTCCCAAATCCTTAGGAAAGCACATGTGATCCCATCACACTAGATGAAGTCTCTTCAAAGCTTCCATCCCTAACCATATAATAAATTTCACTGCATTTTGTCTATTATAACCAAGAAAATTTTAGGAATTCTAAAAAGGTTGAGCACATAAATAGGTATATTTTGCGAAGTGGCTTTAATCAACTACACCTTCCTAACCTGGAATAAGAGGGCCCCTTCCAACCAAAAATATTTTATTTGAATATGTCAACGAGCTTACCTCAAAAACCATTTGGAACCTCATTACTACAAATAGGTAAACCCTATTGGATATTTCTAATGCCTGGGGTGGTGATTGATACATTTTATATATTTAATCACTATGTTAGTGAATAGGCATTCATAATGTTGTCATTTGTGGTTTTTCACTGATGTCAACATATGTTTTTGTGAAAAGTACTGGATGATTATGACAGTGTGCGGACATTGTATAGATGTTTCAGAATGTGCGAAGACAGATGAGAGTACAGGAAGTTGTGATCTTATATCCAAGATCACATCATGTAATATTGCATATTGGTTGAGTTACAAATGTTTTGGTGAAGATTGGTTACTAGAGAGTGATAATGGAAGCTGATAGAGTGAGTCTCTGTGTTTCTAGTATATCTTACAGAAGATATGGATTAGATATATGCTAACCTAAGAGATGAAAGGCAAGGTACTGAAGGATGTTTGTTAGTTAGTGCAAGGTACAGAATGTTGGATGATGTCAGCTATGGCATGTGATTTGGAGAAGACTTATTTGGGAACTGACTTCAAAGATGTACTGTGCATTTTGTTTGGAAAATGTAAATTAAGGATGTCGATCCTTAATTGTTGTGATGGAATCATTGTATACTTGTTTTAGATATTGTGTGTATCTTAGCAAGAGTTTGTGTAAATGGTTATGTAATTAGGAAATCCTAATTGGCTGACTTGATCATGTAGAATGTAATAGGGTATATATGTAGGATCTTTTCTTTGGAAAAGATATGGTGAGAATGTATGTGATGTAAAGAAGATTGAGAAAGATGTGAGCTTATGTCTGTTAGATGTAGAGTAGAGGATTACTGGTGAAATTCATTGGAATTGATCAAGCAAAGATAGTTGTTGTCGGACAATTCAAAAATATTGTGTATTTCTTCATATACAATTGTTGCGAACAGTGAGTTCTAAAAGTGGATTGAACCTTTGTTGGGAAGTGAGCTTGGGCAATGAGCCCACCCTTCTTTCTTGACTCCTAATAGGGTTTGTCCTCTAACAAGGACTGTGTAGTGTAATGTTTCAATAAACTCCTAATAGGGCTAAATCTTCTAACAAGGATACTGTACTCTCAATACATCATTTGTGGGTGCTAATTCCCACCACATTTTTTACCTATAACAGGGTTTCCCCAAGACCAAATACTGTGTTATTTTGTTGGCATTCATTGTGTTCATTGGGTCTGATATTGCTGATATTCAAAGTTTAAAGTGTATGCACCCTAAAATGGTCACCTAGACTTTGGGCCCCCATTCAACAATTTATTAAATCCCTAAATCAATATTTTAAAAAATTAGCATTTTATCAATTATAGCAATTTCCTTGATCAGATACTATGTTATCATTTATTCGATTATTCCTTGGGCTAACCATTTTATCCTAAAGTCTTTATTTAATTAAAAGGAATATTTCTTCCCCTTTTATTAAATAAAAAGCTCCCACCTTTTTCTCTTATCCTAAGTTGCACAAATAAAGCATTATTCTTATTTTATAAAAAGGGAAAAAGTACTTTTTGTCTCATATGGACACAAAAGTCAACTCTTATTTTCCCATTGGAGGATATTTGTGCACATGGATTGCTCCTCTTTGATGCTCCACCGTTGATTAAATCTTTTGCCTCTTAATCTCCATGGTCCATTCCTTCTCATTTCCTATAAAAGAAGAGCTCTCTTCCTCATTTGCATATCCATCTTTTATGCTAATGTTATGCTGTAGGTTTTCTAGGTCACTTTGGAGCTTTTGAAGATTTGGAGCATTCTTGGCTTTTGCATCTACATTCCATTCTTAGTTTCATTCATGCATAGTAGCTTCATGTTTATGCTTTCATAGTTTAGATTTCCTTTCAAGCTTTAAAGTAACTCATCTAGTTTAACTAGGAAGGCTTGGTAATACTTGTACTTTCCTTTTCATAGCATAGCTTGTACTTTCATTTCCATAGCTTAGCTTGCATCTCTCATTTCTAGCTTGCATATTCATCTTAATCTAGCTTGCATTTGCATTTCATAGTGATTCTTGGGGATATTGGCATTCTTTCCCTTGTCTTCATTTGAATCTCTCATTGTGTGGTTGACTAGCAAGATCATTAGCTTAATAGGTCTAGCTAAGAGCAAACTTCAAATAATCTTGCAACTCCATGCATAGAGAGCTCTAGGTCACTTTCTAAGGTTTCCTATTCATGGATTCCCTTGGATATAATGACTTAGAGAAGTGCACCACTTGAGTGTGTACAAAAAGTTTAATACTCTATCATACAACTGATTCACCCCCCCCCTCTCAGTTGTATTGTGGACTGTTATTTCTAACAATTGGTATCAGAGCAATTGGTCCTTAGAGAGAAATCTTAACAGTTTGAGGCGATCTTGGTGATGGCGTTCAATAGGAAGGATGGTCCAAAATTTAGTCCTAAAAACTTTGACAGTTGGAAGAGCAAGATGCGAACTCATTTGCTATGTTTAGGCATTGACTATTGGTTGATCACAAAAAATAAGGTGGCTATAAAGACTGAGAATGAATTTCTATCAGCTTCTGATGATGAGAAGAAGGTATTCTCTCACAATATGGTTGCAAGAGAAGCATTGATCATCGCACTCTCTGAAGGAGAATTTACAAAAGTAAAAGATTTGGATTCAGCACACCAGATTTGGCAAAGATTAGAAGAACTATATAAAGGAGACAAGTATACCAAGCAAGTGAAGTTACAGAACTAGAAAACAAAGATGGAGAAGCTAAAAATGAATGATGATGAAAGCATTAGGGCTTATGTTCAAATGGTTACAAAAGTTGTGGTTGGAATTAGAAACTATGGAGGCACTTATGATGAAGAAGAAGTCATTGCGAAGATCCTTAGATCATTGACTCATGCTTAAAAATTTAATGCTCTATCTATCTGAGAGACTATACCTTTGACTCAGAACTTTAGCAGAGAGATGTTGATTGCAAAGCTAACTACTTTTGAAGCTGTAGAAATAGGAGACTCTGTACCTAAAGTAGAATATGCATTTAAGGCATCTTCACACAAGAAGACAATGTATGCACTTCCAAGCACTAGCAGTGAGAGCCTGAAAGAAGAGCTTGGAGAATATGCCAAGGAATGGGAACAGATAATGGCTGAAGAAGGAAAGATGGATGAACTTGTTGCATTGATCGCTAGAAGAGAAAAGAGAGGTAAGGGTAAATTTGAAGGAAAATTACCTTTGAAATGTTTTTAAAGCTATAAGGTTGGTCATTTTACATCTATATGTCCTACAAGAGTTCCTAAGTACAAGCCTAAGTTTTTCAAGCCGAAGAAGGATAAGGAATGTTATTATGCTAGTGAAGGTATTTTTGATGATAATTGTTAGAATAACTAAGAGGGGGGGGGTGTGAATCAGTTAGATCAATTATCCTACACTCCCAAATACAAAGATGTACTCCACAAAATAATTTAACCAAATTATGTATCTCGTTAACACAAAATATTCACTTTACCAATTACCAGTAATTATCCAAATGTGATAACCGACTAGATCAACTATGCAATATGTAAAGTATGATAGAAAAATAATCATAACAAATTAAACATAGCACAATGATTTAACGTGGAAACCTTGTTAAGGGAAAAACCACCTGGGACCGCTAACCCAAAATAATTCACTCTTCTGAAGTGAGCTCGGTGAAGAGCCAACCTTGTTAAAGGTTACAATACACATTGTTAGGTGTGACCTGATTAGAGGATTTATTACTAACAGTTAACTTTTGACCAGCGTTTACTATGGGGTCAAAAAGATAACACTTTACATTCAATAGAATGTCATAGGGTAGAACGTAAGACAGTTAAGTTCACTTGATTAAGAGATTTTTTGAATCAATGGTTAAACTGATATAGTAATGATCTGATTCAAATACAACTCAATTACATATATTCAGATCTATGCTAAGCCCATAAATAAACCTCTGATCATTAATCAATTCAGTTCCTTTAATATCTCAACTTACTTTCACTCGGTAAATGATTCTCTGACGCTTGGTAGAACTCTGCAGCTCGGTTCTTCAATAACTAGTTTGATCAGGCATGAATGAATATAGTATTCATGCAAATTCTTTGTAGTCTCCTTCTTCCAACATAGTTTCAACAATGAAACTCATATCTCTTATATAGACAAGTAAACCAATTTCATATCAGCCATTAGATTTTGCTGCTTAATCTTCTTCATCCATTTTGCCTCTTAAACCTTCCTAGGTAGATGTGTCCATATCACATTTCAATCTCATCCTTTATATCTTCTCCAAATTTTTTCAGTCATGGATCTCATGACAAACTTCACCCTTAACCTCAAAATCATAACAATATCCAGCTCATCATATTCAGTTGGCTGTTCTTAGCATTTAATGTTTTCATCCATATTCGGTTAATATAGAAATGTGTCGGTGACAACTAGTTTAGAATACCTCCGTTAATACTGTCACTTGGTATATATTGTACTGGCTTGGTGTATACAGAAATCTTCAATTATCGAACAATTTCAAATCTCTTCTTCATAATAGATTAATGTAACATGCTCAAGTCAACAATAAAAAGCCATAGACTCATCAATAAGTTACCCAATGTTTACCTTTTCCTTATCTATCATATCCATCTTTTCCTCATGTAGATATCTCAGTTCTTCATATTTTCTTTCTTCAAAAGATGTTCAGATGTTTGTAACTAACATGATAAGTACTGTCAAGACAAGTTGACATCAATGACAATATATTGACTGATTTAATCATCTTACATATCATTTCAGTACTCAGTGATCTCTAATCATTGTTCCTCCAGCTCATTCAGGTATTCAATTAGTTGTAGTTCATCAATCTCTCACTTTGGCATTGATGGCAACACAAGCAATATGAAAATATGCCATACACATACCAAACATGTATTCTACAACTATGTAAGAAAATGTTGTAGCTCGATAAGCTCAAGTTTATTATGTTTAATCACTACAAAACATAATAACATTACAAGTGCAGACTCTCCCTGTGGATTTGATCTTTCCAGTTCTTAGATTCCCAAATTCCCTTTCTTCTCAGCAACAAATATGTCTCTCCCTTTCTCTATGTTCTTAGTAACTGATTTTCCATATTCATTCTCTGAGCTTCTCTCCATATTTTTTTGAACTTCTCTCCCTTTGACAACAATGCCAAAGAAAATATATAAATAGCTCTTCAACAACCAAGTATTCCTCTATTGTTCGGTTCATATCATGTACCTTTAGTGTACAAATAAACAAATTCTTGTTCCAACTTCTTCAATCTTTCACAACCTTAGACAAAAATCTGAAGTGTGAGCTATGTGCATCAATATAAATGATCTTCTGATAAGTATAGGTTGATGCAACCTCCAGATCCCCTTAGTGACCAGTAGACAGGGGACGGACCCCAATTCTACTCCTCAAATACTTAAATGTGTCCTTTGGTAATCGTTTTGTAAAGATATCAGCAAGTTGTTCCTTAGATATTACAAATTCCAGTTCCACTTGCTTCTCTTGAACTTTTTCTCTTAAGTAGTGATACTTAATAGATATATGCTTTGTTTTAGAATGCATCACAGGATTCTTGGAAATATTTATTGCGCTAGTGTTGTCATAATATATAATCATTGTCTCAATGATTACCTCATTCATTCCTTCCAACACTTCTCTGATCGAAGAAATATTAGAAGAATTTGCAGCAGCAGCTGTCTATAGCTGAACGTGGACCTCTAATCCAACCATATACACAACATAGTCATTGCTCGATCATTGAAATTATGAAGGTGAGTATGGATTACTCAATTTGCAATATCTATCGATTCGACTTGTTGCCTCCTAATTAGCTGGGGTTTTCGAATTACTCTCAAAATGAGAACCAACAACCAAAAGACCAAACTAAGATGGAGGATTTTTGAAAGCTTGAAAGATAAACAATTGCAATTACTCTAAGATGAATATGCCATTAATCTAAGAATGAAATGCAAATTTTAATCTAAGAACTTGAAAGATATATGAGAATTAAGCTACTAACAATAAGCAAATTACGCTAATATGAGAATGCAATTAACTAGAAATCAAAATTAAACTAATGAGCAATAAAAGTTCGAAGATATGAAATAGTTGAGACTAAAATTCGCTATAGTTTATGTGCTCTACAATTGGCCTTTTTCGAATGAAGGAGAAGGTTCATAATATAGAAAATCCCAGGAAGAGGATGAAGAGTTTCTTGAAATGAAACGGTTGACTCTTCATTTCTCTTTGAGACAAATATTGAGAAATTACTAAATTAAAAGATTGAATTATTGCCACATATGGTGACCCTTCGAATATTTTGAATTATTAAATCCAAATAAGATAATCCATTCAAATAACCAAATAATATTAATTCTTTTTATGTGTATTAGCTAAATGGGGTGGGTTTTAATTTAATTTAAAGAACTTAGGACTTTAGAATTAAATCAATTTATCATAGGGATTATTTAGCTAATAAAGTCGAATACTTAGGAATTATTTATAGTGTGAGATTAATGTAATTTAGGGTTTTTGAAGTTGACACCAAGTCAAATAAAGTCAGGTAGGAGAGATAAAATTGCCTAGTAAAATAGGACTTTAATGATGTAAAACCAAAGAAATGCACCAAAATTGATTGAAATTATAAGGTGCCAATTTTGGGGTATTACATTTGCCCCTCCTTGAATTGATGTGCGAGCAACGCATTCATTCAAAGAATAGTCTGATGTGACAGATGACATTTTAGGATTATCCCCAGAATGGAACTTAACCCTCGAAAGTCAAGGTTAGGATGCCTAGACACTGAAATAGATCTAATTGCAGAACCACCTCCAAAATGAGGCATGATTCTCCAAAGTCTAAGTTAGATTGCGAAGACAACGGTCTAATTACCACTTGAGAGGAGACTGGAATCAGGGTTAGATTGCCCCAATGCCCATTAATCAAATGATGACAGATGCAGATTTAGGACTAATTTTCAAAATCAGGGTTAGATTGCCCCAATACGAAGCTTAGCCCTTCGAGACCTGTGTTAGATTACCCAGATAATAGTCCAAAAGAGATTTTGACAGCCATCTCCAGAACGAAGCTTGACTTTTAGGAATTAGGGTTAGATTGCCCCAATACCTAATGAGATTTCAAGAATCATCTTCAGAATGAAGCTTGATTCCCGAGGATCTGAGTTAGATTGCCCAGATACCTAAAAGATTGATGACAAGATGACCAGATGTGAGGCACAAAGATGCCCCTAGCGATGAGGACTTTGATTTAGATTAGATTGGTGTGAGACTGGTTCAACAAGATTCAAATGATGCAATCATCCTATCCCCTCGAGAGAGAAATCGAAAGATGACATATTAGAAGGATGATTAACAACAAGAGGTTGCAGAGTAGAAGCAAACAAACTAGATTTAAGAAGTTGCATAAGCAATTTGGAGCAAGAGGGAGGTCCTGTTGACCAAGTTTGACCATGGTTGACCAGATTTGACTAGAGTTGACTTGATGAAAACATTAAAGATCTCAAGAAAATGATGATGAGATGCGATTCTAACAAGAAAATGATGCCAAAATGCTAACTGCACAAGCATCCGATCCCAATGGATCCCAGAATTTTAAAACATGATTTTGAGCCATCTAGGGATGTCAGATTTTGATTTCGATCTTGAAAATGGATTCATAGTAGTCGATTTAGCTAAGGATGAAATTCTTATGTAGTCTTGATGAAACCGGGACGTAAGATGAGAACCTTTGATGAATAGATCCAAAAGAAGACAATCAAAAGAGCACCAAAACATTGTCTCAATCCAGGCCTAAAATGAAGATGCAAGCCTAAGCTAGATGCAAACCTAGAATGAACATGCAATCCCTAGGACTTGGTTTTTGGACTCATCATATTATCATCATAGAGTTTTTAGGTACGGGACGATCGCGAGATGCCATACAACCCTCATTGATATTGCTATCATGAGAATATGAATATGACATTAGTCTTAGATTTTTCGGAATGAGGTGTAAGTATTAAGGCACAAGAAGCCAAAATGACTTGAACACCTATTCCTTTTGATTTAGCAAGTTAACATAAGCATCTAAGCATAGCTGCTAGAATGACATGAATGTTTCTTGCATACAAACATGGCAGACACATGAGAGTTCCTTCTTTTGCTAAAGAATGCTCGCAGTGACCCTTACATTCACTTAGCAGGATGAGCGTTTGCAATTTTACTTGTAGCAGAAAGAAGTTACTCAAAATAGACAAGGAGAAGAACCAACCTCACCAAAGTTTCCATATAAAAGGGGTTGAGGTACACATGGCTATCCAATACATGATGAAGGCTCTTACAGATGGACACCTCTCTTATGCAAATTCTTTTGGATCATTGGAACTAAACTAGCAAACAAAAAGAAAAGGAAAGATCACGCCCCCAGTCTTTGCTTCTCTCAGTCAAGAAGATGTCTTAGAGTTGCTCGAGGGAGACTAATAAAGTGAAAGAAAAACACACAAAAGAAAATCTCAACATGCTTCAGAGAATTTACAAAGTCAATTTTTAGTTTTAGTTTCAGCGGATTGATTGTCAAATCAGAAATGTACAATGTTCGAAGTCTTAACGGGACAGCAACAACAGGTAGACATAGTGAGAACCACTAGTGACCATCGCTAGAAATGAAGTATCAAGGAGATATCAGAGTGCTAACCAAGTATGAGTAGGAAAATGCAGCGAGAACCACTGGTGATGGATACAAGGAGAATTCTCGAAAGAGAGAACCAAGCACGAAGGAAATATCAGCAGGCAGACACAGTGAGAACCATTGGTGACTAATATAAGGAAGAGATCTCGAAAGAGAGGGGGTTCAAACAAGATCTAGGTATCAGTAGGCAGGCACAGTGGGAACCACTGGCGACTGATATAGGAGAGATCCTCAAGGACGGAAATCTCAAAAGTAGCTAGGCATCAACAGGAAGATGCAGCGAGAACCACTAGTGGTTAATGCACGAACAAAACTTTTGAAAGCGACAGGACAATGCCCCCTAAACGAAGAAGGTGCCCCCAAGTGTGACCAGATCCAATCCATGAAGAGTCAAGCAAAATCTCAAAGATAACTGAAAGCAAGTGCATGAGCTAGCAAACTAAAGTAGGAAACGAACTAAAGCAGTAAGAAAACTAAAGTAGGAATGCAAGAGCCAAGCAGTGCTGCAATAGGTATAGCATTGGGAAACAAGAGGCACATGTTTACCAGGTTTTCACCATCTTGGCAGAGATTCTATTTGTGCTACCATGATGCTTGTTTGCCAAGTTTTCATCAATGGCACATTTTTTCTCTTTTCAATTTTTTTGTTCTTCTCTTTTTTTTTATTTTTTTGTACTTTTTTGAATATTTCATTTTTTTGTATTTTTGATCTTTTGATTTTTTTGTATTTTTCATATTTTTCATTTTTTTGATTATTATCAAGGTGCCTGTTTACCAGGTTTTCACCAAGATAATAGATACACCGAAGCACCTATTTACCAAGTTTTCACTAAGATGATAATTTTTTCAGGACATTTTGCAATTTTTAGGATTTTTTGACAATATACCATTTTTTGGATTTTTTTCAAGATCAATAAGTATGTACATGAGCACACAAAGAATGCCTCAGTTGTAGAACCACTTCAGGTGCAGAGTGTTGATAGGCTCTTTGATCTATTCTCCTTCAGTGGTGGAGAGTTGGTATCTACCAGACCCAAATGTTGCAATTATGACATATAGACCAAGCCAATTTGGTTCAAATTTATCTTTCTGGACTCGCTGCTGCTGATTTTTGGGGTTTTCTCTCAAGACGAGATCACCCACTTGGAATTCTCTTTGTCTAAATTTCTTATTGTAGGCTTTAGACATTCTCTTTTGGTATTCTCGAAGATGATCGAACGCCACCTTCCAACATTCATCTAGTAATTCTAGCTCTTGAAGCTGGGATATTCTATTTTCTTCATCAGTGATGAGGCCCCTCAAAGAGACTTGCAATGTAGGAATCTCGACCTTAATAGGCAATATTGCATCTACTCCATAAACCAAGGCAAAGGATGTGACCCCTATTGGAGTTCAAATGCTTTTTCTGTAGGCCCATAGAGCCGAATTAATCCAGAGGTGTCAATATCTACCAGATTTATGAACTGTTATGTGCAAGATTTTGAGAATTGTCTTATTAGAAGCTTCTGCTTGTCCATTACCCTGGGGATAATAGATAGATGACCAATGTTGAATGATCCTGAATTTGGTGCATAACTCTTTTAGGTCTTTGTTCTTGAATTGCCCCCTATTGTCAGTGATAATGGATGAGGGTACACCATATCTATAGATGATATAGTTTAGTATAAACATAGCCATAGACTTGCCATTAGCTATAGCCAGAGGCACTACCTCAACCCACTTAGTAAAATAGTATGTAGCTGTGATGATAAACTTATGTCCTCTTAAAGAAGAAGGATGTATTTGACCCACCAAATCAAAGGCCCATTGCTGGAATGGCCAGAAACTGATGAAAGGAATAAGCTCTTTAGCAGGAGCATGGATCAGATTTCTATGAAATTGGCACTGTTTACAAGCCTTGGCATATTGAATAGCTTCTTTCTCCATATCTAGCCAGTAATAACCAACTCTAATATGTTTACGAGCTACCATAAGACTACTCGAATGAGACCCACAGATACCTTCATGTACCTTAGCTAACGCACGTTTGGACTCATCAGGTTCTAGACACCTAAGGAGGGTACTGTCTAGACCCCGTCTATACAAGTTGTTTGCTGTGATGTCATATTGTGAAGCATTACGAATTAGGTGACACTTTTTATTCCGAGTATAGGTGTTTGGAATTATTTGGTCATGAAGATAGGAATATATATGGTGGTAGCGGGGTGAATCAGGTCCAATGACTGAACATATCATCCTAGATTCAAGAATGTTATAGGCTAGTAGTGTAATGCCTCCACCAGGAATTCATGTCTGAAGTCATTTTCTGGCATTTGTAACATTGAAGAAAGAGTGGCCATAGCATCGGTTACTTTATTGTCTGCCCTTGGAATTTTCTGGAAAGAAATGTGTGCAAAATACTGTTTGAGATCATCCACCATTCATTTGTAAGGCACTAGCTTGTCATCTTTTGTTTGATAGATATCATTAATTTGGTTGATGACTAACTGAGAGTCTCCAAAGACCTTGAGCTCATCCACACGCCATTCAATAGATATCTTCATACCGTTGATGAGAGCTTCATATTCGATGATGTTGTTTGTGTAGGGAAACAACATTTTATAAGCTTTTGGAAATGAGTATCTTTGAGGTGTTATAAATAGAATGCTTGCACCTGATCCTTGCTAAGTGAATGATCCATCAAAGAACATGCTCCAAGCCTGATGTGTGAGAAGCATGATGGATTCATCTGGGAATTCAATATTCAAAGGCTGGTGATCTTTCAAAGGAGCATCTACCAAATGATCAGCAATCTCTTTTCCTTTAATAGCTTTTCTTTCCACATACTCAATGTCAAATTCTCTGAGTATCATAACCCATTTTTCTAGTCTATCCATGAGGGAAACCTTACTCAGTAAGTACTTTAGTGGATCAATTTTTGCAATAAGCCTTGTAGTGTGAGAGAGCATATAATGCCACACTTCTAAGAAGCAAACACTAGTGCTAGACAAGCTTTCTCAATGACAGAATAGTTCAATTCATAAGAAACCAATGTTCTGCTGATATAATAAATGGCTTGCTCTTTGCTATTTTGATCCTCTTGAGCTAGGAGAACACCCAAAGATGTGTTCATGGCTGAGATGTATAGTATGAGAGGCTTCCCATGAATAGGGGGAATCAATATAGGTGGATTAGAAAGATACTATTTAATTTGAGTGAGTCCTCTGTCACATTCTTCATTCCATTCATAAGTCACCCCCTTATACAAAGTTTTAGTGAACAGTTGTGACTTGTCGGCCAATAGTGAAATGAAGCACCGGATAGATTGTAGCCTTCCCTGAAGTCCTCTCATTTGACTGATGTTCTTAGGTGGAGGCATGTCCATAATAGCTTGAACTTTTCTAGATCAACTTCTATGCCTTTAGCTGAAATGATGTAACCCAAGAGTTTCCCAGAAGTGACACCGAATGCACAATTTTTTGGATTAAGTCTGAGACTAAATTGTTCCATGCGGTCAAGTATGGGACCCAAATCTATAAGATGAGTTTTTCATTGCATTCTTTTGGCCAAAGTTTCATCCACATAATCTTCCATTGTTTTATGCATCATATCATGGAAAATGGTAGTGATAGCTCTCTGTTATGTTGCTCCAACATTCTTAAGCCCAAAGGGCATGACATTCTAGAAGAAGGTTCCCCAAACACACGTGAAAGCGATCTTTTCTTGATCTTCTGGCACAATTTTTATTTGATTATAGCCAGAGAAGCCATCCATCAAGGAATACATTTCATATCCTGCTTTCATATCCACTATCATGTCAATGTTGGGTAGTGGGAAGTCATCTTTTGGACATGCCTTATTTAGATCCTTGAAGTCTGTGCACACACAAATGGATTTATCATGTTTGGTGACTGGAAAAATATTTGAAATCCACTCTGCATAGTCAATAGTCCTTATGAAACTAGCCTTAAGAAGTTTTTCTAGCTCTGCTTTGACTAAAAGTGCCATGTGTGGATGCATCTTTCGAAGCTTCTGTTTGATAAGTTTAATACTTGGTGCAATGGACAGATGGTGCATGATTAGATTGGGGTCCAATCCAGGCATGTTAGAGTAGCTCCATGCAAAGTTTATTTTCTTGCTTTGAAATAAGCTAGTGAACTCTTCCTTTTCTTTTGCAGATAATGACTGTGCTAGATGAATAATTTACGAAGTAGCCTCTGTACCCAAATTCACTGGCTGTGTCAGCTCAATCAATACTTATGATCTCTCTTGAAAGTGGCTCAGAAGCATATCAATTATCTCATCCTTGGGTGCCTCAGAGAGGTTTTCACCCTCGGATATGTCTTTTATTTTTACTATTTTTGGCTTTGATATTGCCATAATGTGGTTTTCACCATTAGAGCACCTATTTTTTCTTCTTTTAATTTTTTGACTAAGATACTTGATATCTGCCTCTGTCATGCTGACACTTCCTTCACTGGTGGAGGACATTACATGTTTAATAGCATGGAGGTACCATGCTAGAGCATAATCATTCTAGAATTTTAGGACTTCATTGGATGAGGAGGGGGAGTTCCAATTTATCAGCTCGGGATTTTTGAGTGAGAGAGAAGTATTGACTGGTTCAATTGCGTTCACAGTATAACCATCAAAAGTGCAGACAAGCAAGTCAAGACCTAGAGTGATCTCATCCAAAGGAGCATTTGATTCCCTATGAGACCTCTTGTCAGAAGTAGAGGACAAGTTAACACCAATGGTGTATAATTCGTGCATCCTAACACTAGACCCTTCACCTACTTCAAGAAGGTTTTCATAGGTATGCACCATGTCTATATCTTTATCATAAGTAGCATCAGACAAAGAGTCAAACTCATACTCATGTGAGTCAGTACTTGATATGGGAACTCCATTAGCATTGGTTGTATCATCATCTTCACCCCTTGTAGCACTAATGGCTTGCTTAAGTTGATCTTTTTCAAATTGCTCTTGGAAATATGGGGGGATGTACCATTCACCCCGAGAGTCAAAATCAGCCATTTGTATTTCTTTCCATTGATCATACATGAGTCGATGTACCAAAGTGGTCTCATTAGAATCACTATCAATTTCTATCAGGTGGATAGGTATGACAGGCTCATCAGGTTCTGCAAAGAGTGTAGAAAATTCTGGAGGAATTGGATATGGAAAAGTATCTTCATCAGAGCTAGTCTCTAGATTTACCTTTGGGGTAGTATCTTCAAATTCTTGTTCAGGTTCAGGTTGTGGCACAATTTTTTTTATCCCTAAATGAAAGGGGATCTTTTTTAAACCTAAGCCAATAGTATCCTTTGTGTGGTGACCTATAGCTTCAATGGGTTTCAACAAACCATTGTCATTCCTCCCTATATGACCACTCCCTTTATAGCCAAATCACTTCATGATCTTGAAGGCTTCACTATATGGCTCTTGTTCTAAGTCTAGAGGTGGAGTAGTCATTTCAGATGTTTCTTTCCCTTTATAGATCCACAATGTGATAGCTCTTTCTTCATCCTCATCTTCTAAGGGTGTAGAGGCTCGTACAAAGGTGCCATCGTAGACTATTTGAGGAGAGTCATCAGAAGATTTGTTACTCTCAGAAGGTCTCCTATAAGAGTGTGGAGATGGAGGGAGAGCAACCAGTGATAACACAGGTTCAATTCGATATTCTCCCATGCCTGTATCCTTAAGTTTCAGAGTCTATTCCATTTCCTTGAGCTTAGCATCATAAAATTTAGTGGATTCTCTATTAGTCGAAATAAGACTATCTGTAGATTGTGCAAGGGTGTCACAAGAATAATTGGTATTAGCAGGCACAGTGACTTCCGCTCCATGAAATGGAAACTTGATGCATTGATGGTATGTAGACGGAATAACTTGCATCTCATGAAGCCATGGTCTACCCAACAAGATGTTGTAGGCAAGAGGAATGTCAAGAAATTGAAAAGTAACATCTCTTTCAATAGGTCCTACATGGATAGGTAGCACAACTAAACCTTGGGATTTATGTTCCTCTTCATCATAAGCTTTGATAGTAATCTTTTTGTGGGAATCTATACAATTCTCATTATAGCCTAGTTGGGTAAGCAACTTAGCAGAATAGATATTGAGACCAGCACCATTGTCTATGAGCACTTGACGGACACGCTTAGGGCCTATCATGACTTCTATGTGCAAGGGAGCATTATGCGGATGGCTCAGAGAGTGATCATCTTCTTTAGAGAAGGACAAATAATGGGGAGAGGTCAAATGACCCACCATAGATTGGAACCAGTTGAGATCAAGATCTTTGGGGATGTTTGCCTCGGTGAGGGCCTTATCCAGAATCTGTCTATGAGTAGGAAAGATCTTTAACAACTAAAAAATGGTAATCTAAGCATTGGTCTGTTGGAGCTGATCTAAGATTCTATAACTAGTTGAGCTAGATGTAAGGACCAATTTTGTGTTCTTGTTGGTAGGGCCAACAACAGTCTTATCCATAGATTGTTATGAAGCAGATACAAGAAGATCAGGACCTTTCAAAAAAATCCTTCCACATGATCGAGTAACAACATTGGCACAATCTTGATGTCATTCAGATTCAGATGAATGAGATAGAAAATTACGCAAGATGAAAGGAGTCTTAGGTTAGGGAGCATCACCACTCCCCTTAATAGTAATCATGTCACAATACTCAACCTCTTGACAGGTTCGATCATACCAATGACATTATCATCATTAGTGTACGTGTAATTGACCTTAGCATTGGTATTCTTAGTCTTTGAAGATTCACCCTTCTCGTGAGGAGGGAAAGGATCCTTAAATGCTTGATGGTCCAAATTCTTGTTATGGCTATCCACAACAATGTCACCACTATCAATCAAATCTTGGACCTTATGTTTCAGCTAACGACAAGTAGAAGTCTTGTGACCCTTATTATGGTGATAGTCATAGTATGCATTGTCATTCCACCAATGAGGTCATGGTTGTGGGTCAAAGAGACACTTTTCCAAAGGAGAAAGTATCTGATTCTGCACAAGAGTTTTATAGACCACATCAAGCGGTTCTCCCAAGGAAGTGAATTCATGCTTGGGTCGAGATGCCCAAGGTTTGTTTCTAGAAAACCTTGAAGGTTGCTGATTTTCTGTCATGGGTTTTTCAGTAGCTTTGATCGCCTATATGCTAGAAGAGAGATTAAAAAGAGACTTAGCAAGCTTTGGGGTCATATTGTCGACCACTCCATCATTAAAAATGTCTCTATTCTTGTTGGCCAACTTCCCTTTATCTTTGTTTGAGGAAGAAGATCCTTGTTTGTTGTCCTTGTTCAAAGCCAATTCCCCTTTCTTGATCATAAAGGCCTCTATTCACACTGCTTGTTTAATCATGCTATCAAAGGTTAGGGGACCTTGTAATTGCACTTGGTATCCAAAGTTTGGGACAATATTGTCCAAAAAGATGTCGAGTCTCTCAGATTCTAGTAATTTGTGAGGTCACTTTGTACATAATTATCTCCACCTTTGGAGAAACGTTAGAAAAGGTTCCCCTTGTCACTGCTTCAAATTGAAAAGATCTTGGATGTTGACCGGATGCTAAATATTATGTGAGTAATGTTGGAGAAATAGATTAGCCATTTCATCAAAAGTCTTAATGCCAATGGCCAATTGAGAAAACCACTCCATAGCTGGCCCACCCAAGCTACGATGAAATAGGCACATAAGATATGTCTGATCATGCATGAATTCCATGGATATTTAGTGCCAAACTCCCCTAAGTGATCTTGGGGATCGGTAGTACCCAAGTATTTGTCATATTTTGGCAGCTCTACACCTTTGGGAAAAGGTGGCATGTCAAGACTCCTATCAAAGGGGAAAGGACAAATGCTTTCCATTGTGAATTATTGTACGAGTTTGTCCTTATTCTTCGCAACTTGGCTAATCTGATCTTGCATGTCTCAGACCATCTTTTGCAACTTAATGGTCTCATTTTCTTCTTCATTGGCCACAAGTGTTTCAACTTGATAGTCTGGGGGTAATTTGGCCCCTTGTTTGGCTAGCTCAAGAAAGTATTTTTCTTTCTCCTCTAAAAGGAGGATCTCCATCATCTTAATAAGACCCTTGTTTTCTTTCACAGCAGCTATGTCATTTTGAGTTATTGTGTCATCCCCATTATTGCCGAGAATCTCATAAATGCTTGGTACTTGATCTTGATTCTGATCATAAGGAGGAGGACGATAGTGATATGCTGGTTGATTGCCTTGAGCTTTATTTTGAGATTGGTGCTGATTCTGATCATTTTGGGATTGATCATAACATTGCTTGTTTTGAGGTTGAGCATGATGTTGGTCATTGGAAGATTGACCATGATGTTGGTTATTTTGAGATTGATCATAAATTTGGCTATATTTACCTAGTTGGAAGTCGAATGGATCTCCCATCTTGTTGTAGGACTGTGCAACAAATCATGACTCAGTAAAATGATATGAACAATGTCGAAAGGGTGCAGCTAAGGTAAATTTTAGTGCTCTAATGGGATCAAGAGGATCAATAGGTTCACATGAATCAATATCATCAATAGGGTCGATAGGTTCAATGATAGGACTAGTCCAAGGAAGTGGTCTTCCAAAGTTATGAAACAATGAGTTGTTTTGGAAGAATGAGTTGTCCTGTTCTTGAAATGAGAAACCAGGTTGCACTTGAAACAATGAATTAAAATACTCTTGGAACACTGGAGTTGATGCTTGAGATGGGCTATCTTTCAAAGTACTCAATGAAGAACTTGAGGATCCCTCACAATGTTCAGATTTCACAATAGGCTCAGGACAACTTATTTCTTGATTACGAGGTTTACCTCTACCTTGACCAATATTATGAATGGGGTAAGTGTTGCCACTTCGAGTCGTGACAATCATAGATGAAGATTGAAATGAGAGAGGACTTGGGATAATGCTAAAATTGTGTCTCTAGGAATAACGAAAAGGAGATAAAGGCTAGAACAGCCAAGATGTGAGATGCACCCGACACAAATCGTCAAGAGTATGGCTAGAACAGCCGAGATAAGACTATCATGAGGTGAGGTACAAAAGCATAAAAGATGAGACAAATAACAAGGAGACAATCGCAAGTTCAAGAAAAATTATTCAATTCGTAGCTCGAGACACTCAGTTTCAGACAGTGAACAATAGGAAAATAGGCAAACAGACCTCAGACAAAAATCAAATCAGATAAAAAGTTCACCAGTCAACGGGAAATAAGTCATTATTTTTGAAGTCTAGTTACAGGTTCGTGTGAGAAAGTACTGGGCCGCGTGAGAGAACGCAAAAATTTGCGTGAGAGAATGAAATCTTGCGTAAGGAAATGCTCTGAAAGATGAAATTTTTCATGGGAAAGAACCAAAGTTTGACAATTCGACACAATTTTTGAGATAAAAAGTCAAGTTCTGAGACACAACCTGAACTATTCTTTGACATAATTTCTAGTTTTCGAATAGTTTGAAGGACAGTTTAATCAACAATCTCAGTTTTGAAGGTTTCAAGCATTCATTTACAAGCATAAAGTTTTGATCAAGCAATGGTGACACAAGAAGTAGTCGCAAACAGACCTACCAAGGACAAAGAAACTTGGTAGTATCATGGGAGTCTTTGTTTAATCATGATGGACAAGTTTAAGACTTGATAACAAACACATAGTTATCCCTACAAAAAATAATGGTGAAAAGACAAAATTCATGCCTCACTGCTTATGCGTATGTGTTCACCTCACACAGCTATGTCACCCCCTAGAGGGCACCTGTATTTTTGGTGTTTCCAAGGACTCAATAGTATATGTTCAAAGGTTACCCTTGAAGTAGGGGCCAGTGTCATATACCACCTTCAAACGTCTAGGTGCATGCCTATGGTGAGAATCTACGTGAGAGATTCTTCCCCCTCCTTGTGCAAAGATTATGTCTCCTTTCGGAGGTGATCCTAGTAGGAAACTAACTAAGGAAAGTTTTTAGTGTAATTCCATTCACACTAACCTTCAGTACCCCTGATACAAGGCTAGGGCCTTGCAGCCACACCAACACCTGAAAGTCATACACCCCCGAAAGTAGGGCTAGGAGCGGCACCGCTCAGTACAATAGATGGAGCCTTATCAAGATGATAGTCAAAATCAAGAGAAGGAATTTAAAATGGTTTTGGAGTCTTTAGACTCAAAAAAATATTCTTTATTATAGTGAGGTGGAATCACCGGCGATAGGCACGTACTCACTTGGGTCATTCCCAGAGCTTCAACTTCCCGCAGGCCCTCTAAAGGTGACACAACTTGGCTTGGATTCAAGGATGGATTTTTAGATTCTCTCAAAGAGAGAAGAGCATACTTCTCTACCTCTTTACCTTACCGAAACACATCAAGCATATTCATCATTGAGCTAATTTTAGTCCACCAAATCCACAAGCTTTTGGGTTTCTGGTTCTCTCAAAGAGAAGAGCATAATCCCCTAACAAGTAGATGTGCTAAATATTCACTACCTTGCTTTGCTTTCCTAGGTATCCATCATTCTAGCAACATCTGGGTCTTAGTTTCATTTGTGGGCATCACTTCTACGTAATGAAGAGCCTATTCCCCTACTTTGCTATCATGACCCTTGAGAAATTTTAACAAAGCCCTAGTTATACTATGTGAATGAAAGCAATAAAATAAACACAACATTTTAAATAATCTTCGGCAATCATCCTACAAGCAACCTGTTAGCAAGTTTTTATGATCTTTGACAAAGCGACCTGAAGACCACTGTTATGCTATGATAGAAATAGAGATATGAAATCAACAACAAATAGACAATGTTAGAAATCTACAACAGAAAGTATAGGAAACTAAAAAATTTAACAATACAGATGATAGAGCTTGCGCGAGGAAGTGTAGCGCTGTGCCCGAGAAAGTGCAGGACCTGGCACGAGAAAGTACTATTTCACGTGAAAGAGTGCTATAGGGAGAAAAAATTCGCATGGTACGCTCATAAATCTCACGTGAAATTCCATACATAGAGAAGTACGGATGTACGACTGATTGCAAAATTCAAAAAAAATGCTTGAGATTGATGAGGCCAAAAATCAATTTTTTTGCCCCACGGTGGGCGTCAGAATGTCTATAACTGAACGTGGATCTCTAATCTAGCCATATACACAACATAGTCATTGCTAGATCATCGAAATTATGAAGGTGAGTATGGATTACTCAATTCACAATATCTATCGATTCGACCTTTTGCCTCCTAATTAGTTGGGGTTTTTGAATTACTCTCAGAATGAGAGCCAACAACCAAAAGACCAAACTAAGACAGAGGATTTTTTAAAGCTTGAAAGATAAAAAATTGCAATTACTCTAAGATGAATATGCCATTAATCTAAGAATGAAATGAAGATTTTAATCTAAGAACTTGAAAGATATATTAGAATTAAGCTAATAACAATAAGCAAATTACACTAATATGAGAATGCAATTAACTAGAAATGGAAATTAAAATAATGAGCAATAAAAGTTTTAAAATATGATATAGTTGAGACTAAAATTCGCTATAGTTTATGTGCTCTACAATCGCCTTTTTACGAATGAAGGAGAAGGTTCATAATATATAAAATCCCAGGAAGAGGATGAAGAGTTTCTTGAAATGAAACGACTGACTCTTCATTTCTCTTTGAGACAAATATTGAGAAATTACTTAATTAAAAGAATGAATTATTGCCACATATGGTGACCCTTCAAATATTTTGAATTATTAAATCCAAATAAGATAATCCATTCAAATAACCAAGTAATATTAATTCCTTTTATGTGTAGTAGCTAAATGGAGTGGGTTTTAATTTAATTTAAAGCACTTAGGACTTTAGAATTAAATCAATTTATCATAGGGATTATTTAGCTAATAAAGTCGAATACTTAGGAATTAATTATAGTGTAAGATTAATGCAATTTAGGTTTTTTGCAATTGACACAAATTCAAATAAAGTCAGGTAGGAGAGAGAAAATTGCCTAGTAAAATAGGACTTTAATGATGTAAAATTGAAGAAATGCACCAAAATTGATTGAAATTATAAGGTGCCAATTTTGGGGTATTACAACAGCAATATATTCTGCTTTAGCAGTAGACTGAGAAATGCATGCTTGTTTCTTTCTAATCCAAGTCACAAGCCTTTCCCCTAAAAAGAATACTCCATCGGTTGTGCTCTTCGGGTCATTTATGTTTCCAGCCCAATCTGCATCAGTGTAAACTTTAAGTTCAATTTTTCTTTCCAATGTGTACCATAATCCATAGTCCTCTGTTTTCTTCAAATATCTCAAAATTCTTTTTACTGCAACAATATGTGAATCTTTAGGATTGGCAGAAAATCTAGCCACAATCCCTACTGCATGTGCAATATTAGGCCTACTGTGTACAACATACATCAGTTTACCAATTATAGATCAGTACAGAGTATAATTTACTTCTCCAGATTCATCATCCTTTGTCAATTTACATCCAGTGACCATCGATGTTCCTATTGGTTTAGCATCTTCCATGCCAAAAGTCTTCAATACGTCTTTAATGTATTTTAATTGAGTGATGAAAATCCCATCCTTCTGTTGTATAATTTGCAAACCTAGAAAGAATTTAATTTCTTCAAACATTGACATCTCAAATTCCTTTCTCATTTCATCATTAAAAGATTTGCAAATCTAATCTTTTCCTCCAAAGATTATATCATCAACAAATATTTCAGCAATCAAAATGTTATCATCTAAATCTCCTTTCATATATAAATTACTATTTTCACTAGTTCTTACAAAGCCAATACTGATAAGATAAGCATGTAGTCTTTCATACCATGCCCTCGGTGCTTAATTCAGTCCATATAAAGCTTTGTGCAGTCTACATACCATGTCTTTCTGATTTTAATCAAAAAACCCTTCTGGTTGTTCTATGTAGACCTCTTCAATAATTCCATTCAGAAAAATTGATTTCACATCCATTTGATATACCTTAAATCCCTTACGTGCAATATAAGCAAGTAATATGTGAACTCCTTCTAGTCTAGCAATAGGTGCAAAGGTTTCACCATAATCAATACCTTCTTCTTGTGTATATCCCTTGAAAATAAGTCTTTCCTTATTCCTTGTAACTTCTCCATTCTCATTCAGCTTATTCCTAAAAATCCACTTAGTACCAATAACATTTTTATCCTTCGGTCTAGGTACCAATGTCCATGTCTTATTTTTTTCAATTTGTTCAATTTCCTCATTCATAGCATTTATCCATTCCTGATTTTCAAGTCCATCCCTAACATTCTTAGGTTCAAACTCACAAACTAAGCATGTGTTTTGTCTTAACTTACTTTGGTTCATCATACCATCTTGCTTATCTCCAATGATTTGATTCTCTAGTTGATGTCTTCTAACAAATCTTTCTAGAACTTGATCTCTCCTCTTCTCATCATTCTGTTTGGGTACATTTTCCTGCTTGGTAGCTTCTTCTTGATTCTTAGTTTGCATTTGTTGACCATCGGTAGCATTTTCCTGATGCTCAGTAGACTCAGCCTGTGGCTTCGGTAGATAGTCTGGATCTTCAACATAAGTAAAACTACCATAATATTTTGGCTCCTTCATGCTTTTTTCATCATTCTTTTCAGAAAACTCATCAACTCTAACATTAGCACTTTCTATCATCTTATTAGTAACCTTATTCAAACATTTGTAAGGTTTACTCTTAGTGGAATACCCTAATAATAAACCTTCATCACCTTTAGAGTCAAATTTTCCATTCCTATCATCTTTCATAATATAAGACTTGCTACCAAGGATTCTTAAATAACTTACACTCTATGTGTATCCAAACCATAACTCGTAAGGTGTCTTGTTTGTGTCTTTCTTCAATTGAACTTGATTCAAGGCATATACTGTTGTGCTAACTGCCTCTCTCTAGTACATCTGTACAACATTTTTCTCAATCATCAATGTTCTAGCACAATCAATAATAGATCGGTTTCTCCTTTCAACAATTCCATTTTGATGTGGTGTTCTTGGTGTAGAAACTTGCCTTTTTATACCATGCTCATTATAGAAGTTAGTAAACTCATCAGAAAAAAACTCACCTCCTCTATCAAACCTTAAGCATTTAATTCTTTTTTGGTTTTTTTTTCAACTTTTTCCTTATACCATTTAAACAGTTTGAATGCCTCAGATTTTGCTTTCAAGAACATAACAGTGATCAATCTTGTATAGCCATCAACAAACAAAATAAAGTATCCATCACCATAGTAGCTTTAAGTTCTCATTGGACCACATAAGTCGGTGTGAACCAGCTCCACAATTCCTTTAGATGAGTAGTCCTTACTTTTAAAACTAGATTTTGTCATCTTCCCTTTCTAACATTGATGCACTAGTAAATTTTAGCTTGTTTTTCGATGAGGTTTAGTTGATTGTTAGACGTCCTTTGGTCGGCTAATCGACCATAACGGTCATCAGAGTTTTTAGTCAATAATACGACTCATGAAATATCCATCACAATTGCGACATCAACAGTGGTTGATTTATCGACGAAAGCGATGTCAAAATCATTGCTTCAACTGGGAAGAATTGTCGACTATATCGTTATCTCTGCGACCAATGTTGGTCGAAATTGCAATGTAAAATCGTCGGAAGAAACGTTGAATGTATAGCTTTCTTGTTGATATTTCTATTCTTTGTTGGTCGAAAAAGCGACAGAAAATTTAACTTTATATATATATATATATATATATATATATATATATATATATATATATATATATATATATATATATATATATATATATATATATATATATATATATATATAGATATAATCAAATTAAGCACAACAATATTATGTCGTTGTTGTTTACTATTTACAAATAGTCACACATTTTCTATCTTATTTCACACAAACATGTTCTTTCTCGAGGTCATTAACCTTTCAATAAAACTTTCCACTTCTAAAGATAGAAAGAATAAGCCTCACAATATTTCAATGACATTCATAGGAGATGACTAAGCAATCTACAGCTATGCCAAAAATAATACTTAAAGATTATATCTAAAACCAATCTCCCAATTTATTAGCCTGAGCCAGCTGGCTATTTTCCTTCTTGTTTGTGGCTAGTTGATTTGTCAGGGGATGAGAAAGAGGGGGATGCTTTGAGGATTGAATGGGTTGTGGGAGAGTTTGGGAAAGGCTTTCTCGGACTGCCTTTCTCCACCACCCGCCATTTCCACCTTAGCATTCCTATTTCTTAGGGATACTTCTCACCGCATATGACAAGGTAGAGCTCCTTGTCCATTTTCAGTTGTACATCTTCTTTCCTCAATCCTACATGCAATACATATTTAGTTCCACCAAACTTACTTTGAAATTACAACCTTTTAAGGATAGGAACACAAAAATAAGAGAGAATAGATCCACCACTAATGTCAAACCCACTGATTTTTTTTAATACTATAGAAACTAAGATAAAGATATTTGTGAAGGTTTTATAGATGTAGGTTACCGAATCATCATCTCTATACTGGTACTCAATCTGGAAACCCTCGTATGTATATAGCCACTCTAGAAAATCTCCACATCTAGAAAATCTCCACAAAAATCCCTTCTGGCCTCCACTGCATATACGTCTTCTCAGAATCTAAAAACTCCGGCCCATCATTGATTCTCATCAATGTACCAATTTGGATAGTAAGTCTAATTTAATTTGTGCATGGACTGAGACCTTAAATTATTGAGCTTCTCTTTGTTTCGAGAAGAGTATAACATTCTCTACTTAATAGGGCCAACCACGTGAAGGTGGAAACTCATCTGGCCCCTCCTAGGAGCCTCCTATGACCCTTTATGACATTTTAAGACCTCTAAGATGTATTCTTAGATATCATAAATGGTTTTAAAGGGTCATAAGGGGTCCTGGGACACAACAACTGAGAAACATAATTGTAGGCATCATGGTCACAATTTTTTGGAGACAACGTAATTGAGTTGTATACCCAGATGATGCAGAGCAACTCCTACACCTCCGATTCCAAGTTGACTACATCTGTTGCTCATGAATACAAGGTCCTCCAACAGATGTATTCAACTTGGAATCGGAGGAGCAAAATTTTCTCTGCATCGCTTGGGTACACAACTCAATTATGTTGTCTCCAAAAAATTGTGACCATGATTCCTACAATTATGTTTCTCAGCTATTGTGAAATCTACATTTATGTTTCTTAGTTGATGTGTTTATGTGCATGTTTTTTATGTGTTTTAGATAGTAAGTCTAATTTAATTTGTCTGTGGACTAAGACCTTAAATTATTGAGCTCCTCTTTGTTTCGAGAAGAGTATAACATTCTCTACTTAATAGGGCCAACCACGTGAAAGTGGAACCTCATCTGTCCCCTCCTAGGAGCCTCTTATGGCCCTTTACGACATTTTAAGATGTCTAAGATGTATTCTTAGGGATCGTAAACAGTCATAAAGGGTCATAAGGGGTCTTGAGACACAACAACTGAGAAACATAATTGTAGGCATCATGGTCACATTTTTTTGGAGACAACGTAATTGAGTTGTATACCCAAGTGATGGAGTGCAACTTCTGCACCTCCGATTCCAAGTTGACACTGCGGGATCCAAAGACCATAGATAAGGAATAAATTTAGAGAAGGGAGGATGACCATAATGACAAAAATAATACAGGACAAACCTCAAGTTAAATGAGCTGGCAACTACAAACATTTTAATAGATTTTTATTGTTAAATAATGAAACTTGCATATACTAGTGTTCTAAGCCCCCTCTTTACATGATTTATTATTGTAAGCCCCCTCTGACTTATGCATCTAGAAAATGAAACTACAACCTATTGGGATTGAGACAAACCTTATAGAGCAACAACAGCTAGGAAGGATCACTTGCCAACATCTGTTGAATACATCTGTTGGAGGACCTTGTATTCATGAGCTATAGATGTATTCTACAAATGTTGGCAAGCAATCCTTTCTAGCTGTTGTTGTTCTATAAGGTTTGTCTCAATCCCAATTGGTTTTAGTTTCATTTTCCAGATGTGTAAGTTAGAGGGGGCTTACAATAATAAATCATGTAATGAGGGGGCTTCGAACACTAGTATATGCAAATTTCATTATTTAATAATAAAAATCTATTAAAATGTTTGCAGTTGCCTCATTTAGGTTGAAGTTCGTCCTGTATTATTTTGGTCATTATGGCCCTCCTTCGCTCTCTAAATGTATTCCTTATCTATGGTCTTTGGATCCGATAGTGTCAACTTGGAATCAGAGGTGCAGAAGTTGCACTCCATCGCTTGGGTATACAACTCAATTACGTTGTCTCCAAAAAATTGTGATCATGATGCCTACAATTATGTTTCTCAGCTATTGTGAAATCTGCATTTATGTTTCTCAGTTGTCATGTTTATGTGCATGTTTATTATGTGTTTGGGAAGACATCTTTCTAGCCTGGGCCTTGATCCTTCAGCAATTAGCTTCATAATAATGTAGATGACAGATGAGCAATTAGCTTCCCATGAAAAATCCCATAAATGAACTATGTGTTCCCCAATTCATGTGCCCTTTGTGTGTACCCAAATGATATACTTGAAACAAGGGTAAGGCTAAATTTGTTCTTGTCAAACTTCCTTGGTACTGTTTCATGTTTGAATGTACCATTGAATGAAGCTTGGCTATATTAAGTACAATCTTAAGACTCGTGACTCTTCAAAATCTCTTGTTTCCTTCAGACCTCCAAACATGTGTACTATGAGTAGCCCTCCAACAAATAGACTTGTGATGATTTTCACAATAGTACATGTGTTGGAGGACTACTCAAAGTACTGCTTAGGCAAATTTGAATGTTCATCACCTGTGCATATAAGAGTTGATCATAGAAGGTATATGCTAGACCCATCAGCAAATAGATTTGTGGTAATTTTCACAATAGTACATGTGTTGCTGGGTAAGCTCCCAATAGTGCTTAGGAAAATATGCATGTTCATCACTTGTGCATATGAAGTGGCTCTAATGGAAGATACAATCACTAAATTCTGCATACTCCTTATTTTGTTCTGGGTTGATATTGTCAGACATGGTCTTTCTTGAATGGAATGACTTGTTACTTGTACATTGACTAGAATGTTGGTGGAAGAAGGATGATTTGTTTGCAACCATTTTTTCAACTCTAATTTTCTCAACACAAAGGGACATTTATCATAGCTATAGAAACATGATTATTTTAAAATGGAATACACTAAGGGGTACCATCAAAAATATTGACTATTTACAATCATGAATAGTTAACCTTAATCAAATAGCTCATTTTTTTATCAATATGTGTAGTCTCTGTGTATATGAAAAATGAATGAAATATCAAGCTGAAATAAAATAGTGAACAAAAATTATGTTGTCTCCAAAGAAATATCAATTATGTTGTCTCCAAAAAAATGTGACCATGATGCCTACGATTATGTTTGTCAGCTATTGTGAAATCTTTTGCAATCTGACCTTTGTTGCCTTTGATGTGTCATGCAACCTATGAAAAGTTTGAAATATGTTACATGATATAGATATAAAGATCACTAATTAGTGCATTATTACATTCTACTAGTAGTTAATACTATTGAATACCATCTTCTCTCATTTGTTGGTGTAATTCCTCTTTGAGTATCCCCTTTCTCCTTTACATCCAAAATGAACTCATTCCAATCCCTCACTGGAATAAAGGGAGGACGCTCAAACTTTAGTGAGACTTCATACCACACAATGTTCGTAGATTACGTTCAATGTGTTATCTACGCTTGTATTGGTGGGAAAACTCTTGAAAATGCACAAAAGAGATTGCATTCAACCATGTTGATTACCTCTAGCCTAAATCAGTGTTGCGTACAAATCCACAGACGGTGCATGGTATGAAGCCTCACTCAAGCTTGAAAATGATAGTCAATCCATAGTCAATGTCTATTTAAATCATGTGATTGATATCAGATTGGGGCTCACCTGAGTCATAAACATGAAGAATTATTGTAAAAAAAGATGTAAAACATATATATGCACACTTGAGGAAAAGAGAAGTTGTGTCATATCCATATTAAAATATTAGTTACAATATGAAAATACTAAACTAACTAATTCCTGAGTTTATTTCTGCATATGGTGGCAACAAAGATATGCGATTACAATACAGAGAAGGCATCGTAAAAATATAATTTCAGAATTTTCCCTAGCCTGACACATTTTGCACTCAAATCCTTCATCGTGGATAAGTGGAGATGGGTAGATAGATGCAGATGAGTTTTCATTGACCCAACTAAAGTATTCACAGCCATTATTTCCCTGTGATGCCCAATATACATTAGTTCTTATAATATTATGAATAGTATTTACATGAGAAACATTAAATATATACACATTAGCAACCTGTTTTCTATTTGGGCAGCACCAAAATTATCGTCCAGGGTTTCTCTGTGTCCATGAAGTCTTCAACACACATTGCCCACCACCACATTCATAGTTTGGCACATTGATAAGAGCCATCGATCCTATACCAATAATGCACCACACCATCATTACTACATTTATTATTTTTATATAGAATACACCAAGGAGTACCATTAGAAATATTAACCATTTACAATAATGAAAAGTAAACCTACATCAAATAACTCATTTTTTTATCAACATGTGTAGTCTCTATGTATATGAAAAATGAAAGAAATATCAAGCTGAAATAAAATAGTGAACAAAATAGTATTCCACATAGAGTGAATAAAATATACCATCAAAAGAAGGTGACAAAATCCGGTCACGAAGCACAGACATAGGAAATCAAAATGGGACAAAAGACAAGAAATAAGAAAAATCATGATGACTATAGAAAAATCATTTATATTATAATAAAAAAAGAAACACTCTTTGTCAACAATTTTCAAAATCATTAGGACTATAGAAAAATAATTAAGACTATACAAAATCAAATTTTAGAAATGGACGGTTTTGATGCTTTTCCATTACAACAATTGAGCATTCATATTTGGTATTGTGTATTCCATTTAAGTATGTCAACAATGTTCAAGAAATAAGAGTTTGGTGATCTATACCTAGGTACATAATGGGTTTGGTGATCTGTACCTTCCATGCAATGAAAATGGAAAATATGTAATAAGTCCAAAGAGGCCTAATATGCCTAATAGGCCTTAGCACCAAAATAAGAGCCTAGGATGGAATTTGGTGTTACAAGTTTATAATAGTTTAGATTTGATTTTAATAATGCTTAATAAGTTCATTTAGGTCACATTTCAAAGTCTTAAGGCTTCATTGTCTTTAAAAGTTTCAAAACTCCAAATTTGTAATGTTGCAAATTCAAAAATTTGAAATGCATCAGTTATTAGAAAATGGAGGGAATTAGATTTTGTTATGTTTTAGTGCAAACTAATCCATCCAACTGATTGGGATTAGTTTCAAAGATGGGTTAAAATGTTTGTATGGCAGATAAGGGTGGTGAAAATGATAATAGTGTATGCAGTGTACCCATGTAGAAAACCTTTTCAAATTCCATAAAAATAGTGACCTTGTGAAAGCTTGAAGATTGAAGAATCATTAGACAAGGAGAAAGGAAAAAGACTCTTGAGTGACTATTATGGGCAAAATGGACTATTGTCTTAACTCTCAAGCACCTAGCTGCACTTGAATCAAAGTTTTGGGTTGTTTGACTGCATGAGTATTTCATTTGACGTGACAAAATATGGATCCATATTTCACCTATGCTAAAACTGAGAAGTTCACGTCTTACCCCTCACTTATAGTTGTTCCTTTAAGGGAAGATTGTAGAGCCCAAATGAGAGCCTTCAATTATATGTACCAAGTGTTACAATGGAAATGTACGTCTATAGGAGATTCTCAACATTGAGTAGGGGTTTAATGAGTGGCAAAAGAAGATAGAGATCTTCAAGGAAAGTGTATCAGACATGAATCAAGCACAAAGAGAAGATAGAAAACATTGTAACCATCATAGTCTTCCAGGGTCAACAACATCAATGATGCACACCGTAATAGGTTATAGAGACTAAAACCTTTCCATTGATCCATACGGGTATAACACAAAATAGATTTACATAAACCAATTAACTCAAAACACAAACCCTTTTTTGAATAATTTAATTTTAACTTTGGTTGTGTTAAAGGAACTATGTTGACTTTATTTTGTAGTTGTTTAACATGAGAGTTTGTCAATTAATAGGAGTTCACATTTTTATGGGAACGTATCATTCAATTGAGCATTAATTCCCATCTATATCTAGTGAGATGAACATAACTCATGTACCTCATGCTAGTGTGCTTGGATTAGACTAGACATTATCCAACTGCTTGTGAGGGTTGTCACTATTATTAATTGGTGTAAAAGGAGGACCGCCCATATGTTATAGAACTTTATATAAATACTCACTATTTGTATAATGTCTAGTCTAATAAAAAATAGTGTATAAAAGGTATCTAAGAATACTAGCATGAGGTACATGAGTTATGCACATCTCACTAGTTATAGATGGGTAACTATGGCACACTAGTATTTTTGCATCTTTGTATTAGGCCTTCCAAAAACTAAGGCAAGACATGATAGCATCTTTGTAGTAGTTGATAGGTTTTCCAAGATGGCCCATTTTATTCCTTGTAGGACAACACATGATGCATCTCACATTGCAGGACTGTTCTTCAAAGAAGTTGTTAGGCTACATGGTTTACCTATGTCCATAGTTTCAGATAGAGATCCCAAATTCTTAGGCCATTTTTGGAGGACCCTATGGAAGAAGTTGGGTACAAACCTTTCATTTTCCTTAGCCTATCACCCACAATCAGATGGGTAGATAGAAGTCATTAATAGGTCCTTAGGAAATCTTCTAAGATGCCTCACTCAACAACATGGAGGTTCATGGGACACAATTCTACCACATGCAGAATTCTCATATAATGATTCAATGAATAAGAGAACAGGTCTAACACCTTTTAAAATTGTCTATGGAATCCACCCAAGGGGAGTCTTAGAATTAAGAGATGTGAAGGATATGGACAGGAAGAGTGCTCTAGCAAAAGACTTTTCCCAAGTGATGAAAGATATTCAAGAAAAAGTTAGGGACAGACTGAAATATACCACAGAGAAATACAAACACTAGGTAGATAGGAAGAGGAGAGATTTGTAGTTCAGAGTTGGGGACTTAGTGATGATTCACTTGAAGAAAGAAAGATTGCCAAAGGCCAACACACCAAAATTATGATGAAGAAGGCCGACCCTTTGAAAATCCTAAAAAAATGTGGCAACAATGCTTACAAAATAGACCTTCCACCTGACATAGGACTTTCACCTATCTTCAATGTGGCTGACATTTATGCTTATAAGTCTGCTAGTGATGTGAATGTTGCAAGAATAGGTCATCTAGGCAATGCAAATACAACACAACTTCCAAGAACAGTCACTCTGAAGATAGAATGTATTTTGGACAAGAGGGTAACCAAAAAAACTAGGAGAGGCACTTAGTATGCATACCTGATCAAATGGAAATATTCTCTAGTAGAGGATGCCACTTGGATGAATAAGTCAGAGATCGAAAAGGTAGGGTACAAGCTTGAAGACATTCCAACTCAAGGGACTTGAGTTTCTTTGAGGTGGGCAGTATGATGCAGGGCACTGGATCCAACAGAGGCACTCCACCTTGGATTTATCCTTGGTATTACAAAATGATCAACTTAGGATTATGCATTAGTCTCTTATAGATTCTAGTCTCATCAAGTCCATTTGTAAAGGCTAAGGACTCATAGGTGTTTTATAAACCTTGAGTTCCTTAAGTCCTAAAGGACACTGGCATAGGGTGTTTAAGGTTTTAAGTCTTAAAATAATATGTTAGACCAAGGAAAAGGCTAACCAAGTCCTTAGGATAGAATAGAGTCATAGTTTAAGACATTTTAGCATGATTTAAAAAGTGCAACAAAAAGTTGCTAAGCAACTTTTACAACTTTTTCAAGAAGTTGTCAAAGTTGCTATTTTGTGGCTAATTCAAAGATCTAACTAACTCCAAATGTGTCAAGGGTAGTTTCTCAGTGGAGGAAGTTTATATATATGTCTAAGAACCTTCTCAATAGAACAAGTTTCATTGTACAACTCTATTTTGAAAAATCAATAAAGTTCTCTGGTTTTCTCTTATAAAATCCCTGCTATTTGCAATGTGTAAAATCTGTACGGATTGGTGAAGGGTGATAAATGAATTTTGTTGGAAGTCTATCTTTTTAACTTACAAATGCAACAATTCTGAGTTCATTGGGTGATTTCTAGCTTGAGTTGTGACAGGATCTCTAAAACCAATCCAGAAACCCTTTCTCCAACAGGGTTTTGTGCAAATGGAGGTCTAGCTCGCGACTCTACCAACCAAATTGCATGAAACCAAATAAAAATGAAAGATATTAGAATGCTTTCAAAGATTAAAAAAGGAGGAAACCAGGGGATGAAGTATGCTATTTTTACAAACGAGCCTTAGACCAAATATCTCTATGTATTTGGTCCTGAATTGTAGGAGTTTGAGTGTGCAGCAATTTGCATGAAGCAAGCGATCAAGTGAATGGTGGATTTGGAGTAATTTGGCATCCCTCTAAGTGTTCACAAGGTTGGTTTGGATCTGTGTACCCATTTCTTAGGAATTCCTTTGAAAACCAAGCCTAATTAGGCCTGATTAGGACTATGTACTTAGGAAGAAGTTTGAAGTGCTGGAGTAGATCTGTAACCTATGTTTTGGTGGATAGTTAGACATATCTAAATGATGAAAATCCTTCACATTTTCTTGTTCTATCCTTTGTAAAGTTTTGGAATTCCAAATTAGTTTGGTAGGATCCTTAAAGGTCTCTATTTGGAGGAATTTGTCATTAGAACCTAAAATTGATCTTTTGTGAGTTAGATCTCAAGGATTCCTAAGAGGTATCTATAAGTTGATTAGTATAAGGGAAACTATTGTTTTCACTCTTCCTAGGTTTGTCTATGGGCAACTATGGCACACTAGTATACACAATTATTATATTCGCGGATCAAAAGGAAGATGAGAATAATTAAAGTAAAAGTGATTAGAATAACTTGGGCAAGAAGGCTGAGAATCCTTCCTAATAAGCTCTATATTCATTCTTATAAATTTACTTCTTCCCCAACTATACTCACATTCATTGCAACTTGATCAGTTTAACTTGGTTCAAATTGGTCAATAACTGAGTGCTAATCTTTAGTTTCTCAGTTGTTAAGATCCATCAAATTTTGAGAAGTTCATTCTAATGTTTGAGAGTTCTTTAAGTTATAACTGTGTAGTCCACAGTAATATTTGAGAGTGCTTAAGTTTCTCAGTTACTTAAAAATTCAATTATGGCATCTGTTGTGATTGATGTTTTTCTTGAAAAGCTTGTTAGAAGAGATAAACAAGGAGGTTTCACTTGTCTGTAACTTCACAAGTGATTTCGAATGGCTGAGCAAGAAGCTCACAAATTTAAGAGACTATCTTAGAGATGCAGATGCCCGGAGTGCACACAGTGTGTCCATGAAAAGCTGGCTACTGGATGTTGAATACCCCTCATCCTGTTTTGCATCCATACAAACTAGCATAATACAAAACCCTATCCAAGAATAATACAAAATAGAGAACGTAGAAACCCTTGACCATAAAATTATATAATGGAACCCTCATTGAGCCATAAAAAGAACAGGTAAAAAAAATAAAAATGTGATATATTTTCTTCTGTTCTCCTTCAGAAGAACATATCCTAGGGAAAATCATGACGCATACCTAGCAACGAGCCTAGATTTCTAATTTGCATTTATAGACAAACCCTGGGATGAAGCCGATGATGCTCAACCCACCCAGATACCTAGCAACAAGCCTAGATTTGTATTCACATTTCACGCTCTGTAATTCCCTTCGAATCTTAGAGATCTTCAAATTTGCGTTTCACACACTACAATTCCCTTGAAACAAATTCGCCATGGTAATAATGAATTAGAAATAAAACCTTTTCTTTTTTTAAGTTATGCTCATGTTAGTCAAAATTTCAACTAACATTGTGTTAGTCAAAATTTCGACAAACACGGGCATAAATTAAAAAAAAAAAAATTCCTTCTATAATCCAACCACGTAAAACCTTCTTACTTTTTGGTCAAAAATTTTGGTAGAAAAACTAGGCCAAATGTACTAGTGATGACACATAACATGATCAAGTTTGGTTAGACTGGGTAATCCTCTAATTTTTCTCTTTCAACTGATCTTAATCATGTTATCAAAATTTACATGACATAACCTCTTACACCATAACCATGCATCTTCATTTTTCACCAGCAAACAAGAAGTCTCAACATTGTCAAGATAAAATAAATTACCTTTTGATTGTCCTCCTATTCTGACAAGCTTTCCATTTTCATCATAGATTTTCATCTTCTTTCTCTCAAATGCAACTTGGTGACCTGAGTTATTCAGTTGTGCTACACTCAACAAATTGTAGCTATGTCCTTTTACCCAGTATGCATTATCACATCTAATTCCATCATTCAACAAAATTGATCCTTTTCCTTTAACCACACATGGTGTGTCATTTCCCATTTTCACTGATCCTCCATTATAATGCTCAAGATGATCAAACTTATCTTCATCACTAGTCATGTGATGTGTACAACCACTATCAATGATCCAAGTATCATTCTTACTAACTTTAGAAATAAGTGTTGTTTCTACATACCTTTTCTCCTCTTCTAAATCATCTTTCATTGCAAAAAATACCACCTCAATATCATCACCATTTTTAGTGTCGGTGTCATCTTCTTCAGCAGGTAACATGCCTTTTTCCCCTTATCTTTGTGATCTTAGTTGTCTTTGTTGTAGTGTCGGTAACCTCTGTTGTTTCTTATACCATACTTCCCATCACCATATTGGTCTTTGTCTTTATCATCCTCTTTCCTATTAGGACATCTTACAACAATATGGCCAACTTCTTTATAATTAAAACAAGCTAAAGGTAAATTTCCCTTATATCTACCTTTACCTTTCTACAGTCTCCAGGCCATGAGTGCTTCAAGTTCATCAAGCTCGTCATCACTATTACTATCACTTTCATTCCTTATATTATGCTTACTACTAGATTTACCAATCTTAAGAGATGACATAAAAGCATACTCAACATTCGATACAACACTATTATCAAAATTGTTCAGCTCAAATGTTGTTAACTTCCTAGTCAGATTATCAAGAGTAAGAGTGCTATTAGGTGCAGACCTCATTTCATGAATAGTTGATATTTTGATTGCATAGACAGGCAATAAGGTTCTTAGTATCTTACTTACCACTGTATCTTCATAAATGATACCACCAAATCCTCAGATAGCATTGACTACCTCTTTGATTTAGTTTGTGTACTGTGTAATGTTCTATCCTTCCTTCATCTTCATGTCATCCAATTAGCCTCTCAAGCTTTCAACTTTGGCTCTCATCACATTCACATCACCACCATAAACTAGCGCAAGTTTATCCCACATCTGCTTCGTTGTAGTGCAACCCTTAACATCCTCAAATTTGGCATCAGATAGAGTAGCATCAATCTCTATCATAGTAATGTTGGGTTCATGTCGGTCTTTCAATTGATCAAGAGTTAAAGCTCCAACTGTCAGTTGTATGGAGCCATTGTCTAGTAAGTGTAATGAAGAATCTCCAATTCCAGATATATGAAGTCTCATTTGGCTTTGCCATGTAGTAAAGTTGTCTTTGTTTAGCTTTGACACTTCCCTCTTATACATCTTGTAATCTTATGGCTCAAGTCCTTAAAACTTTCTTCCAAGCAACCAATATTCTCAGATTCCAATTGTTAGAATAACTGAGAGGGGGGGGAATCGGTTAGATCAGTTATCCTACAATCCCAAATACAAAGATGTACTCCACAAAAAAATTTAACCAAATTATGTAGCTCGATAACACAAAATATCAATCTGTCTGTTAACTTTACCAATTACCAGTAATTATCCAAATGTGATTACTGACTAGATTAACTATGGAATATGTAAAGTATAATAGAAAAATAATCATAACAAATAATACATAACACAATGATTTAACGTGGAAACCCTGCTAAGGGAAAAACAACTTGGGATCGGTAACCCAAAATAATTCACTCTTCTGAAGTGAGCTCGGTGAAGAGCCAACCCTATTAAAGGTTATAATACACACTGTTAATTAGGTGTGACCTGATTAGAGGATTTATCACTAATAGTTAACTTTTGACCAACATTCACTATGGAGTCAACAAGATAACACTTTACATTCAATAGAATATCATAGGGTAGAACATAAGACGGTTAAGTCCAATCGGTTAAGAGATTTTCTGAATCAATGGTTAAACTAATATAGTAATGATCTGATTCAAATACAACTCAATTACAGATATTTAGATCTATGCTAAGCCCATAAATAATCCTCTGATCATTAATCAATTCACTTCCTTCAATATCTCAACTTACTTTCACTCAGTAAATGATTCTATGATGCTTGGTAAAACTCTGCAACTCAGTTCTTCCGGCATAGTTTCAATAATCAAACGCATATCTCTTATATAGACAAGTAAACCATTTTCATATCAGCCATTAGATTTTTCCACTTAATCTTCTTTGTCCATTTTACCTCTTAAACCTTACTAGTTAGATGTGTCCATATCATGTTTTAATCTCATCCTTTAGATCTTCTTTGAATTTTATCATCCGTGGATCTCATAAAAAACTTGATCCTTAACCTCGAAATCATAACAATATCTAGCTCATCATATTCAATCGGCTATTCTCAACATTTAATGTTTTCATCCACATTTGGTTAATATAGAAATGCGTCAGTGACAACTAGTTAGACTAGCTCGGTTAATATTGTCACTTGATATGCACTGCATTGGCTCGCTGTATACATAAATCTTCAATTATCGACCACATTTACTTGTTCAATTTAAAATCTCTTCTTCATAATAGATTAATGTAACATGCTCAAGTCAACAATATAAAGCCATAGACTCATCAATAAGTTACCCAATGTTTACCTTTTCCTTATTTGTCATATCCATCTTTTCCTCATGTAGATATCTCATTTCTTCATCTTTTCTTACTTCAACAGATGTTCAGATGTTTGTAACTAACATGATAAGTACTGTCAAGACTAGTTGACATCAATGACAACATATTGACTGATTTAATCATCTTACATATCATTTCAGCACTTGGTGATCTCTAATCACTACCCCTTCAGTTCATTCAGGTATTCAATCAATGTTCATCAATAATGACTTAGATTATGAGGAGATTGTATTTTTTTCTATTAGAGATGAACTAGTACATGAGGAAAAGGCTTTAGTGTCACATGTTGATAAGAAAAATGAATGGATTATAGACAGTGGTTGTTCACATCATATGACTGGAGACAAAAACAAGTTTGTTAAGTTAGTACAATATGATGGTGGTGTTGTAAGGTTTGGAGATAATCTTCCTAAACCTTTGATAGGAGTAGGATCTATTACTCCAGATGGAAAGACTAATACTGCTAATGTACTACTTGTTGATGGACTTAAGGATAAATTTTTGAGTGTTGGACAGTTGATGGATAAAGAGTTTCAATTACAATTCAGTAATGGTAAATGTTTTATCAAAAGTAAGGAAGGAAAGCTGATTGCAACTGGTAATAAGTCTAGAGGTAATGTATTTGAATTAAATACATCTTGAGCCTCTTGTTTTGTTGCAAAGGTAGATAATAGTTGGTTATGGCACATAAGACATTTCCATGTTAATTTTGATAATATTGTGAAGGAAAGTTTGACTAATGCAGTAAAATATCTACCAAAGATTGTGAAACCATCTAACACTATATGCAGAGAATGTGTTATAGAAAAAAAAAACTAGAAGCAATTATAAAAGAAAAGCATATACATCAAAGGGAAAGTTGGATCTGGTACATACAGACCTATGTGGACCTACAAGGACAAAATTATACTATGGTGAAAGGTATTTTATACTTCAGAATGATCTTATATTTTATTATGAATCTTCAACCAAAACAAAATGTTAATCTTTAGAATGATCTGATGATTTCAGACCAACCCCTAGAAGGGTCTAGGAAATAGAGTTTTGGTATGCATCCTGAATGCCGAAGAAACAAAAAAATTCCCATCTGAAGTCTATGACCAAGTTAAGAGATCCTCCAACGCATCAAGAGGAATAGGAAAAAATGTAAGCCTATCTTGAAGGATTTGAAGTGAAGGGTCCACCACTATCATATCCACCCATTTATAGTTACAAATATAATATGTAATCCATCTTCTAAACCACCTAGCACAAGCCTCCCAAAAATTACCAATCACAAGATCAATTGCTAAAGGATCAATCCATGCCACTAGTCATCGCAGAAAAAATCTTCCTTCTGTTTCCTAGAGACCGTATAATAACTTTAGCAAGGAAGGCCTTGGTGCCAAAAATGAACTTCCAAAGTACAGAGCAATAATCCAACATCCTATCATCAACCAACATCTACTGAGTGTGAGAATACTCACTTAAATATTTACCATGGATGATTTTGGACCACTTAGTTTCCTCCTTCCATCTTCTCCAAATTGTTTCATCAAAAGAGATATATTGAACTCCTTCATCTTACAGATGTCCATGCCTCCCAAATCCTTAGGAAATCACATGTGATCCCATGACACAAGATGAATTCTCTTCTTAGCTTCCATCCCTAACCATATAATAAATTCCATTGTATTTGTTCTATTATAACCAAGAACCTTTTAGGAATTCTAAAAAGGTTGAGCACATAAATAGGTATATTTTGCAAAGTGGCTTTAATCAACTGCACCTTCCTAACCTAGAATAAGAGGGGCCCCTTCCAACCAAAAATATTTTATTTGAATATGTCAACAAGCTTACCTCAAAAACCATTTGGAACCTCATTACTACAAAGAGGTAAACCCAGATATGTAGATGGTAAAGAATCAATTTCACATCCAAGGATGTGGGAAATTCTTTGTTGTCTCTTAATCAACGTGTTTAGAAAGAAGATAGAGATCTTCTGGAGACTAAGCTTCTAACCAGAAGTATTCTCATACACTAATAAATTTATTTTTATAATTTTGGCCTAAAAAATGGAACTCTCCCTTTTAAGGATCGTATCATTCACAAATTGTTGGTGGGATCAAGTAAGATTATTCAAAGAAGGGGCCAAACCTTTCCATAAACCATACTAGACTTATTTATGGATAGATCTACCCAAATCCTCCACCACAATAATGAACAAAAAAAGAGAAATGGGATCCCCTTTCCTCATACCTCATGAGGAGAAAAAAAACCACTAGGAAAGCCATTAATAAAAAATAAGAACTTGGCAGTAGAAATCAACATAGTAACAATCTTGGTGAAGGAATCATCAAACCCAAAACCAAATAAAACCTTAAATAAGAAGCTCCACCTCAATCTCTCATAATCCTTAAGTAAATACAATTTGAGGAAAAATCTAACTTTCTTTTTCATTGAGAGAGTGAATATTCTCATGAACCTTCATGACAAATATAGGATATGCCTATCGGGCAAAAAATAAATCTGTTGACAAGAAATAAGGTCAGGAAGAAGAGGCTTGAGATGCATCAGAATGATTTTATTAAAAATCTTATAGATGAAATTTCAAATGCGTATTGGTCTAAGATCTATGAAGGAGTCAACACTAGTTTTCTTTGGAATAAGGATGATAAATGTTGTATTCAATTATTTCCTTTGTGGAGAAAGATGGAGAAGTGTGCATGAGGGTATATGTGATTCTTAAAAGAAAACCTACTATGAGACTATGTTGAATTCAATATGAACTTACTTGTAAGTGAGGATGGAAGATACGAACATATGAGGTAGTGGTGAAAATTTGAATTTGGCGAAGGTGAGATCCCTCTACAAGTCAACTATAGGTGCTACAAGGGTGTTAAAGGATGGATTTGGGGATGGTACTAGGGAATTTGAACCTCCCCTCATTTTCATGATGTTGGGGATTTATTCTTCCAAGGTAGATTCCATGTATGGAAAGAAGGTAGGTCCTTCTTGGGTTAGTAGGGGTATTTCAAGAGGATAATAATAAATAGATCGATATTTTCTATTCTAGGCTTAAAGGTAGGTCAATCTCTTATGTGGTTCATTCATTGGATCCCACATCAGGTGGGTGCTCTATATTGATTTTGTGTGATCTTGTGGATAAGGGTATTACCTCTATAGAGTGTTCTCCCATAGGTAAATTTATTGGTCCAAGATGTAATGCCCACCCTAGTACTTTGATATTTTGGACTGATAGGATCATTACCTTATTATTATGGATACTATGTTTTGTTTACTTTGTTTTTATGATGGGACATTTTGAGCATGTATTTGGTTGATAAAACTATTTTGTGAAAATAATAAATGAATTGCAGTATTAGCATGAGATGTTTATATGTGTAGAAAAATACTATTTGTGAAAATTAATGATTCTTTCTTTATATCATGGAATTGTGATTATTTTGGAGCTAACCCTACTAATCCTACTATGCTTTGTTAATGATAATGTCTGATATGCTTGTGGGATGAGGAGAAGTCATAGTTACTCCTAAAGGAGGTCCACACGATGTTGCATTGTCCCTCCTTCTCTACCATTGTTGTGTATATATAGATATATGTTGGTTTATGTGTTCTCCTGGTTGATGTTACAAGATCCAGGTACCAGGTATTAACTTCACCTGGCTACACAAGTCTGAGGGTGCCTTCAAATCCTTGAAATAGTGTTGTGTGGAGATATTACCAAGTTACTCTCAAGGTTTTCCTATTGACATAGGTTCTTGTTTAGGAGGTCACCTTTGTAGGGGATTTTGAATAGTATTATAATTTTTGAATTGAGATTTATGTTTTAAAGTTTAGGTTTATTAATTGTTTAAATATATGTATTTCTATCTATAATATTAATTGGATGCATATATAAATAGTATGAACTATGTGTTTTATCTACAAGTATAATTATATTTGTGTATTCATAAAATAAATGATGGATTATTAAATAAAAATAGTAATAAGTAAAATAAGTCTCTTTTTGGTAAAACTAGCTTACCTAGTAGTTTTGAACCTGAGACCTCCTAGGGGTTAGGCTAGTTTTTTTCCATTTGGGCTATGTGAGTTATTTGAGGATTCTTGCTTTTCTTATCTAGTTATGATCTTCTTAGGATGGATAAGTTAATTTAAAAAATATGAAAGCATTTAAGTTTGTTTACGGGGATTATTTAATAGATTTCAAACCAACTATAGTCATTGGAGTAGTTGCTTCTCATAAAGAAACTCCTCCAACCATATAGTTTTCCATAAATAATTGGAGTGTGAGGAGATTTGGGAGATTGGAGAAATTAGGAGATTTTTGGAAGTAATATATTTTTGAGACTGTTGTATTTTTATTGATAACATTGGTTTAGTGAGGGGTTTTGGGAGATTTTCAGAGAATGAAGGAAGTTTGACTTCAAAAGAATCGGGGTAGACTTTCCTAGAAGGCATCCACCTCTCAAATCTTGAAAGGAGTTGTTGTGGAGTGCTCAACTTTGGAAGGGATCCTCCGCAAGACTCCACGTAGGGTCTGGAACCAGGAAGAATCACCTTCTTGCATGTGTGTTTGTTGTGTGTATGTGTTTATTGAATTTGTATTATTCTCATATGGTTCTAAAACTTTTGTGGCTGTATGAATTATTAAATTGATTAATTAGTTGTAAGAGTATACTGTATACAGGAAGTTGTGATAAATGTAGTTGTAAGATTTCTTTTCCAAATATCCTCTTGGGTGGATTATTATGGGACACATGATTGTAATTTTATGTATTTATTTATGTATGTGTGTTTTAGGGAATTTTAGGGAATTTTAGGAAAGTTTAGGAAGGTCCGTAGGGAGTTTTTCCTTCCTATGTGTTATGCAGATTTTTTACTTTACTTCCTTCGTTTATTCTTTTCTGTTTGTTTTGGGGATCAGTGGTGAGTTGGAGAGGAGTTTTAGATGTGGTTATGAGGTACCTAAACTAAATCTACCTTAGGGAACCTTTCCCAGGCACCCTCTGTACTTCATCCCGATCGTACCTTCAATTTTGGTCAATTATGAGAACTTTTGTGACAGTTCTCATACGAGAAAACAAGTCTGAACCTGTTTACTCATACGAGTCTATATGGATACTCCTATGGGCCTATGTGGATACTTGTATGGGCCTCTGAGAATACTCTTATTTCATTCTTTGGGTCCTAGGGGTCCAATTTGGTCATTTTTGGTCTTGGGGTTTGGCCTATGACACATGTACTTTGCTCCTAAGACTAGTCTGCATCTTTTCAAACCTATGAATGTCAATTCAATACTTAGAGTGAGTTTTAATGTTGTGATTAAGGTTTCTTTTTCTTGACATCCTTTCTATGAATCCATTTGTACATGTGGAAAAGGCTAGGACTCATCTTGAGAGCCTAAGAGCACAAGAGAATTCCCTAGACCTATAAATCAGACCATTTGAAGTAAAATATTATTTCTATGGCCTGTGTTGGGGTAGGATACTAGATACCCTAGGTGAGTGTCTCACCATAGGTTTTGGAACCCCAAATGGTTGCCAGATGATCATGTGTGAGTTTGCAAGAAAGTGATAACCATAATAATTAACTTGGGAAAGGTGGGTTTCAAAAGATAATGAAAGACATGTAATGTAGGTCCACATAGACTTGTTGGAGTACTGGGACCATGGGTAACTGCTAGGGTGGATACTTCACATAAAAGGGGACCGGGGTTACATGGTTTCTAGGGTGGATCCCAATATACAAGTCGTGTGATGACACTCACCTAGTTGGTATGCTAGAGCCCTAACCTTTTTGTATAGTATGGTGATATTTTGTTTATGTCTTTTCTTTTGGCATTGAGTGAATGGTCCTTTTGTACCTTAGGTTACCTTAGGCCTTGTGAGTACCTTGGTTCTATCTCCTAGAATGGGGGGTGGAGCTTCACTAGTTTCACATGGTTGGGTGGTAAATCTCTTTCGAGGTACTGTTCGTGGTTCATGTCTTGGCTTGGATTCAAATTTCTATAGTGATGAAAACTTCTTATTTTGTACCATGTATCATTGTTATTTCAAAGCAAGATGTACAGATCTCTTTGTAAGCCTTCGAGCCATTTTATGTAATTATAACTACATTTGAAATTGAAAGGAAAATGCAATGTATAGTTTTAAGGGCATTTAAGGGGTGTTTATTTAAAGATTCAAAAGTTATATCAAGGAAATGTAATTTTTGTATTCACTATCCTATCTCTCTTGGAATGATTGAAATGGAAAATAAGGATTTCTTATATGCAAGCATATTATGATTTGAAAGTTTAAAAAATCAATGTATAGATAGGGTAAGTTGGAAATGAAATGAAAAAGGGAAATGATACATGTATTTGGTTTAAGAAAGAAACAATATGTTCTTATCTCTTGTTTAATTTCTAAAGTTATGTAAAGTAGAAGAAAAGGAAATGGATCTAATCAGTTAGTTAATTGAATTTAATAGTTTTAATGTTGATAAAATCAATAAGGGAATATTTAAGGAAATAATCATTTGTAGATATAATCAATGAGGTGTTGGTAATTTTTTTTAAAAAAATAGTTGTATTTCTTGTAATTAAGACCTAATTCCTTATAGGTTCCCTAGTGGGGACATTACACAAGACCCAATATCCACTATGTTAGATCCTGGGTAGCCTAGAAATGGAAGAATAAGGGTCACATAGATATTCTAGCTATGGCCAAGGGTTTCTTTGCCTTCACTTTCACTTGTGAAGAGGCTTTAGTAACAAAAGTGGCTAGAGGCCCCTCAATGTTGGGTAAGGCTTCCCTTTCTCTTAAGTTGTGGGAGTGGGGGTTCTCTCCTCTAGACTGGGACTATAATGCGACTCCTATTTGGGTTAGGCTCTTGGTTTTCCATTAGAGTCCCGAGATGAGGAGATTTTGAGAGGGATTGGCACTTGTCATGGGGAGCTTCTTTTAGTGGATCCTATGATTGTTATGTGAAAACAACTTGTTTATGCTTAGATTTGTGTTAATATTAAGCAATCTATTGATCTCCTAGTGGAAGTTGCACTTAAATCTTGGTTTGGGGAATGGCCTCATGATCTGGAGTATAAATCCATTCCTTTTATGTGTTTTCATTGTAAGAATGTGGGTTACTGGAAAAAGGTGGGTGAAACCACAATAGCAAGTTACACTTTTTTGCCTGAACGGACACTAAACTCTACATTTTGAAAAAAAAAATTTAAATTTGAATGCATATTGTCGTTAAACCATTTGAAATCAAAAGATAAAGTGAATTAGAGTATTTTAGAATTTTCTGTCTAGATTCTAAATATATTTTTTATTTTTATTTTTGAATTTATTTGAATGGTTTTTTATTTCTCCCACGAAAACTTGCATGTTGCTGAAATCATCATTTTCAAAGAGTTACATTGTTTTCATAGAGGATAATTTTTTTTTATAAAATAGATATCAATGTGTTTCTTTTAAATTTAGTTTTGTAACATCCATACGAAGGGCATGCAATTTGTTTAACAAAATTATCATGATTATTCCATATTTTATGAACGTTTTAAGTTTACTAAATCGTAATTTTGACATACCTTGACTACATAGCTTATAACTTGTCGTGTATTTGTCCAATTTAATTTAATTTTTTTATAGAAAGCTCGAACTTTGATACCTAGGGCATAGATATTTTTTAGATTTTTTTTTCTCTCATTTGTACTATTTTTCCATAAGCGTCAAACATAGATGTAGACATACGGTGAAATATCTATGTTTAGTAAAACTAAAAATAAAAATTCATAATAAACATAACATATATTAACATTATAATCATTGGAAATATTTTTCTCATTTAGTACCTTCCTTCATAGATAGGTTTTTCAAGTGGATTCATTTGATCTTCTAAAAGATAAAGTCAAAGTGATTTTTTGTCAGCATTTTAATAGTTGCGAAGGAGACTCCATTGTAGGTATGAATGAAGAGTATAGATATTATATCAATGTTTTTTTTTTATCTAAGAGGATTTGAGCTAACCATTTGTAATTAATTCCTTCAAATAGAACCTCTCAAGGTTTAAATCATCATATTTTTAAAAAAAATGTGTTATTTTTAGCAAAAATCAGCATGTCTAAAAAAGTGTTAACCCAATATTATGGGGTCACCCGGGTGTGCCCTCAGAAACCAACTCTAGCTAAGAAGTTTTTGAGGAAAAGGAACCCAACTATAAACACGTCCTCTAGAGAGTCATTTGACAAGATTATATTAGAGGATGGTCCTTTTGTCTCTTAGGGAGAGGTTGAGATGGTGGATGGTCCTAAAGATGGAGATAGTGGTGTGGAAGGGAATACAAAAAAGGGCACTCAACGGGTTCTGGGTATGGTGGATATCCACTTGGAGGAGGAAAAAGAGTCAAATGAGAAGGGAAACTCGGATAGGATCTTGGCGAGTCTTTCCTTGGATAATGATGGGTCAGGTATTGGGATAACAGATAATATTTTGAAGCACCCTTAGCAGATTCTAGATTTGGGATCAACAATAGATTCTGATGATGATACATGTCTCATATTCTTGGTGGAGGTGTGGATATTATTGATAGAATAAATGGGGATGAGAACCATGATGGGGAGTTGGATTCCCCATTTACTTTGGTTAAGTCCAAGAACGTAAAGAAAATAAACTCTCAAATGTTGAGTATTAATACTAGAAGTAGACTTAAGGAATATTGTGGCATGACATCTAAAGGTGAGGGATAGCCTCCCCTTAACTAGGCTAGAGAGAAGGAAAGTAAAGTGGAAGTTGCAGATGGTTTGAAAAGAGACTTGTTGGAGATGGGTAGCTCAGTGTCCCCTCCCCCATCAAAAAGAAGATTATTCCTTGGAACATTTGGGGTATGAATCACCCCCATAATCACTCTCTGTTATCAAACTTGATAAGGGAGCATAAACTTGATATTTTCCTTATTCAGGAAACTAAAATTCTTAGAATCAAGGTTTCTAGTTCCTTAAAATAGTTGTTTATAAGGATGTGATAATACATTCTTTTAACTCCAATGATTCTTCAGGAGGGTTGGTTACCTTGTGTAATCCTTGACTAGTGAAAGGTAAAATCCTCTTTTCTTCTGCAAATCACATTTCTATAGAATTTTTTCACCTTAATAATGGTTCTTCCTAGGTTATTTTGAAAGTTTTATGCCCCTAATAAAAAAGTGGCTAGGAGGAATTTCTAGGAGGAAATCTATGATTTTAGATCTAGTTTGGATGTTGATATGTGGATTGTTATGGGAGACTTTAATACTCATCTATTTAGTTTTGATAAAAAGGAGGTTCTCCTATTGCTTTGGACAGTAGTCAAGACCTTTTATATTTTATTAATTTACATAGGTTATTGGACCTTGATCTTCATAGTGTTTCTTTAACTTGGTCTAATAGAGGGACTGGGGATGACCTCATTCAATTCAAGTTAGATAGGGTGCTCATTTTTCCAATCTGTCTCAATGATTTTTCTTGTAGATTGTCTTCCTTTCCCAGGATTGAGTCTGACCACTTTCCCATTTCTCTTTTTTAGATAAAGCCTATAGGAAAAAGAAATTTCCCTTTAGTTTTTAAAAGACGTGGACTCTTGATATGGATCTAAAAAATAAAATCAAGGATTGGTGGGTGACTGATATTCAGGGGACATCTATGTTCTGGGTTTCCAAAAAGCTTGGGGGGGGGGGGGGGGGGTAAAAGTCAATGTTCAAGAGTGGAATATGAATTTATTTTCCCATATCTTCAGGGAAAAATGGAATCTCTTAAGATGGATCTTGATGATATTCAAATGAAAATTCAATCTCAAGGTTCTCTTCTATGTCTAGTTGATCACAAGATTGGTTTATTGTCTAAATTACATGATCTTATTGCTAAAGAGGAGGAATACTGAAAGAAGAGATCTAGGTCTATTTGGCTTAAGAGTGGTGATAGAAATACAAAAACTTTTAATATGTCAACTCTGAAACATAGAGCCTCAAATAGCATTCATTACATTAATTATAATGGTAGATCTCTTAGTAATGATAAGGATATTATGAAGGGAGAAATGAACTTATTTTCCAACCTCCTCTGTTAGGATTGTAATCTTGATCTAGATGATCAAAGAGAGAGATTCTGTCAAAAATACCTTATTTGATTTCCTCGAATATGAATAAGACTCTTACTAGGATACCTTCTTCTATAAAAGTTAAGGAGGTGGTGTTCTCTTTTAAAGTTAATAAGTCTCCCAATCTGGATGTATTTCCTATGTTTTTATTCCAATTCTACATGGATATTGTTGAAAAGGATGTGGTGGTTGCACTACTAAAGAGTTTTTGGATCATAATCTCATCTTCATGTCTACATGCTAATAATAAATATTTCCAACTTAGATTCATCCCCCTAATAGAAAATATTTCTTATGGTCAACATTATGGATACCTCTATCAACTCTTTGCTAAAAAACTCTTCTATTGACCTTCTATGAAAACCTTAAAGGGGTATAAGATTCTTTATTGTAAAATGCCTCCCATGTGCATCCTCTATTGTAAATGTGGTGTTGTGGCTAGAGGTTTTGGATTTCATTTCATATTTTGAGAAGTTAGCACTTATTGGTAGATCTAATCACCTATTGCCATTATTTCCAGCCATAGACTACTAAACCTCTAAGCACAAGAACCCACTAGTTTTGGATAAAGTTTAATCTTACCCTTGTTCTAATGTCTTATTTGTGATGTTCTTTAACATTGCTGATGATAGGGATAATTTTTCATCAATGGGGATATAGAAATTTGGTTCACATACTTTGTCTAGTTTCCATTGAAGGCCCTCCTTTAATACCTTGGTAAATCCTATTATGTTTTCCCCTACTTGAGTTAGGCTTTCCCACTTCCCTATTCACTCCTGGTGGAATGCCCCCTATGAAGCAATTGGAAAAATATTGGGCTAGTTTATCGAAGTTAACCCTAATAACAACCTTTTCTCTCACACCTCTTATGCTATGGTTTTGGTGGCTTTTGGAAGGTCTTTGTAAAATAATTCCTACAAATATCATAATTAAAGGTGATGAGCTGATTTGGAGAGATATTGTTAACTATGAAGGTATTTAATAGATCATATTACTAAGAGGGAGAGTGAATTAGAATTTATTAAAATAAATCAATCAAATAGTAACTTATATTTTAACTTTAAATAAAATTTACTATTGATTAATGCAAAAAGAATGAAACACATAACGCCATTGCACTCAAGGACACTAGATTTAGGTGAAAAATCCAATAAGATAAAAAAATAGGTGAACAAATTGCTTGGAGTCACTATATATATCCAACCTCAAATGAAAAAAAGATCACATTATATATTTTATGAGCTACAACACAAAGAAAGCTCAAGCTCCCCTAGGACAATATGTCTTATAAAGATTGATAATTGATCTTGTTATAAATATAGTATCTATTATATTCAAATGTTGCAATCTTATTTTCCCAATGTCACTCAATACAACAGTATTGGTTTTATAGTTATATCATCTGTAAACTATTAACACATCAACTAAATGAGCTACAAGATAATATAAAATTAAAAATATTTGATGCTTTATTAGTTGACCATAAAAACATATATAATAAAAGAAATAATATGGTGTAGTTCTACTGAAGATTAACTTTATCTTAAGTTATTTTTTCAGAATCCTCCAAAGATGGCACAAACAATCAAGATCATGGTACAAAAAAGACAACATGCCCCGTCGACCCAATTATAACAAATCACTAAAATTAACAACTTCTATCACCTTGCCCTATTGGAGAGAGGTAAATATCATTACGGGGATGGTGATGTGTTCATTTTTACCCTTTCTATGTGTCCCTCTAAGATTATTTTATAATTTTTTTAGTATTGCATGCTAGCCCACACATAATGATATTGAAGCCTATTAGTCCTTCCAAGTTCTTGTAGTGCATAGAATATACACTTATGTGAGAAAAAAATGGTAAATATTTGATAATTTAATTTGATACAATAAGGAGTCTTTATACAACACCATAGATACTATGTTTGAGGATAGTTACCAAATGTAGTTGCTAAACTATATAACTGAATGGTAACCGATAGAACTATTATGCCAAATATTGAAATAGTCATACTAGACTCATACTAGACAATTTAATATAGTGTGTTGAATACAATTACACCAACATTTCCCCCTTATTATATTGATCCTAAAAAATCAAATTTACTTTTCTCGAGGGACCCCCCCCTTAAGGCTTATATATCAAAACATGTTGATTACATGATTCAAATACATATTTTGAGAAAATCTTCTTTTGAAGTAGCAACTCCTAAACCAAGCAAGGCTTCATCAAGATGTCTCTTGACCCTCAGAAAGGTGTATCTTTGATTTTTGTTCTTAAGTTCTCATTCTCGAACTCCTGAATCAAGAAGTCTTTAATTATTCAACAATGATCCTTAAGAGATGGGACAAATCTCTATCATTATCTAGTGATCATGTAAGGGTATAATTATCTATCATATACTCTGAAGCTTGTTGGACAATAGTCCATATTGAGCGCAATACCAAATCCCAAACCTATCTCCAAAATAAGCTTTGACAAGACATGCATTCATCAAATTTGTTAGCATTAGAAAACAAATCAGAAAAGAAAACCAAAAATGTCAAAAATGCTTCTCATGCAGAACACCATCCCAAAGTGAGAAGTTGACTTTAGATGATGCAAGTTCCTTCATCCTCCAATGTTTCCAAACTCCAGAATGATGTTGTTAAAGTTTACCTATTTTCTTTATTTGATGATTCTTTGGAGGCTTCATCCTCAAGGTGAGAATTGTAAAAGAATTTTGTGAATTCATATAACCTTGATATTACATATTTTCATCATTGTGGCCATAAAAACATCTAAGATCACTTGCATTTATTAAATATTTTGTAGTAGTTATGACTTGACTATTGGAAACTGCAATTGAAACAATTGTTGTATTGTCATTGATGTCAAACCTTAACTGGTAAGACTGTTTCTACTTAGGAAAGTACTATATCTATGATGAGAAGGGAAAGAAAGGTTGATAACAATAGCACCTAGGGAAAGGTTGAGTTATCTTGATACTACAAAGTGTACTTGATTATGTTGCACAATGATGAGACAATGTATTATTTATCTTAGTAAGATTGAAGACTAAACTGGTAGGCTTAATCGAGCAAAAAGTAAGAAATCATGTTTAAGCTGAGTTATGACAGAGTCGACTAAGTTAGTGGATGCCGAGCAAAAATATAGTGTCGACCGAGTATCAGTAAATTATTGAGGAAGATAGTATTTTCTGAGGAAACAGTTTTAGTAGTGACCGAGCATTTTACATGGAGACCGAGTGGATGATCACAGTATTGACCGAGCATCAACAATTTTATATTTGAAGGGAATTCAGATTTGGAGCCGACATTGTTGAATTCTTGGATTATGTAAAACGTGTTGACTTTATTTATTGATTGTATAGAAGCATTTAATGCTTTGTAAAACATTTTATTATAAATCTTTATGAGATTTGAGATGATTCTAGAAGAGGAGACGAAGAACATGAGCAGGTAGATTCAATGTATTTGACCTAACCCTAAGATCTACGAAGGAGATTAAGTGGCAAAAGACAAGTTAACCTAATAGAGGAGAGTATTAAGGGAACCAAAGCATTAGGTATGTGAATGCATGTGTGAAGGAGATGCTGGAAGAACAGTAAAGTTTTATTGACTGTATAAGTGAAAAGGCTAAAAAAAAATGTGGTGATTGCTTGAAGGAAAGTTCCGAGCAGATCTAAAGTGGAGATGGCAAAGTTTCAAAGTCAGTAAACTAGCATTTTTGTATGGAATTGGATCTGATATTTGCAAAGTGAGTTGTATGTTTTCAGATCAATACTACTGCTACTTTCTAACCATTGTAATAGTCAAAATCCTTTTAACAGAGGTTGACCTAACAATCATATGTTAAATCCTTTGAACAAGGTTGCATTCTAATGGAGTGTATGTAAGTCCTTTGACCAGGCTCACTTTTAACAGGGTGATTGAAATCCTTTAACCGGGTCACACCTGACAGTGTGTATTGTAACCTTTGATAGGGTTGGCTTTTAACCGAGCTCACTTCAGAAGAGTGAAAATAATAGTAGCATGTTACAAAGTGGTTTTTCCCATATTGGGTTTCCACTATAAATCCTGGTGTCATACTTGTGTGAATTTTTTGGTTTGAACATTTTTGTGTTTTACAAGTTAGATACAACTAGGTAGTGGACTTCTGAGTTATATGTTTCTATTATTGAATCAGTGATGGCTGAGTTTGTTTTGGTTGCTTGATTTGATTTAAGGAAAAGTTTTTGAAGTTATTTTACACATTAGGACCTGAGAACAACTGATTCACCCCCCCCCCCCCCCCCCACTCTCTGTTGTTCTAACTCATATTAACATTGACCGATAAAGAATAGCAATTCTATATAGCCTAAATTGTCTTGATTGTAAGTAGATACATTTAGTGCTCCAATAAAAAAAAATCACTAACTCTCCTTTTAGAAGAAATGACCTCATCTCCCATGCCATATTTCAAATATCCATAAATTTGGATAATTTTTTTAATTTGATTGCCAAAAGAAATCCAATCAAGAGTATAAAAGTGTGATGCACCCTCATTCCCTATGAGGAAGAAACTACACACGAAGTTAACATCAAACATCTCATACATTTCATTTGATGAACATGTCATCAAATCGAAGGCCCAACATATAATAAACTCAACACAACGAGATCATAAGATAATACAAATTTATGAGGCCAACCACTTACTAAAAGCCTTTTCATAAAAAAAATGGTTCTATTCCAATATTATACAAATTATATTCCTTACAGCTTTGGAAATAATCATACAAGTAGAGATTGTGATACTTATCTATTTCCCTTCTAACACAAATACAATGTCTCCTTTTAGAAAAACACTCTGGTGGTGTTCACACACAAAAAAAAGAATGATAGATCCATATATATTTATACCAACAATTCAACGAAATAGTGCCTTAAGAAATCCACTCTGAAATAATAAACCCAATTCATACACCATAAAAGCAAAGAAAATAGAGAATCTTGTGGAGTGAAAGAAAAACCATGGAGAAAGATGATAGAACAATATTTTGGTGATAGATACATCTTGGGTGTCAGATTGGTTACATGATGGAACATTGTTAATGAATAAAAATCATATGGAAACACACAATGTGGAAGTAGAAACAAGGGATAACTGTTTGATCAAAATATTCAAAGAATCTCTATTGAAACAAACTATGGCTCTTCCATTTATTTACAACATCATATAAACTTCATCTAACACAACCAAACCCAGGGAGAAGAATAGGTAATGCTCTTCAATACTAAATGTGAGAAAAGAATGGTAAATGTTTGATAATATGATTTGGTAAAGGGTTCCAACAAGTAGTTGAGTCCACTTTTTTGCCAAAAAGTGGAACTGTTTTCCCTATTTTTCAGAATTCATCCCAATTGACCTAAAAATTTGAAGTACTTAAAGATTGAATCTTTAAAAAAATTAGTAATAATAAATGTAATATTGAAAGTATAGTCTCTAACCATGTAATTTATGTTAATACCTCGATAATAAAATTTGATTTTCACTAGAACTATTTCAAAAAAACATTGTTTAAAAGTCACTATTTTACGACCTTCCATACCCATTATGACAACCATAATTTGACCTAAGTGAAAGTATTTTTTTGAGACCTTTAGAGAAATGATTTATAATACACGTAAGATTGATGAGCATACTTTTTGTAATTTTCTTTTGAATGTTTTTTTTTCTAAGTTATTATTTTATTAGGTGCAATTTCTATTTCAAAAACCCCTCATGTATGATCAACATAAGTTGATCTAAACTTATCATTTTTTGAATTTTCTTGTTTTAAAAGTTAGAATAATTGTCTATAGTTTGATGTCATTTAATTATTTTTTCAAAAAATGTGAAAATTTTGAAGTTATTATAAAAATGAGAAAACATATTATTTCACACTTATGTACCTATTTTATTAGAAATCATTTAAAAATAGAAAAATTTATCCAACTAAACCTAAATTTTATAGTTTAAATTTATGCAAGCATAGCTATAATGGGTTTTAACTTTGTGAAAAATTTCCCTAGAAAACATCTTCCACCAAAAGTGTGTTTCATGCACAAAAAGTTTTGTTATAAGTGGACTCAACTTCTTGCACTTATAACGAAACTTTTTGTGCATGAAACACACTTACCCTAAATAAGGAGTCTTTATACAACACCATAGGCAATCTGTTTGAGATAAATTATCAAATGTAATTTCTAAACTATAATTTTAAAAATGGTAACCAACTAAACTATTAAGTCAAATATTGTAATAGTCATACTAGACTCGTGCTAGACAATGTAATACAATGTCTTGAATAAAATTACGCCAACACTTAGTAATAGAATCATTAATAATAAACTAGATTATATAAAATATCACTAGAATTGTTATGATATCTAAATGACAGTAGATCCACAATTGCTAAGGACAATGATACAATGCAATGGTGTGCAGAGACATATTTTCCTTCCCTAGGGAACCAATCACAAGAACTTAGGGTGACCCCACAATAGTGGGTTACACTTTTTTAGACATACTGATTTTTGCTGAAATAACACATTTTTAATAAAATAGGACGATTTAAGCCTTGAGAGGTTCCATTTGAAGGAATTAATTACAAATGGTTAGCTCAAAGCCTCTTAGATTAAAAAAAAACATTGATATAACATCTATACTCCTCATTCATACCTACAATGGAGTCTCCTTCACACTTATTAAAATGCTGACAAAAAATCACTTCAACTTTATCTTTTGGCAGATCAAATGAATCCATTTGAAAAGCCTAACTATGTAGTAAGGTACTACTCAGAAAAATCTTTCCAGTGATTATAATATTAATATGTATTAATTTTATTATGACTTTGTATTTTTAGTTTTACTAAACATAGATATTTCACCGTATCTCCACCTCTATGTTTAATGCTTATGGAAAAATAGTAAATGAGAGAAAAAAATTCTAAAAATATCTAGGCCCTAGGTATTAAAGTTCTCTTTCTATCAAAAAAATAAAAAATAAAATTGGAAAAATACACAAGTTATAAGCTATGTAGTCAAGGTATGTCAAAATTACGGTTTAGTCAACTTCAAACGTTAATAAAATATGAAATAATCATGATAACGTTATAGAACCAATTGCATGCCCTCCATATGGATGTTAAAAAACTAAATTTGAAGGAATCACATTGATATCTATTTTAGAAAAAATAAAATTATGCTCTGTGAAAACAATGCAACTCTTTGAAAATGACATTTTTAGCAACATAGCAGTTTTCGTGGGAGAAAGAAAAAACTAACCAAATCAATTCAAAAATTAAAAAACAATATATATTTAGAATCTAGACAGAAAATCTTAAAAGACTAATTTTTTTCATTTTCTGATTCTTAACAGTTTAACGAGAATATGCATTCGAATCTCTTTTTTTTTCAAAATGTAGAGTTCAGTGTCTGTTCAGGCAAAAAAGTGTAACCCACTATTGTGGGTTCACCCCTTAACTTGTTCTAACGCCATTAAAACTCGATGGTTTTGTGACAACCTTTAATATTTATAACTAAGAACATGTATACATTAGATTGGTATTTACTTATCCATATAATAGAATTAACATATCTAAATATGTAGAGAAATATAGAGTAATTTACTTGTCATGTGATGCCAAAGTTTGTTTCTTATTCATAATAAGGACTTGTGCATTTATCTTCATGAAAAATATAAGTCTAAGACTCAAATGTTGAACTAAAAAAATTCTAACTCCTTGCAACATTCAAGATCAAAAGTACATGGTTGCACAACTTAAGACACTCATATCATATAGATGTTCATTGTGAACTTTAGAAGATAAAGTCCAGCTAACTCAACTAGATGAACATCAAAAGATAAGGTATAACTATTTGTAGAAGTAAGGACACTCATGGCATATATATGTCCATCATGAACTTGAGAAGAAGAGATGAAATTGATACTTACAATAGTTGTGGATCTATTCATTATCTTTATTACACAGTTGACATAAATGATAATATATGTAAAAATTATCCCCTTTGTCATTGATAGAAACACAAAAATGATGTTTACTTTCCTCCCTCTTTGACATCAATGGAAAAGGACTAGTAAAACATATTAGCTCCCGCTATTTGTATGACCCTTGTCATCTTTGAATAGTGCACTCAGTTGGATTATAAAAAAAAATCTACTATTCCCTTAGTCCATATAGATAGATAATACATACATACTACTTTGACAAAACAAAATGGTACTACATAATATACTCTTATTTTCTATATATTTACATGGTAGTAAAATTTGTATAACTATTATAGATATGGAGTAGTGTCTTTCCATTGATGTTAACGTATGATAACCTTGTATGACAAAGAGGGAGATTATTGTATATATAGAGGATATTTTTTATTAGAGTAAAACACGATTTGAAGGGACCTTGGAACTCTTTACAAAAAATGGAAACCGGCTACAAAAGAAAACTAAACATAAACAAATAACTGGCCAAAATCAAAATAATAGAAAACCAAAAAGGTTTCAAGGACCCAAAGGACAACCAAAGATTCTTTATCATTTTTGTTGCCTCCACATTTTTGCAAATAACCCTTTCATTAATATCCAAAATAATATTATTTATGTGGGCTTTCTCAGTCCTACCTTTGTCATAGTTATAACTTCTAGTTGAGGACCCAAGTATTTGACTCGAGCCCGCATCTTGTTGATCGACTGTATCACTTTCCCCTTATCCTCCATGGTAGAAAAAGAAGAAACAACATTTCTCTTTTTGAAACCTTTCAGGGGTTGAGATATTTCATTTAATTTTTTAAGACCTTTTGTGCTATTCTAAAGTTTTGTTTTACTAAGAGCCACATCAACATAGAGTTTTTCATGCACCTTACCAATAGTCTCTACTAGTATGTGATATTTTCCTCATGATTTGTTATCATGGTTTTGACATCCTTTGACACATCTTAGATAAAGGAAAGCATCTTGTCACTATCATATAAACTAGAATTCTTGTTCATATTGTTTTTCTCTGTATCCATCTTGCTACTAGGGTAATTAACTCTATCCTTAATAAAATTAATTTTCAAACCCATCCATTTAAAAAAAAACCTCCATCACATCCTTGGCTGCCAACACCATGTTCCCTATTCCCTATTCTAGTGGCGAAGGTTCCTATCTCCAAATCCATATGGGTTCCTTTCCCATTTCCACAGGGATTTCAATGTGCAACTCTATGCCATGCAATCCACCCTTGAATCGAGGATGCTAGGCTTGTCACCCACCTCATCCTTCTTAAATAATAAAACTTTCCATTGTCTTCTTGACATGAGGAGCACCAATATGCCCTCTATCTTTGATCACATAATGAGACAAATTATGGTCTTTTCTCTTTTATTTCAACTATTTTCCCTTGGATGACCTAGAAGATTCCACCACCTGAAATTTAACCTTTTTAGGTTAACTTGGGGTTTGGGAGGCAAGAACGTACTCCATCAAGATCACATAATCTAAATCATGTTTGTTAGTTTCATATGCATTGGACCATATAGGAATGATTTCCTTCTTTTTGCAATTGCCAATATGGAGGCAAGCCTCTTCACTAGAGGGGTATCCTTAAGGTCAAAAGAGTAATCATAATAGTACACATGAACATTCTTGAAACCATTTTGTCTAGTCATTTATAGCATTACAGCAATTCATCTAGTAATTTATAATGTACTACGAATTCGAAAATCAAATGCTTTAAAGTTGAGTCACATGTATACTGTGGTCCTCCGACTTCTTTTGGAACTATTTATTGAGCATCGGAGACAGTAGCGAACATAATAAATACTGAGTTCATCTCCCATCTCCGATCCCGATCCCGATCCCGATCCCGCACGGTGAATAAGTGAACAGTGAATATCCTCTATCTTCGTCATTGATACCCGATTTCATCCATGTTTGTGTTCGATTTGGAAATTTGGGCCTCGTTTATAAAGTATATACCGCCTATTTTGTCACATATATGCAGACTTTAGAGAACGTCATTACTCCGTCTTAGTCATTTTACGTCTAGTACCAGATGATGAGGGACCAAATTATATAGTGTTGTCACTTTCAATCTGATCATGCCCATCTGATTCCACAGGCAATATAGTATAGTATTTAAGCACTCGTACGTAGTACAGTACTGAATATTAAAAGACTGGCACTTAATCTGACATCATACAGATGATGCCATATGATATCATCCGTCTCTTGCTGGAAAGCGCGATCTTAATCATGGCAATTTTAATTTTTTGAGGCCTCACTTCAGGGAGTCTATTCTCGATCGTACAGATCACGTGAATGAGAGTAAAAATTTACAGAGACATAAAATGGTAACTCAAAGTTTGCAATGAATGCCTCTCATTTCTAGAAATTGTAGATTTTTCAAACTTTAGGTAAATGCATGCTTGTTTTGAGAACATTGATAATGTACTACATATATTACAAAATCTTTTTCTTTTGTAGTTCATTATTTGAGATACTATTTCTTCAGCTTTCTTCAATTGGTTGCGGGAATTGACATTTTTAATTAAGAATTTGCTCCATTTGTAGTTTGGTAGTGCAAAGCAGAATTGGAAGAGGGAGATGTATATCTTCATTTTGGCCCAAAATGAGCATTTACATCTTTCAATTTTTTGTAATCTACATTTTATAACATTTCGGGTCTGTCTACACAAATATTAAAATTTTAGGTCCGTACTTATTCATCACAACATTTTTCCCTCTTTTTCAAAGCATTTCTACGGACGTCTACAAGGTTTTGCATTTTGGATGACAAAATGGTTTATGTTGTGAGGACGACGACATGCTTTTCCATTTCAAAAGGGTTTTACATTTTGAAAGGTATGTTCTCTACTACTGTTTGGAATTTCTTGGTTTTATTTTTGTTGGTTTTCTATATTCTAATCCTACCCACTGTCATACCTTGTCATTTTGCACCGTACGTCTTATGTACATAAGTAGAATTTGATGAGTAGGCCAAAGTCCCATGTGCCTAAGCCTCAAGGGCATTTTTTGCATTCTTGAAGCTATCATTGATGTGTAGAGAGCTCTAAAAAAAGTCTATTCTGGTTGTTCAAAGGATATCGAACAAGGGCAACATGTTGAGTAAATGGGCTCATCGTAAGCCACTTTATCCTGGCGCTCCTGTGGCCAACACTTATGTTTCTAGGGGGCAAATGAATGGAGGTTTAGTGTTCATGGACCTCACTTATACTTTAACCAAGAAGCAAAAGATTGAAGGAAAGGGGATGGAGGAGCAAGTGGATTTGCTTCACAAAATAAGTGGGCATGCATGAGTAAGATGGCTGCTAGAATTATTTTTTACATACCCACAAATTCATATTACTGGTTCAGAGTTTCTTCAAAAACATAAAACTCTACTTAGGGTTTACCAATCTTTTAAAAAAAACTTCATCTCTAAATTGACCAAGGTTTGGAAGCAAAAAAACAAACTTATCTACATGGGTTATGAACAAGAATTAAGCTAGACAAAAAGATAACCCTTAACAAATGATTAATTTAAACAAGGAGAAAGGATGCTTGCATAACACCTGTTAAAGAAAAAATGTCATTCAACTTGGACTAGTAATCTCACCAAATCTGCCAACACAATCCTTCATATCTTTCTCAATTCATACAATCAACAAACGGTCATCAATTTCCTTGTATCAAGTGTCTGCCACCATCCAAGGGCAACTGAAACTGAAATAATGGTGACGCCCCTAAATCATTCTCATCCCCAAATCATACCCTATCATCTAGGGTTTTAAGGATAAGATAAATATACGTCTTATAAAATAATATGTTGCAAAGCACTAACATATCAAATGCTATACCAAATATGTCATCTTGCAACATATAAACTATGCTCATCTTTACCTTTGTATAGGGTTTCTTTTCAAGGATCAACATCATAGTGCTAATGGACCAAGACAATAATATCAGTGTGTCACAATAGTAAATGAATGATCAAGATCAATATTATTTTTTTACAAAGAGTATGAACTAATCTAAATTATACTAATCTTGTTATGATAATTTGAATCCCATTGTCATTATGAGCCAATCTAAGTTATACTAATCATGTTATGACAATTTGAAAACCATTATCATTAATAAACCACAAAGTTGAATATGGCAATGTAAACCAAAATATGCTTGCCATCCTATATAAGAAGATCCATCACCAATGTGTTATGCCAATATATGTATGCCATGTGGTCAGACTATGTCATCAAGTATGATGTATCAAATATGTCATTACCATCTCAAGTATCAATATCATGGATTTCCTAGTAGATATTTGGTGTATCAAATATGCCATTACCATATCAAGTATCAATATCATGTAGTAGGACTGACCACATGGCATACATATATTGGCATAACACATTGGCAATTGATCTTCTTATATAGGATGGCAAACATAGTTTGGTTTACATTGTCATATTGAACTTTGTGGTTTATTAATGACAATGGGATTCAAATTGTCATAACATGATTAGTATAATTTAGATAGGTTCATACTCTTTGTAAAAAATGATATTGATCTTTATCGTTCATGTTGATCAATGAAATATTAAAAATGATAATGAAATATATGGAAGGATTTTCAAGGATCATCATCGTAGTGCTAATGTACCAAGACAATATTAACTATATGTCACAATAGTAAATAAATGATCAAGATCAATATCATTTTTTACAAAGAGTGTGAACCAATCTAAAGTATACTAATCATGTTATGACAATTTGAATTATAGGCATAAAATTCATCCACTTTTACACATTTCATTAGTTTACATCATCTCCAAATTCTAAACATAAATGTCATTTTTATGTCGTTAAAGTTAAAAAGTTTGTGTGCTGTTGACCTTTTCCTTTATAAAAGTGTGACATAGCTTTGTCGTTTTACCCTATCATTTTTTTACAAAGAGTGTGTACCAATCTAAATTATACTAATCATGTTATGACAATTTGAATCCCATTGTCATTAATAAACAACAAAGTTGAATATGACAATGTAAACCAGATTGTGCTTTCCATCATGTATAAGAAGATACATCAAGCCAATGTATATACCAATATGCCATGTGGTCAAACTATGTCATCAAATATGATGTATCAAACATGTCATTACCATATCAAGTATCAATATCATGTAGTAGGATTTCTTGAATGTCTAAAAGTTATGCATCAAACATAAAGTGTGCATAAAATGTGTCTCATGTAGAAAATGGATCACTTCCATGTCCCGAATGTCAAATGTTCTCAAGTGCCAAGTAATCGATTCTAAGTACTCAAATGAGCAATGCATGTGAAACAAAAACTAGTTTGTATTTGGGCATAAAGGACAAGAGCAAGGATAGGAGAAACAAGTATTACAGTGTTGAGTATCCAAAAAAATTTGCATGTGATCATTTATTTTTATAGCTAAGTTAGAATATCTTTTCTTAAGTGTATACCTTTTAGACCAAGCAATGTTTTTTAAGAAATAAAAGAAAAGAAAAACAAATAGGGTACCATACTAGAAAGGGTCGCTAGTCTCCTTTGTCTTGTAAAAATTCTCTATTAATTGTAATGGCATGAGCCTATAGAGATCATAATCCTTTCCTTTCTTCATCGTCTGATAGGCTATTAAGATGGTAGTAGCAGTGGCATGCACCTCCATATTTGTAGAATAGATTTTATATACAATACCCATTGTGGCATACCAGACCCTCGATCAATAATTTCATCAATGGTTAGGGTTCATGTATTTGACCTAGTTCCAATGAGTCTTATAACCTCTTCATTTTTTATGAACTTTAAAATGTAAGTAAATTTTTAGTGGAGCATAATCTAGTAACATCTATGATAGTTTCCTTTGTAATATTATGAGGTTGATCAAGATAAATGAAATCATCATAGATCTGGCTCAAAGGAATTCTTACCTATTCATCTTCAAAGCATAAATTGGGAAAATCCTTCCTATATTTGTGTATTCTAGCTTGAGAATAAAATTATTAGCCAACAAATTGTTCCTTGGATAAAATCTTCCAATTTCAAATGATATATTCACCCAATGATGTGTGAATGTACTTCCTTATATCCTTTTTTTCATTTAAAATGATATATATCTGTATATATGTGATTTAATATATACATTTTATCCGTTGACTCTTGAATGTTGTAATATAGACTTATGTGTGAAATATCATGTATGCCTTCTAACTGTTGCAATTAGCCATGGTATAAGGGGAAATGAGGTAGTCTACATTGGGAGAACAATGATCCAAAATGAATCAGACAAGATATTGAGGTCAACTAACATTGAAACTAGTCATATATATAGAGACTTTCTAATGACAAGATGCTCATAAGACCACACCTTCTAGTTATCAATTTGAGCAAATAAGTCAGTTTTGTTTGTATCCAAAACTATCTCATACATAGTAAAATGGTTGACTCTATGAGAAAAAAGAAATTGTAATATCCTACTACCATTGATGCTTATATGCTTAAATGTAGACTTATCTATTCAATTTATATATATGATTTTGGAAAAGAAACCATTATACAGATCTGCATTTATGATTGGGTTCTCTACCCAAATCACCATTGATGATTAGATGCTCAAATTCTACAATGTATTTGATAAAATGCCTACTCAAGAAGAGGTGTCCTGGTCTTCAATGATAGAAGGATATGTTCACAACTGGTGCAACTAATGATAGTAATGTTAGTGATGTGGATGGCAATGAAGATTTTAGTTGCACCAGTTGTGGACATATCCTGCTATCATTGATGCTTATATTCTTAATGTATACTTATTAATTCCATTTATATATGATTTGGGAAGAGTGGCCATTATATGCTCTGCATTTATGATTGGATGCTCTGTCCAAATCACCATTGATGATTAGATGCTCAAATGTTGTATGTGACAAAATGCCTACTTAAGAAGAGGTATCTTGGTCTTCAATGATAGTAGGATATGTCCACAACTAGTGCAACTGAGACCTTTATCCCCGTTCACATTACTATCATTAATTGCACCATTTGTGGAAATATCATGCCATCATTAATGCTTATATGCTCAAATGTAGACTTATCAATTCTATTTATATATGATTTGGGAAAAACAACTATTATATGCTCTACATTTATGATTGTATGCTCTACCCAAATCAGCATTGATGATTAGATGCTCAAATGTTGCAATGTATTTGACAAAATGCCTACTTGAAAAGAGGTTTCTTGGTCTTCAATGATAGTAGGATATGTCCACAACTAGTGCAACTGAAATATTCATCGTCGTACACATTACTATAATTAGTTGCACTATTTGTTGACATATTCTGCTATCATTGATTCTTATATGATCAAATACAGACTTATTAGTTTTATTTATATATGATTTGGGCAAAGCAACCATTATATGCTCTGCATTTATGATTGGATGCTCTGCCCAATCACCATTGATGATTAGATGCTCAAATGTCGTAATGTATTTGACAAAATACTTACTCAAGAAGAGGTTTCTTGGCCTTCAATGATAGTAGGATATGTCCACAACTGGTGCAACTGATAAAGCTTTTGAGTTGTTACAAGTTTCCCAAATCAACATTGATGATTAGAAAACAAAATTCTAATCTTTCTAAATATCAATGGTGATTTGGGTAGGGAGGTCATTACATGCTCTGCATTCATGAATTTGCTATCCATTTTGCATTAGTATATTTAGATGGAACACACCAAGGAGTATGAAGGAAAACAGGAAAATTATTTACCAGCAAATGTGAAAAAATGCAAAACCCTTTCATTGTCTACACAAATGCTTTGCAAAAGAGGGAAAAATATTGCTATGAATATCAATGAGCATACAGACCTGAAATTTTATAAAATATGGATTATGAAAAAGTGGAATTGGATAAATATTTTATATGTTCATATCTGGGGTATATAATGGATGCTCTGCCCAAATCACCATTGATGATTACAAAGACAAGTTCAAGAATTATTAGCTCTATTATTTATGAAAACAAAATTCTAAAATTCCTATCTTCCTAATCATCACTAGTCATTGGGGCATAACATCCATTAGATTCTCTACATTTATGATTAGATGGTCTGCCCAAATCACCATTGATGATTACAAAGACAAGTTCAAGAATTATTAGCTCTATTATATATGAAAACAAAATTCTAAAATGCCTATCTTCCTAATCATCACTAGTCATTGGGGCATAACATCCATTAGATTATCTACATTTATGATTAGATGGTCTTCCCAAATAATCATTGACCAATATAACTTTGACTGAATGATCAAGTTGGTGCATTGTTAATGATGGGCTTATGGTCTTCATCACTTGGTATTCCTTGGTGTATTCCATTTAAATTTCCCTATGCAACAGGGCTAACAAATTCAATAAGTATATATGATGGGCTTATGATCTTCTTCATAGGTATATATTATTAATAGTGGGCTTATGATCTTCTTCATGACCACATGTATACTTGATGCCAAACAAAAAGTAGGTGATGGAGCAATTTACATAAATTGTACTAGCTAGAGTAGTAATATACAAAAACTATATCTGCTCCATTTATGATTAGATGGCTTGCCCAAATCACCATTGACCAATATAACTTTGACTGATTTCCTAATGCAACAGTGCTAACAAATTTAACAAGTATAGACAATAACAATCTAGGAATGAAGCTACAAACAAACGAATCATATTACACACAATAGACATATTATATGGAACAAAATCACGTTGTTGCATTTATTTTGTTGTCTTTCTCTCTTGCTACATATTAGTGGCTATTTTGTATCTAAAATCTTCGTCGCCATCTACATTTCAGGTTATTGATGGGTCTTACCAACAATATAAACCTTCAAGGATGCATAGTTAGGAAGACAACAATCACTCGTCTTCTCGTAGTTATTCTTGTTTTCCTTGTTATAGCCAAAGTAGTGTCTATACAAGAAGCTAGATGATAAATGTGTAAGCAAAAAAGAGATAAAATTTCTTTTTATAAACACGTTATTCATTCCAATGAGGTGGGTTTTCATGACCAAATTTGCATGACTAGAAGAGCCTTCTTTCACCTATCCAATAATTTGATGTAAAAAGGAAGCATGAGAGATATGATAAATGTAACATTAGAAGAATAACTAGTGATGTTCCTCCACACCCTTGTATACAATATAAGGAATCGTAAGATTTCCCACAACTTTGGTTACTCATGAGATAAAGTAAGTCGATACTTTCGTAAGGTCTTAACAATTTCCTTAGCACTCCATGCATATTATTTTATACCACCTGGTTCAAACACTCATTTAGAAACTAGTGAGAAGGACCGTTTTGATCTGTACTTCAAGGTAAGTCTCCTAGTGGTACAAATTTGGTGGCTTGAGTGTTAATCCTATTACTGCGTATTTATTCAATTATAGTTTTCTTACTATAGGATTGTGTTGTAGCAATTGATGGAACCCATATACCAGTCATTGTCGATGTCGACATATAGGATAAATATTGTGATAGAAAAGGGAACTTGTTGCAAAATGTTATGGGTGTATGTTCATTTGATTATAAGTTTTAATACATTCTTGCTAGTTGGGAAGGGTCTTCTACAGATAGTTGTGTTTTATCTTCAACTTTCTTGAGATCAGATCCACCAGTAGTTCCCCTTCGTATGCCAAATCACACTGTAAGTTAGTGAAGAATATGATAAATGTTTCACGTTTTAACAATATGATTTTTTATGTAGAAAAATATTATGTAGTCGATGTCAAATATCCAAATGTACCAGGATTTATCGCTCCTTATTAGTGTACATGTTATCACCTAAAGGAGTTTTCAAGAACAAACCCAATAAAAAATCCACAAGAGTTGTTTAACCATTGACACTCCTCACTTAGAAATGCAATAGGGCATACCTTTTGTATTTTGATGCAGCGCTTTCCTATTCTAAGGCATGCAACGTCTTATCCAATCATGACGCAAACACATATTATTTTAGCATGTTGCATACTACACAAATTCATTACTATAGATGACGATGTTCCATCTGAAGTAGCTATTGAAGAGGAAAATGATCATAATTGGATAAATGTACCAATACTTGAGACATATGGGTTGAGTCAATGTGATATAGATGATTGAGGGAAGTTTTGAGATGATATAGCAAGTATAATGTGGGAGGACAAAAAATGTTGAGAGTTGTAGTTTTAAGGGACCTTTCTTTGTTCTAAAATTTACTTGAATGCAGATACATTGATATATATGAGGGTTTGTATCTTGATTCCTAGTTGGTTATTCCTTATGCATCTTAAATTTGTTAGCCCTGTTTTGATTATGGAAAACAAGTTTTAATGGGGCCCTGAAACCCTTACAGATCTAAAATTTTAACATAGATATAGCATTAAAAGTGTCAACAACAAAATAGCCACAGGATAAACAACAGCCCCCCACCAGAAAGCAAGATAAAACTAGAAAAAGAAAACAAGGAAGCATAACAAAAAACTAGGAAAGGCCCAAAGCCAGGAGAACAACTCAGGCAAATTCACTGAGAATCTCCGCAGCACGAATCTCTAGCTCTGTCGCCCTTCCAGCCGCCTCCTTAAGGTCTGAAAGATCTTTATCAGGTTTCTGAGTGTTCTTTTTCATTGTGCTAGATCTGGTCCTCTTCCCCGGTCCTTCCTCAGGAGATTTATCTTTGCCACTGTTTGGAGACTGGTCATCCTCCTTATTTCCCCTGTGTTACTCAATTTTGTTAATCAACACCTTTATGTTGTTGTTAGAAGCTTTGAGAATATTATAGCTTTGCTTAGCTATTTTCTTCAAGGTGCCCTCCATGCTTTGAATTCTCCTCTCCATTTCCTCCACTCTGTTTTCCATATCCTTCTCCTCCTCGATATTCCTGTTCTTACCACTAAAATTATCATCACCAAGTCCATTAGTGGTTCTATAGCTATCAATTACATTGTTCTTAGCATTGTTAAGCACATCCATCTGAGGGTTCTCCTTGGTGATGTCACTCAAAATGACCAGGGCAGGATCAATAAGTTCCTCCATTTGAATTTTTCCCTCCTTATTCTCCTTAACTAGAGTTTTCATCATCTCTCTCTTGAGACCCATCCACACAAAGACATTATCAAAATTCCTCCAAACCACATTCTTGTCTTTGCCCGAAATCTTGCAAGTGTAATGGCCAAACCCATATTCTTCAAAGCCCTGCTCATTCTCATCCCCTCTTTCTTGATTCTTCTCTTCCTCATCACTATCCTTCCCCTCCTCCTGCCTTTCCTCCTTGGGTTCTTCAATATCCTTCCCTTTTTTCATCCTCCTGAAAGGTTTGTCAGCAGAAACCTCCTCTTTGTCGGCCAACATCTTTATAGTAATGGTTCTCTTTCCACCCTTCCTCTCCTTATTTTCCTCTTCTTCACAATAGGTATCTTCCTCCTCATCAACACTATCACCCTCTATATCCATGCCCTCCATCCCCTCATTGTAGTCTCTATCAGAAGAGATTTCAATGCTCTATTTAGGGTCGGGAATCTCCTTTTTCTCCATTTTCTCCTTTTTTAAATTCTTTTTCCCCTTTTTGGTCTATGGGATAGCATCCTCGGCCGTGTCTGAATGCATCTCTTGGCTTTCCTCAGTATCGGACGGGATATACTCTTCTTCCATCTCGACCTCCTCATCTTTACCCTCCTTGCCCACCTTCCTATTCTGAATTTCTTTCCCTATAGTCCTAGCCTTAAAAAATTCATAAATTAATAGCAAAAGCCCCTCATGGAAAGAAGGGTTACCAATAGGATTTTCCCTATAGTCATTGATATTCTCATTAATAGACGAATAAAGGAAAAAAGGAATAGAGATCTTCACCCAAGACCTGAAATGATTTAGAAGCACGAAGTGGTAAGAGTAGATGCGATCAAATCTCGTGTCCAGGGAGATGTACTTGATAATAGCCCTTAGCACAAACCTCCACAGTGGCTTGATGGATCTCAACAAGTAGTAGGTGCTTTTATTCACTAAAGCCTTCTTTTCCTCCACCCCTTTGGCAAATTCCATCATAGACTGCCTTGAAATATGCCTATCTCTATAGAATTTCTTCCCAATAATGGGTATGCCCATCACCGCAGAGATAACCTCCTTCGCCATCGTGAAATCCACCCCATCAATTTTGATAATCCCCTCATTCCAACTCTTAACCTAGTGTGAGTAACAGAGGGTTTCCACCCATGAAGCCGGTCAATGAACGTAGTAACTTCACCTTTATTCAAAATACTCCACACCTTAGAGCGTAGATGCCACTTATCAACTTCATCCTCTGGTTCCCTCCTATGTCTTACCCCCACCATTTTTTCGTTCTCTCTGCAAACTTTTCTCCTGGTAGCAATATCTTTGGAAGCCTTATTCCAATTGATTTGTGTGTTTTTCTCGAAACTTCTTTTAGCCTTATGAAAGTTATACTTGAAAATGGGCCTCAAAGTATGCTGATGAAAATTACTCAGGTGTTTCGTACTTTAGCTATTGTACTTACACATCATTTCTTGACACATTTCCCAAAGAACATAAAATTTCATAATTAACATTTAATATTTCCCAATCTGCCCGAGATCCTCTCCCCTTCAATTAAATCTAAGATTTCATGCGGAATATTATATCCGTCCATCCATCTTTTCATCTCACCATTCTTGATTGCCCAATTGGCCAGCCTATCAACCACTTGATTCGCTTCTCTATACTCATGAGCCATGTAGACCATGTCAAAGGACTTAAGGATCTGAATGCACTCTCCAATGATGTTCCCGATCATCCAAGTAGTCTCATTCTTTTCATTCAGACAGTCTATTATATTCTTTGAATCTCCTTCCAACCAGAGTTTTCTGACTCCCATGTCCCGAGCCAGTTTGATGGTTTGGTGAGCCGCAACCACCTCCACATAGTGATTAGTTTGCACCCCCAGAGGAGCAGAAATAGTAGCAACCCCTTTGCCATGGTCATTTCTGATGATGCCCCCCACCCCAGCCTCGCCCGGGTTGCCTTTAGCAAATTTGTTAGCCCTGTTGCATTAGGAAATATAAATAAAATACACCAAGAGGTACCAAGTGATGAAGATCAATTATATTGTTCTAATGGTGATGCTAAAATCATGTATTCTAATAGTTCACTTATAGAAAATTCTTTGAAACAAAGTAAGCTCGTGGTCCATTTTTCTGATGATACTCCTTGGTGTATTCCATTTATATTTCTATTTGTTTTTAATGATAATTCTTAGTGTGATTTTATAGAATTTTAATTGATGTGACATATGTTTGATTTATTTATTGTATATATAGTTTTATTGAGTTATTGGTACTTTCTAGAGTTTTATTGAGTTATAGTTTAATTGAGTTTTGACATCTACATATCATTAACAATGCATGTGGTGCTCTATAAAACATTGTTGTGTACTATGGCCTATTATTTTTCCATTTTCTATATTAAATAATGTTGTCCTATTTTGTGCAATACACTTTTGGCATGGACTCATAGGTGGCTTAACCATTTTTGTTGAAGAAAAATCATCTAAGATTTTTACTTTCACAACTGCCCTTTTATTATTACCTCTCTAGAATACTATATCACCCTTAAGTCCTCTGCATGTGAATTGTCTTTGCATGTCAGGTCTATCTATATTTAAGATTTGTAAGGTCTATTAAAAAAACACATCAACAATCGTGTCTCAAATTTAACTAGGTGTACAATTATAGCATATCAATTTGGTAGTTGCTGCAAATTAATTACAACCAGCACAACATGACAAAGGATTTTGTGAGGAAAAATTGTTCCACTTTATCTTCTTTTATAGGGATCTGTGTCATCATTTCTATTAATTAATCTCTCATTTTCCAATATATAAATCTATTATTGTTTTTAGAAGAGCTTGTGTGGTTACATAAGCCTTTGATGACTGAAAACTACCAGGAAAATATTTAAAGAGTTTACAAGAAACTCATTACATTGTAGAAGGGTGACATCTTTTTTATATTGATACAACTGATATTTGCATTTTGCTGATATTTGTTGATAACAACTAGTGTGGGTGATGTCGTTAACACAACTCATGATGAGTATGGATGATGAGGTTCAAGTGAGCCAGGTATCTTCTTTGAAGAAGAAGGTTATGTGGATAAGAGAAATGGAATGAAAGTTTCTATACTTGCTCCACGAGCAAGTTCAGCTAGGAAGAAAAGGTGAAGGGGGCTTAAAAAATGAAGTGTGGACCACCATTGAGAGGAGGTTCAACGGGGATATGAACCTCAATCTGTCAAATAAAATTTAAAGAAAAAGTTGAAAACATGGAAGCAAGGTTTTAGAGTTATGAGAGAGTTGAGGAGTACGAGTGGTTTTTCATGGAATTAGAGTACTCAATGTATGGATGCTGATGAAAGTGTCTGGGACAAGCTTTTGAAGGTAACATGCTCTTTCAAATCTAAATTGATCTAATTAATATTGCATTCTTATTAAGTTTATAATAAAAGATAAATATTTAATTCATTCATTATGCCAACATGCGGAGAAAAGAAATAAAAAATTCCAAAGTGTATAAGAGACAACGCTTCCAATACTACAATGAGTTAGCCTTTATTCTAGGTAATGGCATAGTTGAAGGTACCACAACTAAAATGTATCAAGAGATAGAATAAGGTCACCATATGGATGAGGGCATCCATCTGGATTGTGATGAGCCGGATATCCCTGTCAATACACCTCTTGAGACTACAATTGATTTGGATGATGCCTTTTATCATTCCAATCAATCTAGTGCAATCGGTAGGAGAAATCATTCAACACCATCATCAAGGAAGAGAAAGAGGAGGAAGGAAAGCATGGCTCTAGTTTGTTAGATGTGATTTGTGAAACTATCAAAAACTACATGAGGACCTCAGTATGCCTCATATTATTAGAGTGGATAAATTTAATTTAGATAATGTTTTAGATAGTGTGTATGAGGCCCTCAAAGCCATCCCTGATTTGAGTCAAGGTACCGTGCTGAAGGTATATGAGAATTTTATGGTTGAACCTGAAAGAGACAAAGGGTTCTTGAGAGTGAGTGAAGAGGAGAGAGTTGATTGTATTGAAATAGAGTTTGGAGCTCTCTAGTTTATTTTATTTCAGTTTAAGTCTTGATATGTAAACATTGGCAAGGTTAGCCAAGATACTTGTTATATCACCAACATACAGTTGATATCAGTGTTTGATATTTATTTATTTTATGATATTTACATACTGTTCTAATGGTGATACCCAAATCATGTGTTCTGATAGTTCACATGTGACCGCTCTCTACCCAAATAACCATTGATGATTATAAAGATAGTAGTTTAGAATTTTGTTTTCATATATTGTTGCTCTCTTCTTAAATCACCATTCGTGATTAAATTACCTAGGATTGTATATTTCTAGTTCTTCGGAACTGTTCTAATAGTTCACATATGGCTGCTCTTCCCAAATCACCATTGATGATTAGAAAGATACATATTTTAGAATTTTGTTTTCATATATATAGGAGATATATTTTTTGAGATTACTACTCTAATTTGTACATTTTTGTGTATTTCATATAAAGATGTTTAACTTTTTGTAGCAATTTACAAAAACTACAAGCTAGAGTATTTTATGAAATTACATTGCTCCAACACCTACTTTTTTTCTTGGCATCATATATATACATGTGTTTGTGATATCGATGTTTGACATTGTTTTATTTTATAATATTTACATACTGTTCTAATGTTGATACTCAAGTCGTGTTCTGAGAGTTCACATATGGATTCTATCTGCCCAAATCACCATTGATGATTATAAAGATAGGTAGTTTAGAATTTTGTTTTCATATATTACTACTCTCTTTAAAAATCACCATTTGTGATTAAATTACTCAGAACTATACATTGCTCCAATACCTACTTTTTGGATTGGCATCATATATACATGTGTTCATGAAGAATTCAAAATGGACAGTTCTGAGACTACACATATGCTGATATTAATGTCTAATGCCCGATGATTGTATGTTGTTCATGTTTCAATTATATAGCCTACATTCCATTTTTTTGATGATACTCGTTGGTGTATTCAATTTAAATATAAAGAGGTTAAGAATGAGCGGGATATGGAAATCTTTCTCGTCGAATGCATGGAAAAAGGGCTTAGTTTTATCTTGTGTTTTTTGTACTTAATGGTGTATTTTCACACCACCATTCTATTCTAGGATTTTGTTCTTCCCCATCTTATATGTCTTTATATAGATGTCACATTCTATTTTATGGCTTATAGCAGGAATTGCACTTCCTCATTTTGGACTTTTGCTCAAAGTTTTGTTCAAATTGTACTTTGAATTTTTATTTTGTTTAGATTCATAATATTATCAAATATGAAGCATTTTTGTTTTGTAATGTGATCAAGAATAGTTGTGTTGTTATATGGATGTTGACATCTAATATGAGATGTCTCTGGTAATATGTTTCTTTTTCTTGAAATTATAATTAGTATGAATGAACAAAATGATAAAAAAAACCAAAATGACATGTTGCATGACAATACAATCTTTGTTGATATAGCGTTGATGGCTTTGGTCAATTTGTTCAATGTGGTGTTGGCCCTTGTGTGTTGAAGACCTCACACACCGAGTAATCTTGGGTGTCAATTTTGGTGTTGCCCAAATAGGAAAAAGGTTGTTAATGGAAATATATTTTATGTTTAGAAATAATGTAAGAACTAATCATTTTAACAAGAACTAAATCATTTTATGTTTATAAATAATGTAACAACTAATCATTTTAGAAAGAACTAAATTATTTTAGAAAGATCTAAAGATTTGGTATTGTAGAGAAATAATGGATGTCCATAGTTTTGGTGGATCGATGATACCCCATCTACATCTATACCTGATCTAGAATATGAGTGCACCTTGTGTAAAGCTCGAGAGGTAGCTAGTGCTGCCAAGATTGGTTCAATGGCGAAAGCAAAATTTTCTAATTCGTGCAACCAAACGGGGCCTTAAAAAAATGTATTTACATATATCAATTTTTTTATACTAAAAAAAGTGCATGCTTTCACATCCTTCTTATTAGTGTGCTTCTTTCTTTCTCAGCTTAGTAAAAATTATAAGTACAAGTACGAGGTCAAGAATCAATTCATGTAAGATTATTACCTCATATCTTTGTACTTGTTTCTAAGTTAAGTGATTATGGGATGGTTGTAGGGTCAACAAATAGTGACAAGACAACAAACTAATCAATTTTTTTAACTTTTAATAATATTCTGCATGCATAGGTGGTGTCATTTCCCTATGTGGACAATTATTAGGCAAGTATATGGAGATCATTTTAGACCTCATTCTATTTGTGATGTTTAGTTTGAGAGCCTTACATACAAAGATGATACAAAAACAATTATTAAACCTCCTTCTCCTTATGCCCCTTCGTATTCTCACACCCATGTCGTCGATGAGAGTAGATTATGGGATGAGTGTTGTATTAAATTGATATATCAAATGATAAATGTTCTATATGTACCAAGATTCATCTTCACCCTAGGACTTCTTTAGATATTAGTGTTATAGGTTTCTTTAGACGTTTCTAATGTTTCTACTTAATAGGATCATTCGTATTTGCTAAATACACCTCTTTAAGATGTTTTCTTGTTAAATGTCCCATGTATATACATATTTATTTGTTCCTTGATGATAATATTGAGGACCTACTTTATTCCTTTGGTGATAAATATCATATAGCTACACAATCTTCCTATTTATATGTAATCAGGGTAAGTTTATAAATTCTCATGTTTGTTAGAGTGAATAAAATCTAGTACATAGTCAAGGATTTCTACCTTGAAATTACCTAGTGAGAGAACATAATCACATGTGAAGTTAACATAGGTCATAGTTGGCATTCTAAGAGGTTGATATAATAGAGCTCTGTTCACCTTATTTACTATTTGTCTCAAGGTTGTTCAACATGTCATATTACATCTCACCTTGTCTTTATAAGAAATGCCTCTTGTACATTTTTAACATATTTCTTAATATTCAAGCAATATCATTATCTTGCATACTTCCCTGTAGAAGACATTTTTGTTTTCTTTGGTGATCCTTGATTTTGTAGCTCCAACATGTGCTCCTACATGGTATCTTGAAGCCATGACCATGTAAAACCCTTCTCAGATATGAGGCATATCTATTGTCAAATAATAGAATTTTTGTGAGTTTCATTGTTGGTGATTTTTGGCACATGTTGGATGAGATATGAGCTCGTGATTAATTCTAGGAGGACTAAGAAAGTCAAGATTAGTTTTTGTTTCACTCAAATCTAATATACTTTCCCAAATATTTGAGGGTTTCAAGTTGGGGTGAGTTGCCAAATCCAAGAGGTTTCTGAATCTTTAGAGCAGGACTAGGACAAAAAAAATCTACCATTACGTCCAAAATACCCAAGAATCCTATTAACACCTGCTAAATCATCTATTTTCAACACCTTGACCTAGGCATCGAAGGTTTTTTAGGCCTATTTCTATGGTCGCATACATTCATAATCAATTGTATGGTTTATACAAGTAGTACAAATCAATGTCAAGGTTTGTAGGTTTATAGAATATATCATAGCATTTTTGTCTTTTTGCAAGAACTACATCAACTTGCACAACTCTGCAACCTCTACATATGAACCTATTATTTAATTCCATCACATGGTACAAAATTAGGTCAAAATCTACTTTTAAAATTTAATATTTTTATTCATTTGATTTAATTGTGGTCATGTACTTTTATATCTAGTATGTGGTTTTCCACAAAACCATGGACATGTTTTGGGGGAGGGGTGAGGTAGGAACCCTCAACCACATAGCCACCACCATTGGGGTTGGGTCATTGCTCACGAGTGGTGCATATTTTTAAATCCCTAGAGAATTGATGGTCATATTGGAAACTAGGCAATACGTGCCATGGGACCAAAAATTGAGTCCCATATAGCCAAATTGGGTATTTATTCAATGAAATATTTTTTAGTATATCGTGTTATCACCTATTCTTAGAAATCCCAACTCCGAGATAGTTTATGCCTTTTTTGAAAGGCTTCATTTGCAATATTGATCATATTTGGGACTTTTTATATTCTTGTTGAGGATTCTATCTTTATATTTTTAATGAAATATCATATTTCATGATGGTTTTTACATTTCATCATTCTTAATCATCGTAAAAAAGGAGGCCATAAACAATGGAGATGACTCATAAAATATATTAGATGGCTTAATTTGTTACCATATCTATATAATCTTGTTCCTCCACCTAGTACACCTAATAATAAATTTGCTTGGAATTTTATTTGGTATCATGGCTTATGAGTTATATCTTCACATGTAGATGTTGACATGTTGAAGTCAATCATTGATTAAATCAATATCCTCTTTCTCTTTGGACTAAAATTTAGGAGTTATATGGAGATCTTGATAATCAACCATTTCCAAATGATCTTGTTTTTTATTGTAATATTTCTCTTCACTTTTCAAAAAGGATGCCCTGTGACTATGATAGTATTTGAGAGTTTTCTTTTTGGCTCGTACTTTGAAACTTCAAAAGATGATTACAAGTTTTCTTCAAATGTTTCTAATTCTTCTTCAGAGATAATTGATGCAATTTCACTTTCATTGATTCCTTGTGCAGTGACATTAATTGAGACTTCCTCCATTCCTATTCTTTAGGACCATCATTTTCATTCAAATTTAGAAGATACATTTGAGGAATTCGCTCTCCTCTTTAATGGTAGTCGAACTACACTTGTTTTGTCAAATCATTTTCATCTTTGGAGCTTGTTCAACATTAATTTTTGTATAGTTCTAGATTGTGACCTTCATTTTTGAATGAGAATATACTTGATTAGATTGTGGGATCATTATCTTTCATAAACAAGGAGACACATGGGTATTTTTCAGAGACATCGTCATTCTTTATCATGCTTTTATCTTTCAATTGTTATCTCGAATGGGAAGTATTCCTGCATTTGTACCTTGTCTTACTTTTTCCTAAGTGGAAACAAGTTATTTGTAAGCACCATATCATATTTTTCTTCAGACACCTTTTTCGGAAGAGATTATTCATTATGGGGGGCTACACAATCTCTTTATGTCCCTCTTATGTGGGGGGCATCGATTATATCTCCACGATGAATGTAGTTTATGGGGGCATTCATGAGACATCTATACATCACTCATTCTATTCCTTACATACATATGAATTCATTATTTGCATTCTATCTTAATGGGTGGGGTTGTTTTCCAAGAGGGGTTTTCTCATTTTTTCCAATTTACAAGAGATGATTTGTACATGGGTACCTAACATGGTCTTGTAGTTAGGATCGATCTTTATATCTTGGATTATTTGCATAATGATTTCATTTCCCCATGTTGCACTTAAGAAGGGGTTGTTAGAATGAGTGTTGTCCACTAAATAGTCAAAGTACATTGTACCTTGTAATCTCCTAATGAGGGGACATATCACGTGATAACTTAGGCCCTAACTAGCATTCTATTATTTATAATGGGACCATATTTACCTAATTTACTTTATGTGAAAACATTTAATATTTGCATTAGGCATTTAATGTTTGCCACAATGTAGTTTGTCATACTACCTCATATCTCATATCTCAATATTCAAGAAAGCTCGTTATCTTTCATACTCTCTTATGAAATGAATCTTTGCTTTTGTTGGTGATCCTAGAGATTCCTAAATGTGCTCCTACAATTATGTTCTATATCTTCTACATGTCTTCATGGTGTCACCTTCTACAACTATGTCTAGGAATTCTATTGATATGTTATCACTACAAGCACAAACATGATAGCAATAATTATTTTCGAACATTTCAGATCACACTCCATGATTAACCATCATCAATCATCAAACTAAAAGAAAGTCCGAAGAGGTGTAGAAATATAAATTAAAATATTACTTAAACACTTTAAAATCCATTCATTAGCATGGTACAAAGGAGTTTATTAAGTTGCCGAGCTCAGGACAGAGGTTAACTACCTAGTGCTAGAAGATACAAGCCAACAAACAGAGAGAAGAAAGTGTGAACAGGGAAGGTCGCTAAACATGTACACTGCCCCTCGTGCGAACAAGGGACGAGGAGCCAGAGTTGTGGCCCTCTTCACGACCCAGCCCACTGAACTTGACATGCCCAGTGATCAGATCACGGGAAACTTCATCACCTGAACGGAAAAACTCCAGAAGCCCGCAACGTTCTGCTAAACACCATACCTTTTCAACAATATCATCGAAGAAACAAGATACACCGCACAGGCGGTGGAATCTGGCCCTCCTTACTACAAAATGTACCGACTGACGGATAAATGCCAGAACGCCACACAAAGTGATGGCAACGAGACCTCCCAATACCACCCAAGAAAGGGTATCAACTTCAAGCGCCAGCATCGCGTACACCGCAGAAATAAATCCATAAGCCGTGAAGCCAAAGCTCCCGCAGACCACTAAACTGTTGACAGTCATGAACAACATCTTATCCCCTGTGGTAAGCTCCGAGCTCATCTCCCACATTATACAAACAAAGAGCGATAGAAAGAAGGCTATACAGTCAAAAATAAGGAATAGCTTAAATGAAACGTAGGATATAAGAATAGGGCTCCCTCGTTCGTCTTTTGCACCAGTCTCCGAGTCAAAACCGCCTGGGACAGTGAAAGCAGCAGCACATGTCATGGCGGCCAACAGCGTTGCCACCACTAGTTCTGCATTGCGTCTCTCTTCGTAGGCTTTCTTCACCATGATCCTCGCATTCATGTACTTTTTATGGCTCACCTGTGGCGCACAGTACATGAATGGCTTGGGCCTCCCACTATAATATGCCAGTTTTCTTATCATCCTGAAAGATTCGTGGTACTCCGCGACCTCTCTTGCAATTTCAAATGGTGTCTGGTCCTCATTGTTCAGCGCACGCTTGTCCACCCCAGGTACTTTCAGCAACAAATTCACCATCTACACCGCAAAGAAAAGCAAACGGAAAGAAAGAGAGGCAATTAGTTGCCTAAGTATTTCAAATGAAAGTTTCAGTAGAATTCCAAAACACATTGAGAGAATAGTGAGATTAAATTCCCCTAAAATAATCTTACATGCTCAAATTTGTTTGTTGCTGCAATGTGTAAAGGCGTGTCTCCCGCTTGAACAATTGGCTTGTCATTCTGGGTATCTATATCTTCATTACTTCTATCATCATCAGTCGACTTTGCGGTTCCTTTATCGGCGGCCTGGTTTTTTCTTCTTCCTGCACTTTGCGAGAGTTTATCTTCTCCATCACGAGATGCCTTTGTGAGACCTCCATCTTCACCTTGACTTGGCTCGTAAGGCTGATTGATAAGCTTTGACAACTCTACTTTTTCCTCAATTAAAAACTGAACAACTTTGACTTGGTTGAGCTTCACAACATAATGCAGGGCGTTTTGTGTGTGAGTCATTAATAACTCCACAGCTTCTTTGAATCCCAAACTTACTGCCAATTTCAGTGGAGTTTCGCCTTCTTGATTTGCACAATCACACAAATTGGCATCCATGTCGACCAACTGTTTCGCCAGATCCACGCGATTTTTCCTCACAGCTAAATGCAAAGCCGTGTCGCCTTTGTTGTCCTTCATTGTTATTATATTGATTAAATCTGCATGAATCACATAGTTAAACATGACAAACAAGCACAATATAGCCTTTAAATTTAGAAAGAGAGAAAGAAGAAAATGACCTTGGACTGGTAGCTTTGCTGCTAGCTCTCGTAACAAATCTGCAGTTCATAAATCGACTGGTTAAGCCGAAACAGCGAGTTTAGAGAGATTCTAATTAGGAAAACAAAAATGAATGAAGAGAACGAACCTGGGTCTCCTGCAATTACTGCCACATGGAAACATGTTCTTCCTTCCCACGTCGATGACAAGCTTGGCAGATCCGCAAGTTTGAGCAAGTCTCTGGCAGTCCTTGTATTCCCATTTTTACAAGCCACAAAGAAGCTCAAATCGCCAGATTTGTTTTCCATATTAAAGAAATCCTCTCGTCACGTTGCCGGCGCGCTTAAGCCCGTTTCTTACTCTCGCAAGAAAATACAGCTGTCTGTCATAAACTCCATCTTTGCCTCTCCGTTTTAAGAGGTGTTTCCATTACCAACATCAAAACTGTCAGTATTTATTATTTATTATCTCTGTAAACGACAGCGAAGTACTGAAAAGTGAATCAGAAAATACCTAGTCTAGACAAGATCAAATGTCTGGAACTTTTTTCTTGTTCACATTTACAGTAAAATGTAGTCCATGAAATAGCTGTAGCCCACAGTTGTCAATTTCTAACAAACATCAAATCCATGGACCAATTTAAGGGTACCAAGTTCTTTCTCCCTCTGGTGTACTGAAATTGGAATGAGCATGCCGGCCCTTCAGGATAGCATGAGCAATTATTTCGCTCGTAATAAATTTAATTTGATAGTAATTTGATAGGTGTGACGTTATAGGACATTGTAATAAATTATTGCATCCAAACTTTTCTTCAGATTTTGTTTTGGGAGGATTTTTCATCCACATCTTTAGATTACTGGATTTTTCATCTACATCTTTAGATTGTTTGAACACTATTTATTATTAAAAAAATATTGATAATATGGGGAAGAGTACTATTAGTCAAGTGTATTCCAATTCTAGTGTACTTCTTGTGCAGTCAACCCTCTAATTACTATTTTTTGGAGAATTAAAAAAAATATTAAAATCTTATTCAAATGCATTAGTTTTCTATAATCTTTTAATTGATTGGAATGTGTTTTTTGTTTCAATTATGTTCTCTTTTTTGCATAATATTCTGGGTCATACGTATGATCTATTTTCACTCTTCTGCCACTCTCTCATCTTCATGATGGATCATAGAGTATGATCCTAACATTACATAAAAATGAACACACATTCCAATAAAAAGTCTATTCATTAATTTCACATGTACCAATAACTGATAATTTTTCAAAATATTCACATAAAAATTTGCTATTTTAAAAAATCAAAATGAAACAACATATATCAACCAAATAAATGTTTATTCTCTCCCAAAATATATGAATATATATCAAGACATACTTTTTTCATCCTTTGCATCCTTGCACTTCTCATTCTAATGATGGACCACAGAGTGTGATCCAAAACGTTGATGCTAAAAATACATACACAATCGAATCTAAAAATTTACTTTGCAATTATCAATGAATTATACAAATCTGATGTTGTTAAGACATACTTTATTAGAAGGTGACATCTCACCGAGCACAATTGACCCTTTAGAAAACGCCGAATGGAACACCATGTATGACGTCGAATTTACTATAAAACGAAATAAACGCTAACCCTCAGTCCACGGGTGTCAATCTCATCGCAAAACACTCATTCCAAATCTTGTAGACAAGAGGCAGAAAGATCTTGTTACCCTTAAATTGGTTCATTAATTTGATGTTTACTTCTTCACATTTTCAGTACCTTTTTATTAGCTGGAATTGGCAGTGCGTCAATAAAGTTTGACAACTCTGGTAGAAGTACTCGTAATGGGTCACTAAAATGTCCGGAATTGTTTTCTTCACATTTTCAGTACCTCTTTATTAGCTGGCATTGGCAGTGCAGAATAAATATTGACGCTTCTGAAAGCACAGCTGGAAGATAAAGTCCACGCCCAGCAGCTCCGTTCGACCGAGAGAGGAAGAAACGGGCAAAAGCTGTAACGTGAGCAGGGTTTTTGTAAAATGGAGAACAAACCTAATGTAAATGGATTCTTTGTGGCTTGTCGAAATACCGATGTAAGGACTGCAAAAGAGCTGCTCAAAAATGTCGATCCGTCAAGCTTGTTAACGAATATATGGGAGGGAACTGGAAGAACATGTTTTCATGTGGCAGTAATTGCAGGAGACCCAGGTTCGTCCTGTTAACAAGGGTTTTTTTTTTATATAAGAAGCTATTCTCCACCTGTTTTTCCTTTTTAACGAGTCGATTCATAAAATGCAGATTTGTTCCGAGAGCTAGCAGCAAAGCTACCAGTCCAAGGTCATTTTCTTGTTAAACTTGTTTTTATAAATTAAATGGCTAAGTTTTACTTGTTCGTTTAGCTTAACTATGTGATTTATGCAGATTGCAAAATCATAATAAAAAAGGCAGACAAAAAGGGCGACACGGCTTTACATTTAGCTGCGAGGAAAAATCGCGTGGATCTGGTGAAACAGTTGGTAAATCTGGATGCCAATTTGTGTGATTGTGTAAATAATGAAAGAGAAACTCCACTGAAATTGGCAGCTAGTTTGGGGTTCAAAGAAGCTGTAGAAATTTTAATAACGCGCACATCAAACGCCCTGCATTATGTTGTGGAGCTCAACCAAGTCAAACTTGTTCAATTTTTAAAAGATGGGAATGTAGAGTTGTCCAAACTTATCAATGAACCTTACAAGCCCACCACAAATGATCCGGATGGAGAAAACTGTGCTACAAAGTCATCTGATAATGAAGGTAATTGTGCTACTAAAACCCAACTTGGACAGCAAATTTTTGGAGGACAGCAGCATACGGAGGAGAAAGGTCCCATAAATGGATCTGGTGATGGAGGAGACAAAGCTTCGCAAAGTAATGGTCAAGACCACCCAATCGTTTTAAGTGGAGACACACCTTTGCACATTGCAGCAAGGAACAAATATGACCACGTAAGATTCTTTTAGGGTTTGATGCTCACAACTCTATTCTTTACAGTTTTACTGATACATTCATTTTGAAGGGCACGTTTGGGTAGGCAACTAATTGCCCCACTTTATTTCTTTTTTGCGTTGTAGATGGTGAACCTGTTGCTGAAAGTAGATGGGGTGGACAAGCTTGCCCGGAACAGTGAGAACAAGACACCATTTGAAATAGCAAGAGAAGTCACGGAGTACCACGAATCTTTTAGGGTTATAAGAAAGCTGGCAGATTCTGGAGTGAGTGACAAGGCATTCATGGACTGTGCGCCACAGGTAACCTATAAAAAGGGCATGGGAGCGAGGAAAAAGGTGAAGGGTGCCTACAAGGCCAGGCGCGAATCAGAACTAGTGGTGGCGGGGCTGTTGGCTACCATGACATGTGCCGCTGCTTTCACTGTCCCAGGCGGTTTCGAATCGAAAAATGGTGTAAACGATCGAGGGAGCCCTAATCTTGTATCCCTCACTTCGTTTAAGCTCTTCCTTATTTTCGATTGCATATCCTTCTTTCTATCTCTCTTTGTTTGTATAATGTGGGAGATGAGCTCAGAGCTTACCACAGACAACAAGATGTTGTTCATGACCGTCAACAGTTTAGTGGTTTGCTTCAGCTTTGGCATCACCTCTTATGGGTTTATGTGTGCTGTATACGTGATGCTGGAGCGTAAGGTTAAGACCTTCTCTTGGGTTGTGTTGGGAAGTCTCATTGCCATTATTTTTTGGGCTCATATCGCATTTTTCCATCAATCAGCACAGTTTGCAGTGAAGCGGGCAAGATTCCACCGCCTGTGCGGTGTATCTAGTATTTTCGACGATATTGTTGAAAAGGTATGGTCTCAAGCAGAACGCTGTGGCCTTCTCAGCTGTCTCCGTTCAGGTGATGATGTTTCGCAGGATTTAATCACTGGGCATGCCATGTGTTGTGGGCTTATGAATCTCCTCCGTTCAAATGATGATAGTAACAGTGGGCCAAATCCTGAACATGAAGTTAGCCATAACAACTCCCCCTTAACCGCGTACCAGCTCAGCTCCCGTTCTGCGTCACCGCTCCTCAACCGTAGTTGATAGAACAGCTCGCGCACTTCGTCTTCCCTTGTTTAGCTATCGCATGTTGTAAGCCTGTAACTCTGAGAACTCTTCAATTTCTGTCCTATGGCCGCCGACCATACTCCATGTTACCCTGCAATTATTTCTCTCGAACGGATAGTAAGGATTACTTTTTGGTAATAAGTACAAATTTCTAGAACAAGTGTTTACCATTTGTTTAAATGTAAACGTGTTTTCCATGTTTATCCTTCTAACTCTATACGTTTTACTTAACTCACTTCATATTGATTTAATTTAAAAGAACCTGGGAAGAGAGGATATTCTTGGACTGTGGGCCTCCTCAATTATCCACTGCATTGCCTGAACAAACATGCATAGTTAAATCTCTTTAAATAATCTCATATTCGTCGTCGATAGCTAAATCTCTTTAAATAATTTCATCTTTGTCGTCCATCATTTAGAACCGGTTTAGAGCCTGTTTGGCGCCTAGAATTAACTTGCTATAGGCATTATTGAATGCAAAAATAAATTAATTTGTTCTTTGTGGCCGTTTTTTGAATTCTCGAATTAGAAAATTAATTCTCATTTTCGGCCGAATGCTTGCATTAGTTAATTTCGAAAAAAAGGTGGAATTAATTTTATTCTAGGAATAAGCTTTTCATGGATTCGAAATTACATCAAAATGTATAAGTTTTTCAAGTACGTGCGTGAACGGTTAAAGGATTATAATTTTATTTTTTTTACAATTTAAATTTTTCATAATTTTTTTTAAATAATTTTTTTTTACAATTTTCTTTAATAATCTTATTTTTTAAAGTTAATAATACATATTTTAATTTAAAAATATAGAAGTTAAAAATACATATATATTTTAATTAAAAATCCAACAACAAAAATGATAAGTTCAAAAATTAAAAATTAAAAATTAAAATTAAAAAAATGAAAAATAATTTTTATTCCAATTTCACATTATGGGATCCAAACGCAAAATAGATTATTCCAGCTTTCATTTTGAGGATTAATTAATTCGATAATAGGTCCTTATTTTAGAATAGGCTTATTCTGGATAAGTTAATTCCATGCACCAAACAGGCTCTTAAATATCTAATCTTCAGCTCGATTCTTGTGTTCCATTTTCTCGAGGAGAGCAACAAATGTTTGTGTTGTTTTGACATTGATAAGCCATTTATCGTGTGGATAGAAAATTGAATAACTTCACTGCAAGTCATTAAAGTATCCTTAGTATAACAGTGATTGATGAGGAGTAAGTCGTTGCATGGTTTTCATTTCTCAAGTGGACTTGTTTCCCTTGTGTTTTCTCATGGGTCTAGTCATCAGTGCTTTGGTAAAGTGTACGGGTGCCCAATATTTTGGGAAAGCTTTGCAAGTGCCATTGGTGCTCTTGTTACAAGAGCTTGAGTGTGATGACTTTATATTAGTTTTAAAAAATATATTTTGAGGGGAAATTTGTTTAAGAAATTGTATATTTGATAAATAAGGTCAATTTTTAAAGTTAGGTTTTTGTTTGTGTTTCTCATTGTAATAGAGGATGAGCACCAATAGTCATGTGGATAATGCTGCTCATACTAAGCCTCTAAATAATACATCAATTTTAATGATTTTTTTTTGTTGTCTTTATATGTGACTTCACTACTTATAACTATTTTTCTTATCTCTAGTCTACCATTGTTATTGACTTAACTACATATAACTACTTTTTTCTTTGTTGTTTGGAAACTGGGAATGATACAATTGGCACGGGGCATGTGAAGGAAGAGATAGTGAATCAAGAGTTGGAGAATAATAATCTAGATTCAGACTTGGAAGATAGTTACGAGGAGTTTTAGGCTAGAATTTTGGAGGAAACAGGTATAGAGTAGACCCAGTCATACTTGAAAACACCAAGAATCAAATTTGCAAAGTAGAAAGGTAGGAAAATCAATAGATCGAGATTGGTGTTGGCTAGAAGCGCCAAAGGATAGACCAAGTTAAGTCAAGCAATTTTGAGGAATTAGGAGTTGCCCCTTCCCGAGGAGTCGTAAGGATTATAAGTTGGAACGCTATGGGCTTCAATGCCCCTAGCAAGTAGTGCCTTTTGAAGTACCGATAATAGTAATGCTAACCTTATAATGATACAAGAAACCAAGTGGAGCGAGGAGCAGGAAGATTAAATGACATTTTGGAGAAGATGGGAGATCATTTTTGTTGAAGCGGTAAGGGTATACGGGGGTTTTGAAGTAATATGGAATCCAACAAAGGCTACTTGTAACCTAATAACGCAAAATTAAGACCAGATGTTGGTTTCCTATAGATGCTATCAGAATTATAACACCCTGTTAGTTATTAATCTGTATTGGCTAATCCATACTATGACAAAAATGGAAACTTTGGGTTTGATATCAGTAGAACTCAAGCAATATGAGGATGAGAGGATTCTGATTGGGGGAGAGTTTAATGTCACACTTAATAATTTAGAAAAGTAAGGAGGTCTAAGAAATCATACTAGGGTACAACAAGACTTCAAGGAGTGTGTAGATGTAAATAAATTAAGGGAAGTCCTAGCAAGGAATGGGAGATTCACTTGGACTAATAGAAGATTTGGTCAGACAAATATAACAAATAAATTGGACTACTTTTATTTTTCTATTTGGTGACCGGAATCAAGTTTCTCATATGATAAATGTATCAATCCTCCCTTTTAGTGGATTAGTTCATTTTTTGATATAGATTACAATAGTAGAAGATAGGTATAAAGGGGCTCCCCATTTAGATTTGAGAAGATTTGGACAAGGGACCCTGAGCTATATAAATTGATAAGGAAATGGTGGAATGAAGTTTGGATCGGGAATCATTCTTATAAGTTCATCTTTCATAAGAACTTAGCATACGTTAAAACCAAGTTAAGAGAATGGAACTAGGTACATTTCAAGAATATATTTGAGGAGAGTGAGAGAATTAAAAATGCACTTATAAAAATCAATAAGGCGGTAATTAAAAGATGAATGGGTGAGGAAGGATATAAGAAGGAAAAAAAACTCAAGGCAGAGGAAGTGGAAATTATGGAAAGAGAAGAATGTCATTGGAGATAAAAGATAAGGGAATTGTGGTTGCAAGGTGAGAAAAACACAAAATTTTCATAATTCCACCATTATTAACAAAAACAAAAATAGGATCATTGAGTTAGAAAAGGAAAATGGTTCATTTATTCAAAGTGGCGAGGAAATTAGTTTGGAGGCTGTAAGATAATTTTAAACATTACTCAATCAAGTTAGGCAACCCATTGGTAATGAAAGATAGACTATTCTTGGAAGAATCCCCACCATTATCTCAAATAAGAATAATAGTAGTAGTAGCAGTAGCATTAGTAGTAGCAGTGGTAGTGGTAGTGGTAGTGGTAGTGGTAGTAGTACTAGTAGTTGTAGTTGTAGTCGTAGTCATAGTTGTAGTCGTCCTCATCGTCGTCGTCGTCGTCGTCGTAGTAGTAGTAGTAGTAGTAGTAGTAGTAGTAGTAGCAGTAGCAATAGTAATAGTAATAGTAATAGTTGGGGCCTATACAAATCATTAAGTTTGGAGGAAGTGAAGAAAGTGACATTTCAACTTGGCTTAGATAAGGCTCCTAGTCCGGATGTTTTCGGCTATCTTCGATCATTGTTATTGGGAGGTGATAAAGGATGATCAGATCATGGCGATGAAGGATTTGAAAGAAGAAATACCATGATTGTAGGAGTAGTTAATCACACCTTTATCACATCAGTGTAAAAGAAGAAAGAAGCTGAGAGTATGGGGGACTACAGACCAATTGTACTATGTAATACTTTCGACAAGATAATTATGAAAATAATTGCAAACAGGCTCAAACCAATGTTGTATAGGCTTATCTCAAAGGAGCAAGGCGAGTTTACACCAAGGAGATCTATTACTGAAGGTATTATCATTTCACATGAGACAATTCATATGTCTAGAAAAGTAAGACTATGTAGTATGGTAATAAAATTGGACATTCTCAAAGCTTATGATATGGTAGATACGGAATTTCTTCAAGAGGTTCTACAAAGGTTTGGATTGGACATAAAATTGGTGAAATGGATCAGAAGTTACATTAGCTCCTTTAGGTTCTCAATTCTTGTCAATAAGGTGAAGGTTTCTTCAGCTCTTCTAGGCATATAAGGAGGGGGACCCCCTCTTTCCCTTTCTATTCATAATCATGGAAGAGGCTCTATGAATAAGTATCATACAAGTTGGAATGGAAGGGCTCTAGCAGGGGACTGTGCTAACTCGAGGGGCGGAACCAACATATCAACAATTTTTTGATGATACAATATTGTTTGGGCAAGCTACTAGAATAGAGGCCAAAGAAATCAAGAGGATTCTAAATGAGTATAGTAAGCATTTGGGTAGATAATTAATTGGAGGAAATGAAAGGTATTCTTTCTAAATGTTCAACCCAACTTACAACTCGATCTGTCCAAAATCATGGGTTTAAGAGCGGCTAATCTACCTGAAAGGTTCTTGGGGATGCCACTTTTTGAAGGGATTAATAAAAAATACTATTGGGACAATCTTATAGATAACTGTTAGAAGAAAATTGAACTTTGGAAGAGTAAATAGATCACATCTACAGGAAGGCTGATGATGATTAAGGCAGTATTATCTCTGATCCCAATATATTATATGTCTTGTATGAAATTCCCAACCTCTACTGAGGATAATTTGAACCAGATCATGCACAATTATTTTGGAATGGACCACACGACATACAAAGATTCCCACTGCTAGCATGTGATACGATTTGCAAACCTCAAAAGGTTTGAGAGGCTAGTATAAGACAATGAAGCATTATGAACTTAGCAATGGGAACTAAACTAGTTTGGATGATGTATAAGGGGAATAAAAAATGGATCAGAATATTGAGAAGGAAATATTTGGATTCTAACATGATCCTATTAGTATCATTAATACTCTAAACCCACCTTGGGTATTAAAAATATGGAACTTTATATGTGAAAGCGAGGATATTATAACCAAGCATACTACATGGAAATTGGATAGCCAATGGAGATTGGTCCACTTCTCTTTTATGGGGGGGGGGGGGGGGGTATATTATCCAAAGCAGATGTTTTCAGTTGGTTAGAAATACAAAACAAGATTCTTACTTCGGATCAATTGGAGAAGATGGGCTTCAAAGGACCTAATAGATGTATACTCTGTAAATACAACTCAAACAACACTGAGCATCTATTTTTTACATGCCCCTATGTTGAATATTTCTAGAAACACTTTACAATGAAACTAGACTTCCAAAATCCCCTTCCTAGTGGATATATGCTTGGCCTGGCAAGGTGAGGAAAGGTGTTTTTAGCGACTAGTATGTTGGGAATTGTAGAAAGAAAGGAATTGAAGGATTTTTTGGGATCAAACAATGAGTCATGATCTATTGGTAAAAAGATAAAAACTTCCATTGTGGAATTTATAAATGTTGTAGCTCATAGACAGTCTATTGTAGGAAATATCTATACAAATAGGGATAAGGAGCTTCTCTATACACTTCAGGGGTTAATTATTCCCACTTATATTCCTAGCTCATGGGCTACAAAAGTAAAAGAGGAATTATGTAATAATACTATTTGGCAGCCTCCATAAGAAGGGTGGATCAAGATTAATTTCTATTGGATAGCTTGTGGCAACCTTGGGATGGCTGCAATTGGTTGTATTACCAAAAACTCTGTCGGGGAAATAATGAGATAGTTTGTTGTGTTTATTGGGGAGGTGACAAACAATGTCACTAAATTTAGAGTAGCAATAAGTTTAGTAGAGTTGGGTCTAAAGTTGGGGGTTTCTAGATTACATTTGGAAGGAGATTTGCTTATTACCACAAATGCAGTCCAGAATAATTTTACATCCAATTAGATCCAAAGGAGGTGGTTATGTCCCATTTCAAAATTAATAGATAAATTTACAAAGTTTAAGGTCAGTTAAACATATTGAGAGGGAAACATGATGGTAGATGAGCTAGCAAAAAAGGAGGCGATGAATCTTGTGTAAGGTCTTAAGTAGCGTTGTGCTAGAAGTTGTGAGAATGAACACGTTGATTCTAAATTTTGGTTACTAATATAAACACACCAATTCTGGGACATCACTAACAAGAGGCTGGTTACTAATTTAGCCTTTGGGTATTTTCTAGTTGTTCATGGTGCCAAATGGATGTTGGGAGATGATTTCTTGTAGGCATTCCATCGATACTATGCAAAATATATTGAACCAAATGGTGATGTAGATGTAGATATGGCATAAGAAACATGTGAAGGTGGGTATGATGAAGATGCAAGTGTACTATCACAAGTATACGAGACTCCAGGTTCTCAAGAGGAAACATTGTTGACCAGGTTTTTAATGCTCCCCATTCATATTGTCAACCAAAAGTAGGGAAAGCTAGTTGAGTCGCTAGTTCGAGCGGTTAACATCTAATGATTACACAAAATTGTTGATGGGGTAGGAGGTAAGAAAGAAAGAAATAGAGGAGATAAAAGAGAGGAAGAAAGAAAAGATCATAGAAAACAAGGTTGCACACAAATTGGAAGAGGGAAAAAAGGAGGAGAGACAAGAAAGGGAGATTTAGCATAAGGAAAAGGAAAGGCTGAGAGAACAAGAGAGGAAGGATAAGGAGGAGAGACAAAAGCGAGCGAAGGAATGAGAAGCTAAGGAAAGGAGGATTGAGGAGAAACACATAGATTTAGAAAGAAAGAATATGTTAAACAATCCATCCACTCCATCCATGTTGATGCTTGAAGGCCATCCATTATTGTGAGATATGATCAACCTCATCCTCCCGAACTATTCAACAACTTATAATTGTGAACCAACTTCTCTGTCTATTATGTTTGTTGATGTTCATAACTACATTGGAGGGGTCCCAACATATTTTGGCAAAGGTGGATATTGCAACCCAATACAAGGTGGACTGAGTAGCTCTCAAGGATCACCAGTTGATGAGAAGATAGCTCCCGTTGCAACGTCAAGTCCATCGCCCACCTCACCACCACCTACTTTGCCTACTTGGTTTCCCTGAATTACGATTGATTTTTCTTTCTAGTTTATAGTAAATTTCTATGCATTTTGTTTTGAAGTATGTTATTTTTTGTTAACTAATTTATCAATGTAAGGCTGTCACATTTAGTATGATGATGGAGCCAATATTTGAACAAAAAGATTCAGTAATTTGTATTGCATTTTTTTAAACTTTGTCATATCTATTTAAGTGATATGTAGATGCCATCTACAACATGTAACATATCATCATTCTATTTGATATTGGCAGTGTTGTGTGCAGATCTATTTGTCAATGTTTGAGTGAAATATAATAATTTCTTTATTTCTTAGAATTAAATATATCAATGAAAGGATGATTGAATCTCATTTATAACACTTCAATTGTTCGTGGTTGTTCAAATTATTCACACCTTGGCCCAATCATCACATTACATGTCACAGGTTGCATTGTAAAATAGGGTTTACACATAATTGGGTGGTCCCACAATATTGTGTCCCACTTTTTGGCCAACTTTGACATAGAGATCAACATTCTGAGAAAAAACTTCACTTTCGAACACCTGTTGCCGCAAAACTATTAGGAATTTGAAGATGATGTAAACTAGAGTCTTTTAGAATTTTCTTTCTAGTTTCTAAATATATTTTTCTAAAAAAAATAAAAATTTATTTTTCCTTTCCTTCGAAAAGTGGTTTGTGTGAAAAACTGTGTCACTTGGATCAACATAACTTTTTTTAAAAATATGATAATAATAGATTTATTTTGATATTATATTTTTAACTTCAATATCTAAAGGATGCAATTGGTTTCATTCATTTTGGATCAATATTTCATAGTTTATTAAGTTCTAAAGTGATAGTAACTGTAATTTAGACATAAGGTCACTTGGATCGCTTTAACTTGATCTGTGTATATCAAAATTTATTTTTTCTTTTTTTTTATAGTAAGGTAACACAAATACTCTTTTCTTACATATTTTTCATAATTTTTTTTTTATAATTTACTATTTTTCCCAAAGTCTTGAAGAGACAGGTTGTTGAATGACAAACAACCTATGTTTAGTTAAAGTAATATTTAAAAGTGATAATGAACTCAATATGTATTAAAATTATATTCATTAGAAAGCTTGTTCCAAATAGCATCATACTAAATAGATAGGTTTTTCAAATGGATTCATTTGATCTGCCAAAACATAAAGTCAAAGTGATTTTTTGTCAGCATTTTAATAGGTGCGAAGGAGACTCCATTGTAGGTATGAATGAGGAGTATAGATGTTATATCAATATTTTTTCAATCTAAGATGCTTTGAGCTAACCATTTGTAATTAATTCCTTCAAATGGAACCTCTCAAGGCTTAAATCATCATATTTTATTAAAAATGTGTTATTTCAGCAAAAATCAACATGTCTAAAAAAGTGGGACACACTTTTGTGGGACCACCCAATTGATATTATTAGCCTTTGAAGTTAGGGTGTGCATGTTATGCCCCCCCCACCCATACAAAGTTACATGCACATGTGCACGCACGCACACACACACACATGCACATATATATGCACATACATGTATAGATACATACACATACATATAGACATATGTATGTATGCATTTTTATATGTTAGTGAATAACGAAATCCAATTTCACTGTTTGTGGGTTTTTAATAAAATTTCTCATGTTAATGCTTTTCGAAATCATTTCAATTTATCGATTTTTTTGGTTCTCAATTTTAGTGTAGTAGATATTTTCAATTTCATTTCCAATGTTAGGGATCAAGGGTTTAATAAGTCATCTTCTTTATGGTATATAGAAAAGGATTAAGGGTTTAATGAGGTATTTGTTTTATGGTTTCAATATGACTATTAGTGGTTTCCACTTAGTTTTTAATTTACCTATTTAAGGGTTTCTATTGTATTGAAACCCTCAACAAATTATATTGATACCATATAGTTCATGTCATCTATTATTCAAGCCTAAGGAATACACCAAATGTGCATTGCAGTCCTAGAAAGGCTTCGAAAGAACCTTGTAATTAGCATGTTGTAAATTTATGAGCAAATAGAAAGGATTGTAAGTTACCACTTCCATATCATCAATTGTATTCATGTAAACTTCATATGAAGTAAATGTAACAACATCCTAATTGCGAGGTTCTTTCGATGCCTTTAATGAAATTGACGAAAGATAAAAGGAAAAAAATAGATTAATATTTTTACCAACACAATTCAAAGTGCATTGCATTCCGAAATCCTAATTAAAACATGCATTGCAATCCTAAAATTGTTCAACACTATACAAAGTGCATTGCAATCCTACAAAAAGTATTGAAAGCCACTGTATATTAAAGGATGTTGTAGAATACCTATAAAATATAAAGAATTGTAAGTCACTAGTTCCATATCTTCAATTTTGTTCATGTTAACAAAACTTGTGTTGATTATTCTGAATTAGTATCACCCAAGGAGCTCCAAAATAAAATTAAAAAACAAATTATAATCTTGTTTATATGGAAAGTTATGGCTTACAAGCCTTAAATGAGATTTCACAGACATACATGAAAATAGTAAGGGTATAAAAAATAGTAAGTCGAATGAACATGAAGGAAATAATACAAAAACCGCTAGGTAAGTTTGTAAACATGCAATGATGTGAAATATAAATGAACATGAAGGAATAAGTAGATAAGATAGATATATTGAAATGAATTCAACATTGACATGATAGAGAGTTTAAAAATCAATATTGGATGGAGTTGTAATGTTAATAGGTGTCCCCTTAGCAAAATGTAAGGTGAATTGATGCGTAGTAAATGCAGATTCCCTTATTCAACCATGGTGACTTATTCAACCCTTGATCCCCAACATGTGAATTGAGATTGAAAACATCTACTACACTTAAATTGAGAACCTAAAATTTATATATTGAAATGAATTCGGAAAGCATTAACAATTACATTGAAACCATCAAGAAGATAACTTATTAAACCCTTGATTTCCAAAGTTGGAATTGAAATTGAAATTAGAAACCCTTAACACTAAATCTAGAACCCTACAATAATAAAATCAAGAAATGAAGTCTATATTCCTTTGGAGTGAAATTAAAATATAAAAATAGATAAATTGTTTGATCCTTGATCCCCAACATTGGAATTAAAATTGAAAACATCTACTACACTAAAATTGAGAGCCTAAAACTTATATATTGAAATGAATTTGGAAAGCATTAACAATCACATTGAAACCATCAAGTAGATAACTTATTAAACCCTTGATCCCCAAAGTTGGAATTGGAATTGAAATTGAGAACCCTTAACACTAAATTTGAAACCCTACAACAATTAAATTGAAATGAATTCTATATCCCTTTGGAGTGAAACTGAAATTGAAAACAAAAAACTTATTCAACCCTCCATCCCCAACATTGAAATTGAAATTGAAAACATCTACTACACTAAAATTGAGATCCTAAAACTGATATATTGAAATGAATTAAAATTTGGTTAACAATCACATTGAAACCATCAAGCAGACAACTTATTAACCCTTGATCCCCAAAGTTGGAATTGAAATTAAAATTGAGAACCTTTAACACTCAATTTGAAACCCTACACCAACAATTAAATTAAAATAAATTCTATATCCCTTTTGAGAGAAATTGAAATTAAAAAATAGATAAATTATTCAACCCTTGATCCCCAACATTGGAATTGAAATCTAAAACATGGGTATGTGCAAGATCATGAGGGGCCAAAAAGTGGCGATGTAAAAAAATCCACTTTTCAATCATCCAAAAGCGCATGAAAATGTATGTTGACTTTTTAGTATGCCTGGGTGTCAGTACACCTGGGCAAACCTGAAACCAAAGCACAAGCCTTACCGGGTACCCAATTTTTTTGGGTACCGAAAATATCGGGTACCCAAAACCTGTGGCATAAATCAAAACTCGCGAGCCATTTTCCTCATTTCTCCTCACGTTTTGGGTTTCGAAAACAGCTCCAAGTATCATATACACGATATTTTTGGGCACCTGATTGCGCCAACAATAAATTCAACTCCGCAGTTGATCCGGTAAGTAAATTCTTGCTATATCTTGATTAATTTGTTTCATTTTCATGTTAAATGTAGTTTTTTTGGTTAAAATAGGGTTTTGTATTGATTTTTTTAATAATATATGAAATCAATTTTAAATTTATATTTGTTTATTATTTAATCAGGCATGGATGACAGCAATGAAGATAATAACCCTCCCCCACCAAATAACAATCCCCAAAACAATCCAAAACCACTTCAAAACCCTCAATCTTTAGAGGATTTGATACAAGAGAACTTGAATGTTAGGAATAAGGTGTCTCAACCTTGGATAATTCCTATTCTTATTATTTGTTTTGTAAAATGTATTTCTTGCAAATAATGTAATTAAGTGTGAGTGTACATGTCTAGTTGGCATGTTGATGTGTCACTCCACTTGATGTGTCAACATCTTGAATTGTGTGTAAGGAGATCATGGCTGAAACGGTTATGACGGATTCCTATGACACGTAAGAGCTAGGTCTGGAAGATTCAAAGATAGGTGAAGACATGCAAGACATGTGGCAACTAATAAAGTTGACTACTGTACACTCTTCTACAATCGTGGGTTCGGTTCCTATTTTCTCGGAGAATGGTAAAACCCTAATACAACTATCTTTGGAAGTTGCCCTAAAAAGGGAAGCGCATGATATAAGTATTTTTTAGGGTTGCAAAGGTAGGTGAAGTTAGTGTATTGTTGGAACATTTTTATGCTACCGCGATTTGTCTTCAAGAGTGGGAAATCTTCTGAAAGAACTTGCATTGCAAGTGTATTGTAAACTGTAATAGTTTTGATAAATACATTGTGCAGGTTTTGGAGTGCTGGGGATTTTACCGAAAGGTTTTCCCCAAGGTAAATCTTTGTGTCATTCTCTATTTTCTGTATGCATGGTGTATGGCTATAATATCATTGTTAAAGTAGTTAACAAATCTGAAATTGTAAGGATTTAAAAGAATTTGCACAATACTTTCCTTTAGAGATTAGTGTAGGAAGTTGTTTTCGCACCTGAGTTTCCTTACAAGTGGTATCAGAGCTTGATCAACTTTTGATCCTAGTTGTTGGGTAGGGTTTTTTGAGCTAATCTCAAGTTGAGTGGGAGTTTTGTGTAGAGCATTCTGAATCTTATTTGTAGATTGAGATGGCAAGTTCCTCATACAGTAGAATGGAGGTGGAGAAATTTAATGGCACTAATTTTAAGTTGTGGAAACTCAAGATGGAAGACATGCTTGAATACCGCGATCTATGGGAGGCTACTTCACTTGATGTGAAACCTGCAGTGATATCTCAAGTGGATTGGGAGATCAAGGATCAGAAGGCTAAGGGTCTCATCAGACTCTGTCTAGCAGATGTCATTCTTCTGAATGTTCTTGATGGGACTACTGCAAATTCTTTGTGGAAACAGCTTGGGTCTGTGTATCAGGCCAAATCTCTGATGAATAAGTTGTTCTTGAGAAAGAAGTTGTATTCTTTAAGAATGGAGGAAGGTGGATCTGTAATTGATCATCTAAACACATTCAATTTATTGATTGCACAATTGACATCATCCGGTGCCAAGATTGAGGAGGAGGATCGTTGTATGACCCTGCTTTGTTCCTTGCTGGATTTGTGGGACCATCTTGTGATGGCTCTCGGAAGTACTATAGTCACATTCCATATGGATGATGTGGTGTCTTCGCTACTATCTGAAGAGATGTGAAGAAAGACTTCAGATTCATCTAAGGAAGCCCTTGCTATTTGCGGGAGATCCAACGACAGAGGAAAACAAAATGACAACAAGTCAAAGAAGGGCAGATCCAAATCTCGTGGGAGTTATAAGACTCCTGGAAAGTCCAAGGTGAAATGTTGGAACTGTGATAAATCTGGGCACTTTCGGAGGGACTGTAGAGAACCGAAGAAGAAGAAGAAAGGCTCAGATTTAGCTTTCGAAAAATCTCAAGAAGATGGAGATGCTTTTATTGCAGCTTTGGTGGCCCATGCATCTAATGATGTGTGGTTGGTAGACTCGGGTGCTTCTTTTCACATGACCTCTCATCGAAACTGGTTCTCAAAATATGAAGAGTTCAATGGTGGAAAGGTGTACTTGGGTGATGATTCTCACATAAAGATAGTTGGATGTGGAAGGGTCACTATCATATATCCTGATGGACAAGTAAAGGGAATCAATGAAGTTATGCACATTCCGGGTTTGGCACGAAACCTATTATCTGTAAGTATGTTGAATGATGTAGGTGTGCAAGTTGTCTTTTCAAAAGATGGATGCAAGATGATGAGAGGTTCTATGGTACTCGCTAGAGGTACTAGGAGAGGTACTTTGTTTTAGCTTGATGCATGCATTGCTCAGTGCAATAGTTCTTCTGTTCAAAGAAGAGAGCGACTATCACTTCATCCCCACCATCTGAATGAGTAGTAAAGAAGACTGTGGCAATGGGTTCCGATGGCAGTGTAGTAAGTGTACCTAAGGGTGCAAACACTTTGGAAGGCAAGCTTCTTGTAGAAAAGACAATGTTGTGGCATACGAGATTTAGCCACATTGGTGAGAAGGGTCTTAGGACCTTGAAAACTAAAAATCTCATCGAGGGGCTAAATGATTGTAATCTCGAGTTTGATTTCTATGAACACTGTGTTTATGGTAAGAAAAATCATGTTAAGTTCTACTCCAGTTCTCACAAGTCTTCTGGACTTTTGGATCTTATTCATTCTGATGTTTTTGGTCCTGTAAAAGTTCCTTCTATCTCCAGTTCTATATATTTTGTATCTTTTATAGATGATTATAGTAGAAGGACTTGGATATATTTCTTGAAAAGTAAGACACAGGTTTCAGTTGGTTCAAGGAATTTAAGGCTCTTGTGGAGAATCAGACTAGTAAAAGAATCAAGTGTGTGAGAATTGATAATGGTGGTGAGTTTTGTTCCATAGAGTTTGAATAGTTCTGTAAAGAACGAGGTATCGAGAGGCATAAGAAAACTCATTATACCCCACAGCAAAATGGAGTTGCAGAGAGAATGAACAGGACACTGATGAAGAAGGCTAGGAGTATGCTTAGTGGAGCTGGTTTAGAACAAAGGTTTTGGGCCGAAGTTGTGGCCACTGCTTGCTATTTGGTTAATAGATATCCTACATCAACTCTTGTTGGTAAGACACCCATTGAGGTGTGGTATGGTAAGAAGCCTTCAATTAGACATCTTTGTGTTTTTGGTTGTGAAGCTTATGCACATGTTCCAAAGGAGAAAAGATCTAAGTTGAAAAACAAAGCTGTCAAATGTATTTTCATCAGATACAGTGTTGGTGTGAAAGGATACAAGCTTTGGAATCCTGTGACTAGTAAGGTGTTGCATAGTAGAAATGTTATTTTCAGAGAGCTAACACCTTCTCCTATTGTGCTACAACCAGATGAAAAAGAAAAGGAAAAATATGTTGTTCAGTTTCCTCCTACCCCTGAGAAGACTGAACAGAGAGACCATGTTGGGACTAATGATGAGGAGAGCTCTAATAGTTCAGAAGAAGAGGAAGAACAACCTCAACCTCAGCCATTGAGGAGATCCACGAGAGAAGGAAAGCAACCAGAAAGGTTTGGTTATTGTATGTTAGATTCCAGTTGTGCTTTTGCTTTGATTACTAACATTGATGAGCCTAGATTTGTGAAAGAGGCTTTGGGCATGGAAGATGCAGGTTCCTGGATTGAGGCTATGGATGATGAGATGGCTTCATTAGAGAAAAACAAAACTTGGGACCTTGTACCTTTTCCTAAAGGGAGAAAATCTGTTGGCTGTAAATGGGTGTACAAGAAGAAATTCTGTGGACATGGCATTGTTGAAAGGTACAAAGCTAGATTGGTTGCAAAGGGGTATTCACAGGTAGAGGGAATAGATTATGGTGAAATATTCTCTCCTATTGCAAAGTTGACATCCATTAGATTTCTGTTATCTCTTACTGCATCATATGATTTAGAGATAGAACGGATGGATGTGAAGACAACTTTCCTTCATGGTGATTTGGAGGAAGAGATTTATATGTGACAGCCTAAGCACTACATTGCTAAAGGTAAAGAATCCTTAGTTTGCAGATTAAAGAAATCTCTATATGGTTTGAAGTAATCTCCTAGGATGTGGTACCTTAAGTTTGATGCCTTTGTGTTGTCAATTGGATTTGTAAGATCAAAATCAGATCATTGTGTTTATTTCAGAGTTGAAAATGATCGCCTTCTTATTGTTGCATTATATGTTGATGATATGTTGCTGTTTGGGAAGGGTAAGGGTATGATTTCTGATTTTAAATCTCATTTGTCAGCACAGTTTGAGATGAAAGATCTTGGGGCAGCAAGGTACATCTTGGGTATGGAAATCAGTAGAGACAGGTCTAACAGAAAACTTTGGTTGAGTCAGAGTAAGTATGTGAAGTTTGTGTTGGACAGGTTCAGCATGGCAGATTGTAGACCACTATGTGTTCCTATTTCTATGGGAACAAAGTTATCTATAGATGATTGTCCAAAATATCCTAGTGAGGTGGAGGACATGAGTAGAGTACCTTATGTTAGTGCAGTTGGCAGTCTTATGTATGCTATGGTTTGTACTAGACCAGACATTGCCCAAGCAGTGAGAGTCCTGAGTCGGTTAATGGCTAACCCTGGACTGGTACATTGGGATGCAGTTAAGCGAGTATTCAGATATTTGAGGGGTACATCAGATTACTCCATATGTTACCATGGTAACTCTTTTGGATCTCTGCATTCAGTTTGTATTCGTGGGTTTGTGGATTCAGATTGGGTAGGTGATATTAATAGCAGGAGATCCACCAGTGCTTATGTGTTCACTATGTTTGGTGGTGCTATTAGTTGGATGAGTAAGCGACAACCTGTGGTTTCTTTGTCCACTACAAAAGTTGAGTACATGGCTGCTACTCATGCTTGTAAGGAAGCCATTTGGCTTAGGAGATTGTGTTCTGATGTTGGTGCTGATGCAGAACAGATTACGATTTGGTGTGACAGTCAGAGCGCTATTTGCCTTGTGAAGAATCCAACTTTTCATGCCAGAACGAAGCACATTGATGTGAAGTTTCACTCTGTGAGAGATATGGTGGAAGATGGAAAGGTAAATTTGGAGAACGTAGATACTGTGAAGAATGTTGTAGATGCATTAATGAAACCAGTGGGCACTGAGAAGTTCAGATGGTGTTCGGAGTCTATGGGCCTTTTGGCCTATAGCGGTTAGTTCCTGTTGCTCTTACAAGGTGTTCGACAAGTGGGATAATGTTAGGAATAAGGTGTCTCAACCTTGGATAATTCCTATTCTTATTATTTGTTTTGTAAAATGTATTTCTTGCAAATAATGTAATTAAGTGTGAGTGTACATGTCTAGTTGGCATGTTGATGTGTCACTCCACTTGATGTGTCAGCATCTTGAATTGTGTGTAAGGAGATCATGGCTAAAACGGTTATGACAGATTCCTATGACACGTAAGAGCTATGTCTGGAAGATTCAATGATGGGTGAAGACATGCAAGACATGTGGAAACTGATAAAGTTGAGTACTATACACTCTTCTATAATCATGGGGTTCAGTTCCTATTTTCTCAAAGAATGGTAAAACCCTAATACGACTATCTTTGGAAGTTGCCCTAAAAAGGGAAGCGCATGATATAAGCATTTTTTAGGGTTGCGAAGATAGGTGAAGTTAGTGTATTGTTGGAACATTTTTATGCTGCCGCAATTTGTCTTCAAGAGTGGGAAATCTTCTGAAAGAACTTGCATTGCAAGTATATTGTAAATTGTAATAGTTTTGATAAATACATTGTGCAGGTTTTGGAGTGCTGGGGTTTTTACTAAAAGGTTTTCCCCAAGGTAAATCTTTGTGTCATTCTCTATTTTCTATATGCATGGTATATGGCTACAATATCATTGTTAAAGTAGTTAATGAATCTGAATTTGTAAGGATTTAAAAGAATTTGCACAATTCTTTCCTTTAGAGATTAGTGTAGGAATTTGTTTCCGTACCTGAGTTTCCTTACATTGAACACTATACGGGGCTTCAGAAACACATATCACAATATACCTAGGTTATCTCCTATGCTTGCCACCCTAAATACCATTGCTGAAAACATTGATACCCTTATGCAACAACATAATGTTGCTCTTCATTGGTGTGATGATATGCATGCCCAATTTGATGAGGGGCTTGACCATGATGCGGTTGCGGCCCTTAATATAACTAAGGAAGATACAACCTCCCTTTTTGTTAATCCTAAAACCGGATTAAAAGTTGACCCCAAAAAGCCCAAATTATCAATAAAATGGTGCACAAATGAAGCAATGCGCACACAATTTTGGGATTGCTGGTGGATGATTTTTGATAAACCACCCCATAGAAATTTGGAGCTCCCTTTCTATTTCATAAAAAAATTGTATGATGAGTTTGTGCTTGGTCACAATGTTAATTATTTTAGCATGAAGCCCAATATGGACGTAGGCGGAGGAGCTCCTCAGCCTAGGCCATTTTCCCAGTGCAAAAAGGCCACTACCTTTGTCCCCCCCACTAATGTCGCACCCCCTCCTCCAGTGCAGAATCCTGATATCATTGTAGAGGCTGCCTCATAGAGTATTAGGGCCATTCATTTGTTGAGTGATCAGTTGATCATGTAGACCAAGTCATTGTTTCCTCCTGGTGTGGATGATGCTTGCGCATCGACATCTGACCGGAGTTCACATGTATGCGTGCCCCATATTTGCATTATATGCAAGAATATGTTCCTCAGACCGCTTACTGATGCTGATACATATCAGTATGTTATTGATGAGGAGGATACAGGAGATGCAGCTGCAAAGGCTGCAATACCTCATGGAGCATCTACATCTCATGAGAGTGCTCAGGAGGGGTACGCAGAGCCATGGACTCCTGTTGATACGATAAGAGTAAACATTATAAATAAATTTGTCACATGACTTATTTAATTTAAAAATAATTTATTTATTTAAATTAGTTTTAATGATTGCATGCACTTATGTATATATATTTTTCCATTTATGTTCAGTTGATGACAGAGGAGGAGTTGAGACAGGTGGATGACTCCACACTTTCGGCCATTTCATTTGGCCTTGACACCTATGCAGTATATTAAAAATTATGTACCCATTAGTTTTTTTTATATCATTTGGTGTACATGCTTAAATCTCTATCAATTAGAGCAATAAAATTCATACATTTACTAATATATTGTCATCTTATTGTACTCTTTCAGGCTACAGGTGATGTCAGTGGGGGGCACGAGGGGGTTCCTTCTTCATGTGCTGACAAAGGAAAGGTAATTAATTGTTTAAGATTAATTATGCATGCATATGTATGCCACTTGTGTGTAGTAATAAATATTTTACTTGTACTTTATTGTATAGGGTGTGGCTCTTGATGATGTCCTGGCACAGGTTCGGGAGCCTAGGCTGATAGGCATCTCGATTCAGAGTGATAGCCCGATTGTATGTAGACTTTTACATATTGTTATTTTTATTTTGTAACCAGGGTTGTTATGATGAAGTACATTTATATATAATTGACAATCTTTTTACTCTCATAGGTTACTCCCACTGTAAGGGAGGGCCTACGATAATCTTTCATATCTTTGTTGACCCAGCCCACTATTCCAGAGGAGGGATTAATGGATGTAAGTTTTAATTTTAGTTTAATCAATTTGTAATTTTATTATGCTATCATCCTATTTTGTAGATTTATTACTCTATGTTGCACCACTCTACTAATCTCATTATTGCAAATATATATCTATAGGTCGGAGTTGGTGATGGTGGCATCATCCCTTCGCTACCAAAGACTTATGTTAGGACACTTGATCGTGGTAGGCGACTGAGAGGCTAGGTACAGATGTTTGTATTCAGTTATAATTTTAATTAAATTAGTGTTTGAATTATGAATTATATATATATATATATATATATATATATATATATATATATATATATATATATATATATATATATATATATATATATATATATATATATATATATCTGTGTGTGTGTGTGTGTGTGTACAAATCATATAAATTAAGCAATCTAACTTGGGTTTGAACTCATTTTTTATGCAAGATCAATCAGTTTGTGGTCATTTAGAGATGTCACTAGGCACATTTTGAGATGGCATATATGCCATAGTGTACAGCTTAAAACATTGATTTTGTAGACATTTTGAAATGGCATGTGCCATATTTGTATATGGAGATACTTTTGATACATTTGATACTTTCTATATATAGAACATGTTCATTTTTATGTTATATTTGCATCATCTTTTGTATACATATTTATTATTCATGTTTATGGAATTGAATGGTGAAGTTATATCTTCACTATGATTATCATTATGATTTAAATTATATCTTGTTGAAGTTATATGTCAATTTGTTTGAATTTTGTACAATAGATGTAATAAATTACCCTGATGTAATAATTTATGCAGGTGTAATAAATTAATAGATGTAATGGATTTGTTGTCCTTAGTCACATACCTTGGGTCACTTGGGTCGAGTGTGGTTACGAGTGTTCCAGTGACTCTGTGGGTGGAACAGGGTTGTCATTGGTGTTAATCTGACCAACCATAGCCAATGGAATAGTCTGTTCAATGCTAGGACAGATGATTTGAAAGATACACTATGATCGACTGAGATCGCCTTCCCAAATGCAAACGAAGTCGAATCGCCCAAAACTAAGAGAGGTTATTGTAGACCTCAAAAACATGATCCCGTAGCCCCTGACGATTTGTCGATACCTCTCATGAGGTTCGAGATACAAGCATTAGAAGATCACTACCCAATCGTGCTTAGTGCACCTTGGGGTCACTTGGGTTAAGCGTGGTTGTGAGCATTCCAGTGACTCTGTGGATGGAATGCGGTTGTCACTGGCATTTACCCGGCCAACCAGAGTTGATGGAGAAGATGGTTTGATGTCAGGATGGACGGTTTGAAAGATACACTGCAGAGCTACTTTCAACTGACCCTCACTGCAAATTTTGGCATTGACTGAGATCCCCTTGCCAAATGCAAATGAATTCGAATCATTGAAAATTAAGAGAGGTTATTGTAAACCTTCGAAACACAACCGCGTAGCCCCTAATGGTTTGTCGATACCCTCACGGGGTTTGAGATACGAGCATCAAAAGATTGTTGTCCAATCGTGCTTAGTGCACCTTGGGTCACTTGGGTCAAGCGTGGTGTGAGCATTCCAGTGACTCTGTGGGCGAAGCAGGGTTGTCACTAGCATTTACTCGACCAACCAGAGCTGATGGAGTAGATGGTTCGATGCTAGGATAGACGGTTTGAAAGATACACTTTAGAGCTACTTTCAACTGACCCTCACTGCAAGTTTTGGCATCGATTGAGATCACCTTACCAAATGAAAATGAAGTTGAATCGCCCAAAACTGATAGAGGTTATTGTAGACCTTAGAAACATGATCATGTAGCCCCTGACAGTTTTTCAATACCTCTCATGAGGTATGAGATATGAGCATCAGAAGATTGATGCCCAATCGTGCTTAGTGCACCTTGGGGTCACTTGGGTCGAATGAGGTGCGAGCGTTCCAGTGACTCTATGGGCAGAACGGGGTTGTCACTAGCATTTACCCAGCCAATCAGAGCTGATGGAGTAGATGGTTTGATGCCAGGATGGATAGTTTGAAAGATACACTGCAAAGCTACTTTCAACTGACCCTCATTGCAAGTTTTAGCATTGACTGAGATCACCTTGCCAAATGCAAATGAAGTCAAATCGCCCAAAACCGAGGGAGGTTATTGTAGACCTTAGAAACATAATCCTGTAGCCCATAACAATTTTTTGATACCTCTCACAAGGTTTGAGATACGAGCCTCAAAAATCACTGCCCAATTGTACTTACTGCACCTTGGGATCACTTGGGTCGAGCATGGTGTGAGCGTTCCAGTGACTCCGTGGGTGGAACGGGGTTGTCACTAGTGTTTACCCAGCCAATCGGAGCTGATGGAGTAGATGGTTTGATGTCTGGATGGATGGTTTGAAAGATACACTTCAGAGCTACTTTCAACTGACCCTCACTGCAATTTTTGGCATCGACTGAGATCGCCTTGCCAAATGAAAATGAAGTCAAATCACCCAAAACTGAGAGAGGTTATGTAGACCTCAGAATCAAAATCCCATATCCCCTAATAGTTTTTTTATACCTCTCACGAGGTCTGAGATACGAGCCTCAAAAGATCACTACCTAATCATGCTTAATGCACCTTGGGGTCACTTGGGTCGAGTGTGGTTGCGAGCGTTCGAGTGACTCTGTGGGCAGAATGAGGTTGTCACTAGCGTTTACCCGTCCAACCGGAGCTGATGGAGCAGACGATTCGATGCCACAATGGACAATTTGAAAGATACACTTTAGAGCTACTTTCAACTGACCCTCACTACAAGTTTTGGCATTGACTGAGATCGCCTTGCCAAATGCAAATGAAGTTAAATCGCCCAAAACTGAGAGAGGTTATTGTAGACCTTAGAATCATGATCTTGTAGCCCCTGATGGTTGTCAATACCTCTCATGAGGTTTGATATATGAGCCTCATAAGATCACTACCTAATCATACTTAGTGCACCTTAGGGTCACTTGGGTCGAGCGTGGTTGCGAGCGTTCCAGTGACTCCGTGGGTGAAACGGGGTTGTCACTAGCATTTACTCAGCCAACAGGAGTTGATGGAGTAGATGGTTCAATGCCAGGATGGATAGTTTGAAAGATACACTGCAGAGCTACTTTCAACTGACCCTCACTGCAAGTTTTGGCATCGACTGAGATCACCTTGCCAAATGAAAATGAAGTCGAATCACCCAAAACCAAGAGAGCTTATTATAGACCTCAGAAACACAATCTTGTAGCCCCTGATGGTTTTTCGATACCTCTTATGAGGTCCGAGATACGAGCATCAGAAGATTGCTGCCTAATCATGCTTAGTGCACCTTGGGGTCACTTGGGTCGAGCATGGTTGTGAGCATTCCAGTGACTCCGTGGGTGGAAGGGGGTTGTCACTAGTATTTACAATGTCATGAAAGTGAACCACCAACTTATAGTCCACACAATTTTTAGTAACAAAAAAGTTAACCCTTTTACTCTCCTGTGTAAACTCAAAAAACATGTCAGTTGTAGACCATAAAACACACAATGCATTATGGTACACTGGGAAGCCTACAAGAAGTTATGTGTTACAGATTGAGTAACTAGTCCTTGGGAACATGTCCTTGTCTGTAGTGGAAACAATTAGGTTTTTATTTTGAAACAAGAGAAGACCCAAATGGGAAAGCATGCACACTTATTTTCTTGACCCAAATGGGAAAGCATGCACACTTCTTTTCTTGACCCAGTTCTGTTGCAATGACTATTTGTGGTATGTTTGAAATTTGAACTGTGAAACTAATCATGATTAAGCCAGTCAACACTCTACTAAAATTCAATTATTTTTAATATTCTGCCACCCCTCCCAAAACCCAATAACAAAGACTGAATATTAGGACATTTGTTTTTCTTTACTCTGGAATACCCTGTTCATGGAGCTTATTATGTTTGAGGTTTAACTTCTATAGATTTCCTATGTTCTTATGTTTCATACCATTATACCTCCTACCCAAAGGGACAGTCAGTCTCTTCAGATTTACAAACCACCTCTGTAAATGTTAACTTCCTCAATTAGAATACAACTGGACTCACGTATAAAAACCACAATTTCACATTTAAGGCGTGCTCCAGTGATAGTCCACATCTACCAACTACCCAAAAAATCAATATTTTTAAGTCTTTCGACAACCCAACTCCATTACCATACACGTAACATGTTCCGTGTCTTTAGGGCCACGCATGCACATGTTATAACATCCCAAACTTCTGGACCAGCTATATATCTTTTCCATATACATCTTGACTCTAGCATGCAAAACCATGAACCATATTTCTTGATTGTTTGAAATGAACTTTTAAAGCATCAAAGATTGTTTAAAATGATAAAAAATAATATCCTTAAAGAATTAGAAATAACAATCAAACATGTCAAAATTCAAACCATGCAAATGACATAAGTAAATGACATGTAAGATCCCTTGTTGGCACTATTGGCCACCCATACATGATTTTGGTCATAAGTCCTTATCAAGATTTCTAGGACATTTAACTTTTAAATCAAATTCATTGTTACAAATTTCCATTATAGGCTTCAAAAGATCTCAATTAACCATTAAGGATCCTTTTGTCCTTCTATCTCTGATTGGATCCATGGTGACCATAGGTGTCTTCATAGGTGCTCCTACAAAAGTTACAATCCACATACAAAACCAATTTTATTGACTCAAAATACAATCTAAGAAAGGTGAAATTAATGTATTGAAACTAAGCTTAACAAACTTAGAAAACAATGCACTAAGTTAACTTATTACCTAGTCAAGTGTCCCTGAAGGGTCATCTCTTTGCTTCAGGGTGTCCAATAGTGCTTCATGATCAACAATACTAATAGTCCAAAGTTCTTTTGTCTTTGGTCTTCCTTGATGCTTTGACAACTTGACATTTGTTTCTATAACAAGGTGTGAATACATGAGAATAGTTTTGTGCTTCTCATAGTCTTCAAATGTAGGAATTCCATTCTTTCTAATCATGTATGTTCACAGCCATGTTCCCGCAACAACAACTAAACCAGTAGGATATGTGAACCCATCACCATCTGTCATCGGTTGTACAAGCTTCTGTTTACCTCATACAGAATGTGCTAACCAATAATCTGACCTCTCATCATTCCCCTGCGGTGCAACCAATGCAAAAACATCTCCTCGCTGCAGAAGATCTAAAAGATGGTCATACTCAATTGAAGTGTCCATGTCATCATGTCTTATAGAGAGTGTCAACGATAAAGGAGTTAGATACTATGGAACCCATGTATCCACCCACTCACTTGACTCACAATGATCCCAATCATACTGAAAACACATGGGGAAAAAACAAGCCAACTCTCATATCCAAATGGTCCATGTAGTACTATTGGAGCTTTGGAATGAATGCATTTTTGAAGAGTCTTTCACTATTTGACAATCCAATCTATCTCCTATAGTTCCCTCCTCAACCAACCAAAATAATCTACGCACTGTAGGATCAAGATTCCCCCCCTATGACAATGCTAAATACACCAATCAATAATAGAATGAGAATCAAGAAGTACAAAACCCAAAATCCTCAATTGCTCCTTAACTAGAGCTCTCTTCACACATGCACCTGCTCCATCATGCTCCCCTTTCCCATTCCCTGACTCAAAAAAACTCTAAATATGAGGTACACCTCTCTCCACATGCATTCTACACAACCAATAAAACATTCTGGCATTCTTAAATTGACTGGTGCAATTATCCAACCAAATGAGATGCCTATCCATAGAAATACTATTTTCCTGCAAGAAGTCAAAATAGTTCTTGAAACAATGTTGAACAAACTCATGAGAGTGAGACCTATCATCACTCATATAAAAATGGTACTCTCTGATTATCTTCCACTCATCTTTTGTGCTATCAGGGGAATGTCTATATGTGATGTGTACAAAAATAATAACCTGAATGGAATTGTAATATTGAGCTTGAGTCTCATTTTGGGGCTACAATGTATAGTTCTCCGCATGTATGCACCCTAAAATGGTCGCCTAGACTTTGGGCCCCTATTTCTGCAATTTATCAAATCCCTGAATCAATATTTTCAAAAATCAACATTTTTCAAATATATCAATTTTCTTGATCAAATCATAATCAATTCAATATTTCCTAAGGTTTGAGCCTTATTTAATTTAAAAGAGAATAAAAAATAAAATTTTTATTTAATTAAGAGAATATGCTCTCTTTTAATTAATTAAAAATCTCTTTTAATTAAATAATAAAATCATTTTATCCTAAGCCTTTATTTAATTAAAAGGAATTTCCTCCCCTTTTATTTAAATAAAAAATCTCCACTTTTCTTCTTATCCTTGTTGCACAAATAAAGCATTTAATTCTTATTTATAAAGAAAAAATATATATATATATATATTTTTTGTCTCACATGGACATAAATTAAATGCTCAACATAAAGTAAATGCTTCTAATTTTCTTATTGGAGGATATTTGTGCACAAGGATCAAGCTTCTTTTTTTCTTAATCTCCATGGTCCATTGTTTTTCACTTCCTATAAAAAAAGAGCTCTCTTCCTCATTTTTACACACCATACATACCTGAATTATTATGCTACAGGTTTTCTAAGTCATTGAAGCTTTTGGAGCTATTCTTGCATCAAGTTTTGAAGATTTGGAGCATCATTGACATTCATCTTGCATCTACATCACATCCTAGCTTGCATCATAGTTGCATTATCATGGTATCATTTCCTTTCATGTTTTAGATTAATCTCACATAGTTTAATTAGAGGGTTTGTAACTCTTTCATTTCCATTTTCATAGCTTAATTGCATTTTCATTCTCATAAGACTAATTTGCATTCTCATATAGATTTGCATAACATTGCATTCATTTGGAATCTCTCATTGTGTGGTTGACTAGCAAGGTCATGAGTTTATAGCTCTCGCTAAGAGTAATTTTACAAATCTTGCAACTCCATGCATAGAGAGCTATGGATCGATTTGTGAGGGCTCATTCTTGAGTTTTCTTACATGTAAGGATTCATAGAAGTGTGACAACATTTTAGCACACATTTTTGGCACCCACCATGGGGCAACCCACCTCATGCATGCTGGTTTTGATTATTTTTGGAGCTAACCCTTGTGTAGATTTGTTTGGAGATGAAAAACCCTAGATTTGAAAGATTTGATCATATCTTCCAAATGACTTGGTATTTTGGTCTGAAATTTTTTTTGCAAGTTGGTGACATATCAGAGAAGCTCCAAAACAATTTTCAGAGGTGATTTGTATTTTTTATGATTTTTTCTTGATTTGTCATAAAAAATCAATTTTTGGTGCAAATCAGCATATTTTTTGGAAATTTTTACATTTCTGAAAAGGTCTTGGAATTCTACAGGGGGTCCATTCACTATGTTTTTAATTTAGAAATCATATCATAGCTCATTTGGTCAATTTATAAAAACTGGTATGTTTTGATAAAATGGGTCTCTAGGGTACAAATGAAAAGATTTTTCTAAAATTTTTACATTTTTGGAAAGCTCTCTATTTTTTGATAGAGGTCTCTTTTTTGCATTTTGGGTTTGGGGTCTGAATTCATGTGTTAAAAATCAGATCTTGTTGACTAGGTCAAATGCAAAAAAAATAAAATTTTGTGATGGGTATGCACTTATTTTTCATTGTTCAATGCATGATATGAGTTATCATTTGGATTATTTGCTGGTTATCATTGCTCCTAACAATTGATTTTTAGATCTAACCACCTTCGGGTTTGCATAAGTTGGATATACATTGCATATCTTGTTTGCTTGTTTTCTTGTCTTGTTCATTTGAAAGTGCATGACTTGCTTTCATGAAAAATGCTTAAAACAAACAAAAAAAGGGTGAAATCTACTAAGCGCATTGCGTTGGACTTGAGGTATTTTGTTACAACTCTACAACATTTGGATCTTGGGATTAAAATTAAACCTCTCATGTGTTTGGCTTGAGTGTTTACATGCTTTCATAGAACACATTTCAATTGATGCTCTTAATGGGAAATGAAAGAACATAGATTTGTTTTTCCAAGTTTGTGTAAGTGAATGCTTGTGTTTAAACCTTAAGTAATTCTTGGTTTTAATATCAAATATCTCATTGAGTGATTGAGGGCATGGATTCATTCCTTGTTTACATAGGGAGTTAAATGCACCACTTTGTAGACTCACTCTATGTTTACTTGGAAAGTTAAATATTCTATTGATTCAACCCTTTGTCATTTGTGAGTAGTATTGATAAGCAACTTTAGATTACTTGTGATTGATCTAGATTGCTATCTTGGGTTATTGGACTCGCTAATCCGTCAGCTCCTCATTTTCACCCCGTTGTTGCAAGATCAGTGCCACATTAAAGGGGAGGGGTCTACAGGAAAGAAGCGTTAATTGCTCCACTAGGCAACCCTTTTGTGATTTTTGGAACTCACTTGTTTTCTAAAGTGTGGACTCACTTTGAGTTGATGTGAAGAGTTAAATGTTCCACTTTTGGGCTCACTTTGAGTTGGTGTGAAGAGTTAAATATTCCACTTTTGGACTCACTTTGAGTTGGTGTGAAGGGTTAAGTGTTCCACTTTTTGGACTCGCTTCACATTATCTTAAAGGGTTAAATGTTCCACTTTTGGACTCGCTTCACATTATCTTAAAGGGTTAAATGTTCCACTTTTGGACTCACTTCGCATTTACTTGAAGAGTTAAGTGTTCCACCTTTAGTGCTCTAAATACTTTTGATAGTGAATTACTTAGTTTTTATTTCTAGAAGGCCTGCTTGGGGACACACCACCTCAAGGGATGACCTTAACTCCTGTGTTTTGGTGGAGTATAAATGTTGGGAGGTGAATCCAAAGACACCTCTCTTGAGAATTGAGTTTGATATCACTCTTGGCTAAGCCTCAAAGAACTTTATACCTTTGAGAAGTGAAGGAGGAGATTTGGGTTACCGTCTCCCCTCGGCTGTGTGATTTTGGATTCTTCTCATTTATGAATTTGGGCCTCACATACCTTGCGTATATCGAGGACTCCTTAGAAAAGCCACATATATCCTTGTAGACAGCTTGTTAAGGTGTTGTTGTGTTCTAAGTGCCTGCTAAAACATTGTCAAGAACATACACAAGTAGAATCTTTAAGGATTAGCATACTAAGTCACTATACTTGTTCATGTGCAAGGTTGCTTTGTCCCTTGCCCATTGCTTGAAGACTGTTTGCTTGAATTCCCTGGTTGCTGTTCTATGTGCTTGATCATCATTGTGAAATCTTTTGAAAGATCTATTTGGAATATTGAAACTGAGTTCCGTCTTGCTGTAGTGAGTTCTCCTTAGAAGCTTGGTCTTCCTTGGTCAGTCTAGGTCAGATCCTAAGTGTTTTCATGTTGCTCAACATCTCAATGAACGTTATGGTATCAATTGCACAAGATGACTCTTAGTCTTCTTCTTTCTTCTCCATTTCCCATGTTCTTCTAAAGTCTTCTATTCCCATGGAAAATTCTTTTTCTTCTTCTTGATTCTTTTCTTCTTACTATCTAGTCTACCTTCTTCTATTCATCTATTCATTTCTTCCATGCTTGATTCCTCCTCTTTTATAACCATGAATCTTGACTATCTGGTTTTGGAACCTTTATTAAGAATAGATGATCTTGAGCTCATTGACATATTCAAAAAGTGTTGTTCCTCCAAAATTCTCATGAGTGATGAATTTATAGAAAAAATAAAAGAAAAGATGATTAAATCAGATGTCTTTGCTAGAATCATAAACATGATGATATCACGATCTTTTTCTTCCAAACATTCTTCATCATCTAAATCTTCTCATTCTTCTTCACCTTCCAAGTTTTATCATGACTCTTCTAGACATCATTCTCATTCTTCATCTTCTAAGTCTTATCATGATTCTTCTAAACACTATTCACATTCTTCATCTTCCAAATCTTATCATGACTCTTCTAAACATCATTCAAATTCCTCATTATCCAAGTCCTCTTCCTACACTAAGTCTTCAATTTCCTCTTCTTCACAATCTCATTCTTCTTTTACTTCTCCCAAGAGTCTTACTTCTCTTCAGAAGACATACCATAAAGAGCAATGTGATAGTCCTTGTGATGTCTCTTCCACAAAGAGTGACACACCCACCTATGATGACTATGATGATGGACAATGTAGTGATGCCCATGAAACTTCTATTCCTAAGCATCATCCTCGTGGTACACTTGTGATTTCTAAGGGGGAGTCGTATTGGGTAGACTGTGATGGTGATCCATATGACTCTAAATTTGAAGAATTCTTTGATGATTTTTGCGAACAATACAATATTTCTACTGAGGAAGAGAAAATCTACCGCACTGATTTCAAACGTCAAAAGAATCTCTCCTCTAAAATTTCTCATGCTGAAAATAAAGGCCGCACTCTCAAGCAAGATCATATTAATGTTGAACCTTTGTCTTGTGATGGTTCCCTTCCATCCTCTACTTCCTCCAATGCCCATACATTTCCTAAAGCTTCCGAGTCTTCCAAATCTATCAAAAATCCTTCATCCAACAAAGATCCTAAGGCTTTCCATGTAGTTCCCTATAGTTATCCTCAAGGGCTACCTCTTAAAGAAACTCAAGCTAACCTTCACTTGGCTGAAAATACTTTCAATAATGCTAAACCTAAAGAGCCTAAGCCTTTATGCCCTATGATGCCTACTTCAGATAGTCCTTCGCCATCTCTTCCAAAGTCTTCCATATAATTCCAACATGCTTCCTTGTCCTTAGAAGTGGCTCCATGTCAAGAGGACCCTAAAAATGATAAAGAAAAAAATATAAATAAAGATCAAGATCAGGAACCCTCCAAATCATCCAATTCTCTTCATGATGTATCTCCTCTATTTCATGGTTCTTTCGATCCTTTACACTCTTCCGCATTCATTCCACCATCTCCTAAGCAAGATCAAGCTACTACTTACACCGTTGAGCTTATTGATAATCAAAATAACCTTACCACACTTGCGCTTTCCAAAGATGATACTTCCATTAAGGTTATTAAAAATGGTGTTTTTACTTCTAATGTAAAGCCTATTGAAAATCAAAAGAAAGTTGATACACTTATGCTATCCAAAGATCCTTGTCAAGATCGAAGTCTTCCATCTTCTTGTTCTACCACTCCATGCTCACTTCCACTTTCTACTCTTCCTAAATCTTCACAAGCTTTGAATGATCCTATCAACGAAGTTGATCCTATTCAAGATGTTCATGATACTATTGAAAATCCTAATGCTCACTCTAAAGATGCTGATGTCCTTGGTTGTCACATAGATGCTGATGAACTTAATGATTATCCTTTTGCATCTTCCACGTCCATCCTTGGACCTCCTCCACCAATACTAAGGGCTTCATGTCTTCCTTTCATCTTGGGTCTTTATGTCCCTTCAATTTCCCCTCCTAACTCTCCTAATTCATCATCCATCTTGGGTCCTTACATCCCTCCATCTCCTATCTTTCCTCAAGATCAACATAGATGCATACCCTTGAATCATTTTCATCCATCCACCCAGCTAAACCAGTCATATCCTCCTTCTTCCATAAGTCCCAAGTCTTTTGGAAGTAACTTGAATGTTCAATATAAGAAAAAGAAGCAATACAAGACTCCATCAAAAAAAGATCGCCATGTCCCCTCTAATCAACATGGGGGCATAAAGTCAAAAGAGATATCTAAAAAGAAAACTACAAGAGAAGTATGGGTTCCAAAATCCATCATTCAAGATATTCTCTCTAAATCATCAAAAGGAAATGAAAAGACTACGGCTATATGGATTCCAAAGTCTCTATTGAAAGAGTTTAATATTGAACAAAAAGTGAAGTTGACATTCAAGCTTCCAAAGGCTTCCGCCTCATCTTCTTCCAAAAATATTCTTTCATTCCATGTGCCTGAACCACAACCTCTGCTAAATATTCACCATATTCCTTCTCGTATTTTTTCATTCACATTTCCTCCATCCTCTCGCCACCCTTCAAGGTGTGTGTCGACGTTGATCTTGTCTTCCTTTCTTTCATTATCCTTCTACCTTCTATCCTTTTTTCTTGTTTTCCTATTCCTCCTATCTTCCAACCTCACTCGCTTTACATAAAACCTTATCCTCCATTTTCCTATTCCATCTTCCTTTCCCTATCAACATCTTTGACCATATCATTTTGAATCCTTGGAATATTATGGTTTATCTTTTCAAGGAGCATTATCTGAAAAGCTTGCCTTCTTCCAAAAAAAAAAATAGAAAAATTAAAAAAAAAAGAAAAGAGATAAAAAGAATTTGAAAATGTGCCATGGTGAAAACCTGGAAACAGGCACCTTGGTAGCAAAAGTAAAGAGAAATAAATAAATCCTATGGTGAAAATCACTCCCCTGTGGCACCTTGGATAAGTACCATGATGAAAACCTTGAAATCAGGCATCATGCGTAGTTCTTCTACATGTTTCATCCATTCCATTCCATCTTTGATCTTGACAATGTTGAAGTATACACGAATATTTGACTATCTTGTGAGCTATCTTCCGATGATCTTGCTTTCATTCCATTCATGTTTATCCTTCATATTTATTTTCTTCCATTCATTCTAGCCTTTCGCTATCATTTTCCCCTTTGGTCTTGATCTAATAAAAAAAGAGTAAAACATGATGCTATGAAGTCTCTTGACATGTCTACCCTCTTTGGATTGCATCCTTTCCTTCTTTTGCATTACGCCTTTGTGACTTATCCTATGCTAGCCTTTCATTACTTGTCCAAATGTGCTTTATATGACAATTTTATTTCCCTAGCTTGGGTACTCTTGAGGAGTTTGACCTTGAAGATTTCTTCCCTCTGTTCGCTTTCATTCTCCTTTCCTCCACCAGCTTGCTCATCCATCTTGTCCCTCACCTTCCTAGACATTGAGACTACATGATGTGATCTTGCTTGGGAGTTTGATGCCCATTTCTATCTGGGGGCATCCTTTGTACATATTTTATGATCTTGAAAAAATACCAAAAAAGTTGATATATGATGCTGAAAAAATCCTAAAAAGCATATACAGTCCTAAAAAAATACAAAAAAAAAAAAAAAATTTAAAAATTTAAAAAAAATAGAAAATTTGCCATGGTGAAAACTTAGCAATAGGCGCCTTGGTAGCAAAAATACAAAAAAATAAAAAAATAAAGAAAAATAAAAAATTGCAATAAATCCAAGTGGTGAAAACCTGGAAACAGGCGCTACTTGAGGCCTTTGCACCCCTATTTGTTAGCATGCGTCTTCAACACTTAGCCACTTTCCATCATGCCTTGACCTTATTTGACTTGGTCTGAAATTGGTCTTTGTCTTTGTCTAAGGGGCATACCTATTAGCATAGGTCTTTTAGGTGCGTTTGTCTCTTGGGACATTTCACAACAGGTGTTTTTCAACACCACCCCAAATAGTGTTTTTCAACACTACCCTTGCGTCGAGTGTTTCTTAACACTTATCAGATGTCTTTCCCAATAGTCTAAGTATGATGTGATATTTCTTATTTGCAGATGTGATAATCAGATTTTGACTCTATGACCAACACACATGCACTTAAACAATCAACTCGCTTGAGATATGTTGACTTTATTTTTCTTTGTGTGCTGTCTATGAAGATTTCTTTGATGAGTGGTCTCTCCCTGAGAAGTTTTCAATGATGCATAGCTAGAAGACTGAGGGTATGAGAACATGTTTTCTTTCTTTATCTGCCTATGGGTATATTTTGTTGATCCTAACTGTCATGAGCATTTATGCTGGTCTTACTTGACACTATGGATTGACAAGGTATTATCCTTGACTGTTTTGCGAGTGCATGCTTCTAGTTATCCTAATTTTCATGTGTCTTGATACAAGCATAATCTCGCCATATCAAAACTTAGGTAATCTCACTGCATTAGTCATCTTGACCTCCATGTCTTTGATGCCTAGGTGAGATTTCCACATTTATATCTGATAAAGATCATATTCATATCCACATAGTTATGCTAGTGTGCATTGTATGATATTGTGATGCTACCAATAACACTCGATGATGATAATTAGATGTCTATAGGCATTGTGACCTTGCAAGTCAACCACTTTCATAGTAGCTTGCATTCTTAGGTTCATCATAGTTTAGTTTTTGCATCTTGCATATGGAGAGAGCTCTCCTTTTTATCATCTATGGACTAGTTGGTCAACTGTGCTCATTTTCTGATTCTTCTTGATCATATCTTTCATTTTTGGTCTTTCATGTCACATCATTTTCTATCCATTTCAAACTCAAAACTAAAATCCAAGTCGCGTTGACTGACCATTTGAGGCACAATTCTTCAATTTTCGATAGAATTTCTTCCTTTCCATGTCTTCCAAACTTCTAGTCTTTAATTCACCCCTTTCACTTCCTCTCTCTGAGGTTTCACTTAATCTTTATCCTATATCTTTTTTAGTCAAACCTTGTCAACTTGGGGCATATCTTCACTATTTGATGGTTATCTTATCATGCTCCATCCTTTGATTATGATTTATTGTGACTTGATTAGGTTTATCAATTTGTTGTTCTCCTCTATCTGATTTCGATTTCGATTCTGAGGGGGCAGTACCTATCAGTTGTAATCTTTGATTCAGCTTTATCATTCAGCTCAGCTTGAGATTCTTATCTCTTATTTTGGATATGATCCCTAATCGACCTCATGTCCAGAATCTTTTGTTTATGTTTGTCCGGATGTGATCCCGAATCGACCTCACATCTGAGTTATTTTGTGATCCCAGATCGATCTCACATTTCAATTCTTCTTTGACTGCATGTGTTCCCAGATCGATCACACATTAATAAAAGAGGGGAAAATGTATGCACCCTAAAATGGTCGCCTAGACTTTGGGCCCTTATTTCTGCAATTTATCAAATCCCTGAATCAATATTTTCAAAAATCAACAATTTTCAAATATATCAATTTTCTTGATCAAATCATAATCAATTCAATATTTCTTAAGGTTTGAGCCTTATTTAATTTAAAAGAGAATAAAAAATAAAAATCTTATTTAATTAAGAGCATGCTCTCTTTTAATTAATTAAAAATCTCTTTTAATTAAATAATAAAATCATTTTATCCTAAGCCTTTATTTAATTAAAAGGAATTTCCTCCCTTTTTATTTAAATAAAAAATCTCCACTTTTCTTCTTAGCCTTGTTGCACAAATAAAGCATTTAATTCTTATTTATAAAGAAAAATAAAATAAAAAATAAAAAAAAGTACTTTTTGTTTCACATGGACATAAATTAAATGCTCAACATAAAGTAAATGCTTCTAATTTTCTTATTGGAGGATATTTGTGCACAAGGATCAAGCTTCTTTTTTTCTCCATCGTTGATTAAGTCTTTTGCCTCTTAATCTCCATGGTCCATTGTTTTTCACTTCCTATAAAAGAAGAGCTCTCTTCCTCATTTTTACACACCATACATACTTGAATTATTATGCTACAGGTTTTCTAAGTCATTGAAGCTTTTGAAGATATTCTTGCATCAAGTTTTGAAGATTTGGAGCATCATTGGCATTCATCTTGCATCTACATCACATTCTAGCTTGCATCATAGTTGCATTATCATGGTATCATTTCCTTTCATGTTTTAGATTAATCTCACATAGTTTAATTAGAGGGTTTGTAACTCTTTCATTTCCATTTTCATAGCTTAATTGCATCTTCATTCTCATAAGATTAATTTGCATTCTCATATAGATTTGCATAGCATTGCATTCATTTGGAATCTCTCATTGTGTGGTTGACTAGCAAGGTCATGAGTTTATAGCTCTAGCTGAGAGCAATTTTACAAATCTTGCAACTCCATGCATAGAGAGCTATGGATCGATTTGTGAGGGCTCATTTTTGAGTTTTTTTACATGTAAAGATTCATAGAAGTGTGACAACATTTTAGCACACACCGCAAAGTCTACAATGGATATAATAGTTCCAATGGGGAAAGTTTCCTTACACGTCCTGAATTATTGATCCAACCTTTGAGACCTGTGACTATGCCTTGCATACTTGTAAAAAAGATTTGTCTTAAAATCTGAGATAAAATCAACAACATTGTATTCTTTTGCAACTAACTCACATCTAGAGCCTTCACCTCCACTCTTCAATGTATATTTCACTATTTCATATACCTTTTTTTGGACAAGTGTCTTTCCAAAATTGTGTTCCAAACCCTCATGAAAACATGTCCTAAACTTGGAAAAGCCACCACATTCTGAGCACTTGTCATTTAAGCAATCTTTTTTATAAAATAAACAACCATCATCTCTTTGACATAAAAATTGATCTAGCAAGTCTCTTGATGATTTGGGAAGACCACTTGCACCACAATCCACTAGCATTTCATTAGTATGCAAAGTAGAACGAATGGACTGTAATAATTCATGATGCATTGAAACTCAACATGATATTTGTAACAACATGTATTTTGAATCTAAAGGGGTACCCAAAGTTTTACGGTCTATATTGAAGTCAACACAAGTTTGTCTCATCAAACGAGCCTTTCTCAACTGATGACTTACTAAGGAGGTTGTAATAACCCTTCGAGCAACTCTCTTGTCTTTTTCTCTACTAGTCTTCCCAATGCTATTGAGAGCATTGAAAAGATTCTTCACAACAATGGCATTTCTCTGCATTTTCTTGTTCACATGAATCTTCAATTTCACAAGCACAGGTCTCATCTTTTGCATCTTTAACAACTGCACAAAAATTTGACATTGCTCAACCAATGTCTTGTTTCCAAAAAAATGATCATAAAGTCTTGAAGCACACAACCTAATGGTTCTATGTGACCTCTTTCCTTCCCAATTATTCATAATGTTCTCCTCAATTTCAATTAACCATTTAGATGTTCTTGAAAGCCCCCAATTTGAAGAATGATTATCTTTATTGCAAGAGACTTCATTTCACATATAATTTGGAGATGTGTAACGTTCATGTGGTTCTTGTGCAACATTTTCATTCTCCAAGTCTACATTTTCAATCTCCATCTGTACATTTTCATCTTCATTCCATTCATTGTCATTCCCCAAATCCACGTTTTCATTCCCCAAGTTTACATTTTCATTCTCCATCTCTACATTTTCATCTTAGCTCCATACATTGTTATTCACAAAATTAATTTCCATATTATTTTCAAATTCAACATCCTCTTCACTTGCGACTACATTCACGGGGTCACCTTGATTAATATTTAACATACCTTCTCTCCTTCTTCGATGATTTTGCCTATCTTTTTCCCTATTTGCTTGAATTTCTTCATCTGTCACCTTCCTCTTGCGTTTAGCCTTTTGAAGACTATTGCTTCCCATGGTGAGACCACAAGTTGACAAAAAAAAAATGGGCCCCAAATCACATTTTTTTTCCTGCAACCCGTGAAAAAAGTTTGAAATCCCATGCTTCTCTGGTCTATGGAAATAGGGAATATTTTGGTCAAAGTTGTACCAGCCAATAATCGGGTACCCGATTTTATCGGTTACTTGATATTTCCAGGTACATGAAAAAATAGCGGGAGTAAAAGAAAAAATTGAACTTTTATAAATAAAAAGAGGTATATAATATATATATATATATATATATATATATATATACATATACATATACATATACATATACATATACATATACATATACATATACATATACATATACATATACATATAATATATTATATATATACTAATGTATTATATATTAATATATATAATATATATATAATGTATTATATATTAATGTATATAATATATATACTAATGTATTATATACTAATGTATATAATATATATATATATATATATATATATATATATATATATATATATATATATATATATATATATATATATATATATATATATATATATATATATATATATATATATATATATATAATGTATTCAAAAAAATACTTGCACAGTTGATTTGATGACAGACAGATTCAGGCCAAGACCTCTTGAAAGTATCCAGCACAAGATTTTTCTACAGAATCCTTGTAATTTCGGCGGTCTGACTATACTGAATAAGTAGATGTCATCATTTGTTCTAGAAACTCACAGTGGCAAAAAAAATGATGTAAGAACATTGAAGGTACATTGTCCCCATGACCCCTTTTGACACATTTGAAGGCTCAAGTGTGTCCGAAGGGGTTGTAGGACACCTTAGGACACACTTGAGCATTCCAATGTGTCAAAAGGGGTCATGGGGACTTCCTAGGGGTCCTAACACGTGATAAAGCATACTAGGACCCGTAGGAAGTCCCCATGACCCCTTTTGACACATTTGAATACTCAAGTATGTCCGAAGGGGTCGTAGGAACTCTTAAGACACACATGAGCATTCCAATGTGTCCATAGGGGTCATGGGGACTTCCTAGGGGTCCTAACGCATGATAAGGAGTACTAGGACCCCTAGGAAGTCCCCATGACCCCTTTTGACACATTTGAATGCTCAAGTGTGTCTGAAGGGGTTATAGGACCCCTTAAAACACACTTGAGCATTCCAATGTGTCCATAGGGGTCATGGGGACTTCATAGGGGTCCTAATGCATGATAAGGCATACTAGGACCCCTAGGAAGTCCCCATGACCCCTTTTGACACATTTAAATGCTCAAGTGTGTCCAAACACTTGACCATTTAAATGTGTCAAAAGGGGTCATGGGGACTTCCTAGGGGTCCTAACACATGATAAGGCATACTAGGACCCCTAGGAAGTCCCCATGACCCCTTTTGACACATTTGAATGCTCAACTCTATCTGAAGGGGTCGTAGGACCCTTAAGACACACTTGAGCATTCCAATATGTCTATAGGGGTCATGAGGACTTCCTAGGGGTCCTAACACGTGATAAGGCATACTAGGATCCCTAGTAAGTCCCCATGACCCCTTTTGACACATTGGAGCCCTCAAGTGTGTTCTAAGGGGTCGTAGGACCCCTTAGGACACACTTGAGCATTCTAATGTTTCGAAAGGGGTCATGAGGACTTCTTAGAGGTCCTAATGCATGATAAGGCATACTAGGACCCCTAGGAAGTCCTCATGACCCCTTTTTACACATTTGAATGCTCAAGTGTGTTCAAAGGGGTCGTAGGACCTCTTAGGACACACTTGAGGGTTCCAATATGTCGAAAGAGGTCATGGGGACTTCCTAGGGGTCCTAATGCATGATAAGGCATACTAAGACCCTTAGGAAGTCCTCATGACCTATTTTGACACATTTGAATGCTCAAGTATGTTTGAAGGGGTCATAGGACCCCTCATGACACACTTGAGGGTTTCAATGTGTCAAAAGGGGTCATGGGGACTTCCTAGGGGTCCTAATGTGAGATAAGGCGTACTAGGACCCCTAAGAAGTCTTCATGACCCCTTTTGACATATTTAAATGCTCAAGTGTGTTCGAAAGGGTCGTAGGACCCCTTAGGAAACACTTGAGGGATCCAATGTGCTGAAAGGGGTCAGGAGGACTTCCTAGGGGTCCTAAAGCATGATAAGGCATACTAGGACCCCCTAGGAAGTCCCTATGACCACTTTTGACACATTTGAATGCTCAAGTGTGTCTGAAGGGGTTGTAGGACCCCTTGGAACACACTTGAGGGTTCCAATGTGTTGAAAAGGGTAATGGGGACTTCCTAGGGGCCCTAACGCTTGATAAGGCGTACTAGGACCCCTAGGAAGTCCCCATGACCCCTTTTGACACATTTGAATGCTCAAGTGTGTCTGAAGGGGTCGTAGGACACCTTAGGAAACACTTGAGGGCTCCAATTTGTCAAAAGGGGTCATGGGGACTTCCTAGGGGTCCTAACGTGTGATAAGGCATACTATGACCCCTAGGAAGTCCCCATGACCCCTTTTGGCACATTTGAACATTCAAGTGTGTCCGAAGGGAACGTAAGACCCCTTAGGACACACTTGAGCATTCTAATGTGTCAAAAGGGGTCATGGGGACTTCTTAGGGGTTCTAATGTGTGATAAGGCATACCAGGACGTCTAGGAAGTCCCCATGACCTTTTTTGACATATTTGAACCCTCAAGTGTGTCCGAAGGGGTCGTAGGACTCCTTAGGACACACTTGAGGGTTCCAATGTGTCAAAAGGGGTCATGAGGACTTCCTAGGGGTCCTAATGCATGATAAGGCGTGCTAGGACCCCTAGGAAGTCCCCATGACCCCTTTCGACACATTTGAACCCTCAAGTGTGTCCAAAGGGCTCGTAGGACCCCTTAGGACACACTTGAGGGTTCTAATGTGTCAATTTGGGGACTTCCTAAGGGTCCTAACGTGTGATAAGGCATACTAGGACCCCTAGGACCCCCATGACCCCTTTTGACACATTTGAATGCTCAAGTGTGTCAAATGGGGTCGTAGGACCCCTTAGGACACACTTGAGGGTTCCAATGTGTTGAAAAGGGTCATGGGGATGTCCTAGGGGTCCTAACATGTGATAAGGCATACTAGGACCCCTAGGAAGTCCTCATGACCCCTTTTGACACAATTGAATGCTCAAGTGTGTCTGAAGGGGTTGTACGACCCCTTAGGATACACTTGAGGTTTCCAATTTGTTAAAAGGGGTCATGGGGACTTCCTAGGGGTTTTAATGTGTGATAAGGCATACTAGGACCCCTAGGAAGTCCTCATGACCCCTTTTGACACATTTGAATTTTCAAGTGTGTCTGAAGGGGTCGTAGGACCCATTAGGACACACTTGAGGGTTTCAATATTTTGAAAGGGGTCCTAACGCATGATAAGGCATACTAGGACCCCTAGGAAGTCCTTAGGACCCCTTTTGACACATTTGAATTCTCAAGTGTGTTTAAAGGGGTTGTACGACCCCTTAGGACACACTTGAGGGTTCCAATATGTCAAAAGTGGTCATGGGGACTTCCTAGGGGTCCTAACATGTGATAAGGTGTACTATGACCCCTAGGAAGTCCCCATGACCCCTTTTGACATATTTGAATGCTCAAGTGTGTTCGAAGGGGTCGTACGACCCCTTAGGATAGACTTGAGCATTCCAATGTGTAAATAGGGGTCATGGGGATTTCCTAGGGGTCCTAACGCGTGACAAGGTGTACTAGGACCCCTTGGAAGTCTCTCTATCTCTGTCTCTCTTCCCCCTTCTCTCCTCTCTCTTTCTCATTACCCTCTCTCTCTCTCTCTCTCCACCTCCAGTGAACTATTATTCAAAGCATCCATTTTTGCGTAGCTAGGGTTTACGACGCCTATAAAAGGCACAACTATGCCTCTATAGGGACTCATGCTTGTGCTCGGAATCATATTATTTTCATGCATTCCCTAAAATTTAATACAAAGATTTAGCCAACCACCTTTAAAGACCTAAAAGAAATGAAAAATAAAATTTAGGCCAAAAATACATACCACATTTCTGTGTGTAGTACTGTTAGCTTCAACAATCCAGCTGACTTCCTCTGTTAAGGCACAGAGAACTTCATTAATGTCTTCTCTGGGAGGAAGATTATAATTTCCATATTTCCAAAAGCCCTGAAATACTTTTGTCGTTATTGGTCTCCGCCTCCGCTCTCTCAATTTAGTCCTCTCCCTCTCCGCTACACGCAACTTAGCCATCCTTACCTACTCTTTAATAGAGATTCTCCAAAATTTGTATACAAAGGCATCCTACAGGAAATAATGAAAAGTTTCCCATAGAATATCCATAATTCGTATACAAAAGCATCATACAGGAAAAATGACAAAAAATTAATAGCTAAAAGGTATAAATTATCATTAACACCGGCAGTACCAAGGTCATACCCGCTGTCAAATCCTGGCCTATGACGTGCAAAATGAGAAAAGCAAGTGAAATGAAAGGGAAGTATGGATCAAATAGCAAAGGTGCATCAAATTGGATCAATATCATAATAAATGAAGAAAATACTATTACGAACAAAAATATTTGCGTATTAATGGGAGTGAGTGGGAAGAGCTTCTTGGACCCATGATAGAAGTTACAGATAAGGAGGAAGAGCTAGGAAGGGGAAAGCAGAAAATGACAGAAGTAAGATATGCGTGTGATCCTATGTCAGATGATGATGATGAGTAATCACTATTTGCAAGTAGCTCAAGCAGTGATAGAAGCTCTTCAGTGCACATGTACACTAACACAAAAAATTCAGATAGAGAAGTAACAAGTGTTGTGGAATTATCCACAAAGTAATGTGAAATGAAGCCTCAAATTGGTTCATTAGCAGGAAAAGAATTTGGTCATGCACTTCATTCTAGCACCACAAATATTTCTATTAGAAATGCATATTCATCAATGGCCTTGCATTTACGAGACTGGGGAAACCAGGTTACTCATGTTGGGCATTATCCCTCAAATGTAAGTTCATTGCCACCTTTGGCAAGGCAGTCTCACTCCTCATTTTACAACAAAGGGCAGCCATCTATGGTCCAAGGTTTTAATTCAGATGACAACTCGAGAGCTTCTCAAGGTACTGATCTATTTTGTAGAGAAGTTCTTGATTCATCTCAAGGTTCTCGTTTAGGTGACCAACTCCTTGGAGGTCCACAAATAGACCCATTGATTTCCCAAATTGGTAAAAGGGTAGATGCAATTTTTTTAAGAGTATCCCAATTGAAGAGAAATGGAAATTCCAGTGAGCAGAAAGTTATTGCAAGTCCAATGGGTGTATCTCCTCCACTGAAAAATATAACTACTTCCAGAGACTTGAGTTAAATGGAGGCTGTCTATTCCCAAACATGCCCCAATTGAGTAGATGAACCAGATGTTTCTTGAGTAAAGAAGATAGTAGTTTATTAAAGCATCTGCATTATCCCACTTGCTATCAGTTACTACTTTTTGAGCGGCTTGCCAGCTGCTTCTATGTAGGATTTCTATAATAGATAATGTCCTCATGCAAGTACATGCCAATTTTTGTAAACATTTTCTGTTGTAAAGGGTTAGTGAGCAATATCAAAGAAAAGGTTCTTGCATGTATTATTTAGACACATATCAATTAGGAAACCATTTTTCTCCCATTACATGGCAGAAATGCCTAGATTCACTTTGTTGGTATCAATATGTAGCAAGATGAGGGAAGAAATATTTGTGAAGAGGAAGTACAAATGTTACTGTCCAAAACCATTTGGAGAGTAATATTCTTCTCCTGATTGTAATAAGAAACTCAAAATGTAGAAGACAACAAATAGTTGGGGCATTTATTTCCTATGACCTATGTCAATTTCAGTTCAATTCCTATTGATGATATTCTCAATGTGTAAAAATAAACTGATGTGTTATTTTAAAATGGTGTTGACTGAAATTTATGAACATATGCCAAATATCCATTTTTTCCAGAATTTGAAATAGAACCAGTGGTAATATAATCAAATTTGTGAATTTCACATCCAATCATTGGATGTTAATCAAAAGTACAACACAGTAATATTTTTGAACTAATAAACAATCTTAGTCTTACTTCAAACCTACTCTCGTGTATGTGGGTTCTTGGAGGTATCTACTGAACAAGGTGTGGATCTATAATGTCCCTATCCAGAACCTTACTCACTTTGCTTAAAGCTCCTAATTAGAATTTGGATTTCTAATGCCTATTGTGATATTATTTAAGTTTGCCTTGCTCCTTACTGATTAATATTTTAATGAATTGGTTATCCTTCCCCTTCTCTCTCTCTCTCTCTCTCTCTCTCTCTCTCTCTCTCCTACTCCCCTTCCCCTTCTCTCTATCTCTCCTACTCTCTCCCCTTCCTCTTCTCTCTCTACTACTATCTCCCCATCCCCTTCTCTCTCTCTCCTACTATCTCTCCATCCCCTTCTATCTCTCTCTCTCCTTCCCCCCTCTCTCTCTCTCTCACCTTCTCTCTCTCTCTTCCTCTCTCAGCCCTCACCACCTTCTCACTCTCTCTCTTCCTCAATGGCCGCCCATGAATTTTTTAAATGGCTGATTGATTTCCTTTGCTTCTTTCAGTGGCCATCCATGATTTTTCTGCAATCTTCCAACCTTTCGTACATAGTTGTAAAATACATATTGATATATTATACATATAAAATAATATATAATATATGATATATAATGTAACATTTAATATTAATATATATTAAATAATATTTATTGTAAAATGTATATTATATAATATTTAATATATAATTGATATTATATAATATTTAATATATATAATATATAATCTAATACATAGTTTTTGATATAATCTAATATATATTATATATAATATATAATTATATGAAGGATGGAGAAATGGGAGGGAGAAAGGGGAGGGAAAAGTGAAAATCAAAATTCTGCCAGTACTTTTGGGTACCCAATTGGGCTCAGTATTGCTTTGTGCACCAAACCTACATGGTCAACTATTGAAATGTCTCAAAAACGTGTTTTTCCCCTATTTCTCTGAGTTCCAGACTTTGACCATGTAGCTGACGACTTTTTTTTCACCCGAATTTGATGAAATGAAAAGGGTATCTTAAGGAGATTATCAGCTTTCTATTGATATAATTGTTGTCAAATTTTGAATTCGGTGAGTAGTTATTAGTTATTTTCTAATTGAGTTACCTCTAAAGTATTGATTTATATACTGATTGAAAAATGACTATAACTTTTAGACGATATAACATTTTTGAAATCCAAAAAATGCGTCACATTCTATGCTTCGCCTAATATAAGGAATTTTTTTTTATGAATTTTGTAAAGTTTTGAATGAGTTAAGGTGGTCAGACACGGGAGTTTTTTTATTCTGAAAACATTGTAGCATAAAATTCATAATTAATTTTTTTTTGGAATAAAATTACAAAAAAATATGCGTCACATCCGGGCATGAGTCTACTACTTATTTATAAAATCTTATAATAAAATATTATCATTTGATTATAATTAAGGTGGTCAGACATACACCTACTTCTTATTTTTTTCCAGAAATTTTTGTACTGCTGCATTGAAATCTATACTTTTCACCAATCATACTAACTTTTTTTCAAAAAAGGCCTAGTAGTTTCGAAACTACATTCAATTTTCTACAGATTCTATTCTTACAACTTTTTGATATTAGGTTGATAGCTAGTTGAAATTTTCACGTCAAGTTGACTAACCCTGATTTGCTGATTTTTCATTGCCACTTAAGGGCATAGTTTGGCCTCTCATGATCTTGCACATACCCACATCTACTACACTAAAATTGAGGACCTAAAACTAATATTTTGAAATGAATTCAGAAACCATTAACAATCACATTGAAACCATCAAGCAGATAACTTATTAAACCCTTGATCCCCAAAGTTGGAATTGATATTAAAATTGAGAACCCTTAACACTAAATTTAAAAACTTGCAATAATTAAATTAAAATGATTTCTATATCCCTTTGGAGTGAAATTGAATTTTTTTTTTAAAAAGATAACTTAATCACCCCTTGATCCCCAACATTGGAATTGAAATTCAAAACATCTGGTACACTAAAAGTGAAATGACTTATGTATAACTTATTAAACACTAAATCACTAACATTTGAAATGAAATTGAAAATCCTTAATAGTAAGGGATACAAAACAATATAGAAAAAATAATGATAAGGGACACCACCAGTAGGCTTCTAAACATCAAGCCATAAAACTGATTGAAATACACAGAGGATTATGAATAACTGTTGAGCTTTTGGAGCTTGACAAATGCAAAATGAATTATTTTGTGGTGCACAATGATCTATTCATAATCATTCTGTATTTTTAATCTGTTATATAGGACACATTGTATGAGGCTTACCAATCCCATATAAATTAGGTAATAGATATGATGTTGAAAATAATGTAGTGAAAAAAAATTCTCAAATGAGCTCATCTTTTGATTTTGGGTTGCCAACTAGACCACTTAGGCCAGCCAAAAAAATTGGGTGTGGAATCCATAAATAGTCATATTGAAATTGAAAAACATCAATAGTAAAATTGAAAACCTATAATTTTTTTTTGAAAAGGAAACAAAACCCATTAACAATCATACCGAAAGCAGTAAATAGATAAGTTATGAAACTCTTAACTCGCTAAATTGGAATTGAGATTGAAAACATCTATTACATTAAAATTGAGAGGAAAAAACTAAAAAAATGAAATGAATTCAGAAGGCATTAACAATCATATTGAAACCATCAAGCAGATAATTTATTAAACCCTTGATCCCCAACATTGGAGTTGTAAATGAAAACCCTTAGCACTAAAATTAAAACCCTACAACCAATAAATTGAAATGAATTCTATATCCATTAGGAGTGAATTGAATCCAAATAATAGCTAACTTATTCAACCCTTAATCCCCAACATTGGATTTGAAATGAATGTGGAAAGCATTAACAATCACATTGAAACCATGAAGTAGGTAAGTTATTAAACTATTGATCCACAAAATTGGAATTAAAATTGAAATTGAAAACCCTTAACAGTAAATATGAGACACTACAACCAATAAATTGAAATGAATTATATATCCCTTTGGGTGAAAATTGAAATAAAAAATAGGTAACTTATTAAACCCTTAATTACCAACATTGGAAATGAAATTGAAAACATCTAGTACACTAAAATTGATAGCCTAAAATTGATAAATTGTAATGAATTCAAAAATAATTCATAATGATAATTAAACCACAGGTTGCACGCAAGGAAAAACTCCTACGCACACCCCGGTCGCACCGAAATGGCAAGTTTTGCCTACCTTTGAACAAAAGTTAGCCAGAAAACTCATTAATCCCTTAATCCTCAACAATCGAATTTAAATAGAAAACCTTAACACTAATTTGAAACCCTACAACCAATAAGTTGAAATAAATTTTATATCTCGTAAGGGTGAAACTGATACCAAAAAAAATATTGAAAGCCTTGTCTACTAAAAAATGGAAATGAAATTGTAAACCCTTGACAGTAAATTTGAGAACCTAAAACTGATTAAATGAAATGAATTCTGAAAGCATTAAAAACCGCGTTGAAACCATTAACTAGATAACTTAGTAAACCCTTAATCCCCAATATTGGAAGTGAAATTGACCCTTAACACTAAATTTGAAATCCTACAACTAGACTAAATTAAAATGAACAGTATATCACTTACGAGTGAAGTTGAATATAAAATACAGATACCTTATCAAATCCTTAATCCCTAATAGAAGTCCAAAAATAGATAACTTATTGAAAATATGAAAAGCTACAAAACACAAAAAAATGAAAACTGGGAAAATCTAGTTTGCCAATAAATCTTGAAACTAGTAAGAGTCAAAATGTCATTTCCATACACAACATGTGGAACATTAATAATTCAAAAGCCATTACTTTAAAAAAAAACACTATAAATGGAACCCTATAATAGACAAAATAAAAAATAAGTACAACCCATTAACAATTCTCGTTAAACCATGACGAAGATATCTTATTAAACTCTTCAACCCCAACATTAGTGCAACAAATTTATAGTCATTGTCAACCCATAAAGAAAAAAAGATTTTTAAATCCTTAAAACCCAACATTTTTTATGATGAAAACCAATAATAATTGTAAAATGTGAATATTAAAACACAAATATGTGTAGTAGGTGGTGGAATGTGAACAAGAATGCTTGACAACCGAAAAAAATGAGTTTCCTTCACTATGAACATGGGTGTGACACTATAACACAAGAGTACAATTCTCTTGAGGTTAATAGTGTTAATGAACACAATATATTGTGTTCAATAACACAAATAAATACACAACATTTGTTTGTAACTGAAGACATCCAAAAAAGAAGACAGTGTACGTTAGTGTTAGCAAAACAAGCAAAGAAAATAAAATAACATAAATTTCATTGGACGCAATGGTGAGAGGTGGTTGTAGTTCAAGGAGTGATATCCTCGCCTCTATTAAAGACCAGATGATAATTGAGCTCCCATATCTCCTCCCACCACTCATCATCATTTTCATCGTCAACCTCCTTCACCTTAAAATCTTGAGGATCATGCACATATACAAAGATTTCTCCTGAGATCACTTCAAAAAAAAAGTGAGAAAATGGAAAAAAATGGAAACAATAAGTTGAAAAGTGAAATAATCTATTATGTACCTATAAATTCGAAGAGGAAGGTGGTCCATGAGTGAGAAGATAATGACATCATTTTGTGTTTGCAAGGTTATATGTCGAGCATGTTTCAACTTCCAACTAATAGAAGACTTCAAAATGGGTGGGATTGAAAGGAATGTTGGGTGTCTTGACCCAAGTAGAAGAAGGTGTATTCAATGGATTTTTTATCTTTAAAGGTGTCCCCTTAAGAAAAATTAAGGTGACTTGATGTGTAGTAAATGCAACTACATGTTGCAGTGTAAGGTGGTTGCGATAAGTATTGGTGACCAACATCATGGATAGGGTAGCATTGTGGAAAAATGCAACATGGCCTCCCTATTTTGTATTTCAGGAAAAACTCCTACATATTCCTCGATTACCATGCACGTCCCACTCAACGGACTGAAATGGAAAGTTTTGCCTACCTTCAACTAATCGTGTTTAAACATGTGGTGAGGTAATTCAAAATGGGCTCAGCTTTTGATTTTGGGTTTCCAAATAGGCCAGATAGGGGTGTAAAAAAAGGTGTGGGGTCCATATTTTGGCTCCTCTCCCCTAGGTAGGATTGAGTAGTTTATGTGTTTTTAATTCTCTATGGTATTGTACATTATTATTTTTTAAATGTATAAGTAAATTATTTTTATTATTAGTCATGGTTTTTCCATAGTTTATAGTAATGTATAATGCTTATGTATAAAATCTATAAATTTTTTAATTAATGATTTCATATTTTCACAATCCATAAATTATAGTAGTGTAAGTTTTTGGATTATATTGAGTAAAAAAAAATTGTATCCAGATCACACTTTGTATCCATCATATGGATAGAGATTATGAGAATCTTTGTATTAATGTGCAAATTAGATGATGTAATGATCAAAATATTGAAATTGTAGTGATAGATTATGAGTGCTTTCATGAAGAACATGTTGTAATCACCTAAAAATGGTCACCAAAACCATAAGCCCCTAATCTTGATTATTCATCAAGAAATCCCTAATTTCAATTAAATCTCCTAAGTCCTAACCTAAGGCAATTCAACTCATCAATATGATTTGACCTACTTTCTAAGTCCCATCGCACTTAATCTTACTCGATTAATTAATTCCTAAATCCTGATATATTATTGGCAATTAAATCAATCTTATACTATTTATTTAATTAATATTTTGGGATATTGATTAAATAAATAAAAAATTGTCAATTAATAAAAAAAAGTAATTAAATTAATTATGTCATCACATTTTTGAGAAAAATACATAAAATCCTTTAAATATTCAAAAAATGCATTTATGGAGTCATCATCTAGTCAACTGAACATAATTTTGGAAATAATCCAGTTAACTAGAAGAACAAATATGTTATCTCATCAATCATTTTAGCAACTTCAGTTCTGCCTTGGAAGTTTCCCAAATAATTGATTAGACCAGTTCAGCTAACTGATTCTCTCAACCAATCAAATGAGTTGCACATGGATTGTGCTAGTTGATAATAAATCTCCATCGTTCATCCTTGATCAAACTCGTATGTTCATTCTTGAGAAGATTTCTATATAACCAAGCCTCCATTCTAAAAAGAAGGATCCCAATCTTTTTCTTAGCATAATGCTGCTAATTTGTTTATCATTTATTTATTTTAATCATCGTTAGATATTTCAATTGCATAGTTAATTTAGCTTGTTTCATTTTCATTGCATTTATCAAATCTAGGAATACTTCAATCTTACTTAATATAGATTAATCTTAGACTAAGAATTTGATGAATTTGCATTGCACAATAGATTAGCTTTTAAATCCTTCATCTAGATAGAGTCTAAAGTCACTGGATTTTGCAATTATCTAAGAGAAAAATCCACACTCATGTCTCCTAGAAGGCAATGAGTCACCTTGACTAATTTTGATTTTGTTTATGCTACTTTCATTATATAAGATCAGTTATATAATGACTCATTGAAGTGTAGTGTAAGCCACATTTTTACACTCACACGTGTGGCAAAGAATAATGAGTATTTATCATGTCTTGGTTTGACAAACATGCAAGTTGTGAATCCACTATGTAGTATACTAGCATACCTATATTTTGAATAATGAGTGTCTTCATATAGCTTTTTAAAATGAAAAATTATTGGTAACACAATTATGAGATAAATCTAATTATACTTACTTCATTGTTGATTACTTGCTTGCTTTTATATAAGAATACTTGAACTGATAATGCTGATTAAAGTAATTTGAAAATATTTTTAAAATATCAAGAATCACAAAAGACTAGCTAAACTGGATATAATCTACAAATTTCAAATGTAGATGAGAAACATGGGTCTTGGTATCCCTTCTTATACAAATGAAGGGAAGCGACAAGCTTTAGAATATTTCTATGTACCTATTCTAAACTAAAAGCCTATGCTAACAACTCAAGCGAGATTAATCACAACTTGTGAGTTTAACAAACATAAAAAACACAAGATTAAACTTATCCAAAATATGGGTTGTTTAGTCAGCAAGAGGCTCATCTCCGTCAGACATTTTTTGTAAGATCTTTGACATGTAATTCAATAAACCTCAAATATTTTTCAACCCATCTTGTGATCTTTGCATGTGTCGGCCATACATAATGAAGGACATCTAACATGTTCAATAGGAAACCCTTCCATCTATTACCTATGATTTCCCAGACTTCAATCTAGAACTTCACAAATTGAATCTCCAATGTAATGACCCTTAATAGGAATGTGTTAAACTTGGAAACACTCAAATATTTGTACTCTTTCAAATGTGTGATAATATTTGAAACCATATCTTTGTATTCAATCTTCCATTCTTCAACATTTTTATGTTTTCCTTCCTTGTCTACAAATTCAAGTATGGTCCAAAGCTTAATTATTCTAAAAGAGGACAATTTATGCTCAATTTCATTTTCTTCTGACTTAATGTACCCTAATTCATTTATGGTGGTTTCTAGTGTTTCCACTGATTCCTTGATCTTTGTAGGAGCATCCAGATCCCTATGAGTAACCTATTGCAATCTCTTAAGATCAAAATGAGATGGAATCCATCTACTTGATAGGTCTTTTAACATTAGTTTATTCCTTTTGAATGTGTCCCACGTAGTTAACAGGGTATGGTATCTGGTATAAACCTCATCACATTTACTGATCACCATATCTATCCTAAAAGAATGAAATTATTCCAAAGTATTGAAAATGACTTTAGAATCATCAAGCACTATTTTCACCTTTTTATCTTCTCCTAGTACCTTAGATTGTGTTCCTTGAAGTACAATAAGAGCCTTATTCTTATCTTTAGACTTGAAACTTCTAATCTCATTTTCCAATGCAACATTTTTAAAGTACAATTCATTTATTACCTTATTCATTTCAACTTCTCTTGTTTGAGAGAACTCCAATTTCTCCTATAAGTGCTTGACTTGGTCTTTATTGAATATAGCCTTATGCATCAAATCAGTGGTAGAGGCTATAGGGTTTGTATCATCCTTTGTTTGAATCATGGAAACTCCATCACTTCCCTTAAAAATATCAATTAATTTATGCATGTTGTCACCCTTAAAACTGATCCATGTAGGCAATGTTTCTATTTTTTGGATTGTACCCTAATCCTACAATCTTGTTCTCTGAATCAAACTCTGCTACCAGATTTGGATTGTCTTGCTTTCTAACTCGATCAAGTAGGAAGATTTGTTTGAGTGAGAAACCTAGAATGATCAACATATTACTTTTCTTAACCAGTTCTCTTGCCTCCTCCAAGTTATAATTTACTTCATCTAATTTCATCTCTTTGAATAGTTGGTCAATGATCTCTTAGTGTTGAGACTCATATACTCCCATCAACCTTAATTGTGTCTTCTCCTCAACATCTCACATCCCCAACTTCAACACAAAATCTTTAAATCCTGGGAGTGTACAAAAGTATCCTCAGCAATAAACTACATTGAGATAGCCTCCCTTTCATCATCCATATTAGCTGGCTCTTCACCTTCAAGTGTTTGTGCTTTATATCCATGGATTTATTCTTGGTACACAAAAGGAGGGGATGGAGTTTCTTCTATCTCCTTCTTTATAGCCTTCAATATTTTTATTGCTTCATCTAATTCCCCAACTTCTTCTGTTGAGTCACTATTTGGTACTATCAAAGTAGCTTCCTTTTCTTTAGGAGGTGGGGATTCTGGGTCTGATTCATTAATGATTAGCTTCCTACACCTTTTAAGTGGTTGCTCCACCTTAGGTGATGATTCTTCAGCAGCCTTGCCATACATATTTTCAAAATATCTAAGACATAGTTCAATCCTATAAATTTCATTTTCTTGATCAACATGAAATGTAGGTAACCCTTTCTTAAGCCTTTCTTCTTCTATCTTTTTTAATGAATTCCATTTCCTCCACTACTCCATTACATTAGTAGGGTTTACCAAGTTCTTGTAAATATATTCTTGCAAATCAAACTGATGCTTATACACTTTAACAAAAGACTTAATGTGTACCTTTGGATCATAATATCTCCCCTCTCCTCCTTCCATCATGTAATTCTTACTTAAATAATGTTCCAGCTTCTCAAGCATGGCATTTAACCAATTTCAAATCCTGCAAACCTAACTACATGGGGCATAAATGTCCCCTTCTTTCTTGGAGTGTTCATCTCTTTTTCAAACCAAAACATATGCCAAATGAACTCCATAAATGCAAGTCTTTCCGACACAAAACTAGGCAATTTGTGAGATCTTCTCCTACATCCATATACCCTAATCATGGTATGATTTCCTTTGAAAATCACATCATTAAAATTATGCGTGTAGCCCTTGATAGGAAAATATTCCATTGGCCTCAATATAGCTCTAATCCGAGGAGGAATCCTCTCAACCATAAGTCCCAAAGATCTTCTTACCTATACAACAAAAGAATCATGAAACAATCTATAATTACAGTCTCTTCTATTGCTATCCCACATACTACACCAAAGCTAAACCAAGAGTCTTGTACTATTTCTATCCAATGTAGTCAATTTCATTGAATGACTAAAAAAAAGGAATTTTGAAATAACAACAAATGGCATAATAGAGAATAATTTTTTAAGATCCTACTTGTCTTGCATTGAATTAACTACTTATGCATAATCTGCTCAAGCTCTGAGGCTATGTTAAATTCAAAACATAGATTGGGATTCTATCTATCCTCATTGACATGTACATTAAATCCAGTGAATTTTTTTCCCTAGCATCCTCCCTACATACTTGAGCCCATCTAAGATAAGTCTTCTGGAAGAATTCCATGAAACTATTGTTATGGTAAGGTCATTTACTTGCAAGCTTTACTATCTTGTTACCATCCTCGCTTCTCATGAAGAATACAACCTCTTTGTACCCCATAATCATAATCATCCTCTCATAATAAACAATGAATTATTCTCTGTCAACTTTGGTTAGGGCTTGCGTATTTATCCCAAAACATTCCTGAATGCGTAATTTTGTGATTACTAACAAGGGATGACCATCTATCCTTCTTATGGTTCTAGTCTCTGAATTATAATGCAAAGCTAAAACCTCAATAAGATCAACGCCCACAAATACATTCAACACAATAACCTTCCCTAATTCAAGTCTCCAAGAGATAGACCTAGGTTCTTTCTGCAATCTATTATGGTAGAAAAAATTTCAAACAATGATCTCCCTGTCATTGGTAATTTTGAATCTCTACATTCCTTCCAGGCATCTAAAAACATATTCTTTTTCCTTATGTGTATTGATCCTAGTAACAATTTTAACAGGGCTTGCTACGAGGGAACCTTAATAGGGGATTGAATTTTGGATTCCTCTATCTTCTTTTTAGGGGCCACCTTTTATTTAATGTAATAGAATTTGCAATGAAAAAAGAAGAATTGAACTTACTGAATAATGTTCACTGAGATGCTGAGATACCCTGAAGATCCTTGGCTCAAATATCTACTCTTTAATTAATCATTGCTTCAATTCCAATTTTCTATAGGTCTTCTTCACCACTTCATAAATTTAAAAACTTCCCACCAAACACTTCATGTATCATTAAAAGAAAGCATGCTATTAAGTAGCGATGTCACTCAAATTATGAGAAGTATAACCTCATTAAGTTATGTCACTTTTTTGAATGCATTAATGACATAGTACCATTACTTCTACTCAGAAACTTATTTTTCACTATTTTGTGTATCGCCTTTATGGCTTTTGGTGAAATAGTGACAAAATTTTACATTATCGTCGTTTTACAACCTTGTTATTTATCACTTAGAGAAATAGTGACACATCGCCATTTTGCATTTCATCTTGTCCTTGTTTTGCAAAATAGTGATAACACTTTCCCATCACATTGTGTTCTTTCACTATTTTGCAACCTTCTATTTAAGTAGAAATAGGGACATTTCTATTTCACGTTCTCTTTTCTTTACTACTCGTGAAACCATAATAGCTTCGCTATTTCACTGCATAACCATCACTTTTTTGATAGTGAAATGATGACAATTCTTTAATTTTTCCTTTTTACCAAGCCCATTTATCTTAGAATACTATGACAATGCTCCAATCTTTGATAAAAGGTCACTGAATCAGCTATCCTTAATGATGCCTAATTGTTATCTATTCTTCATTGTTTTAGCTATATGAATTATTGCTCCATGAAATCTAGTTCATGACTATTCCATATACAACTAGGAATCTCTATTTTAGTCATCAAAATTATGACATAATTGTAAGCTTATGACTAGTATGATATTTCTTTAACCAAACCAATTTGCCTTCATGAACTTACCTTTTAAAACTAGAGATGTATATCCTTATATTTATTTGCTAACATATAATAGTTATACATATACCCTTATTTTTGTCTCCATGGGGATGAGTAAGCTTTCTTATTTAAGTATGTTACTCTCTCTTACAAGCAACTAACCTCTTCAATAAAATGCACTCTAATAGCATGGATCCAACATGCTATTGACAAAACATGTTTATTGTCCACTCATTCATGAATCTTCCCTTTGATCTCTTGTATATCATGGTTCACTATTCTTTATATGTAGATCAAATGAGACAAGATATGATATATTTTTTTTGTTTTACAAGAAAGAAAAAGAGTGCAGAGAAAATGTTGAGAAAACAAAAAGTGAACATAATCATCATACAATGCTACCAAATCGTAGAAGCCAATGCTTTGGTGATATAGAAAAGGTTGATATGCAAACTAATATAGCACATGATGATGTGCAACCTAATATAGAACATACTAATGTACAATTTGATATAGTACATTATGATGTGCAAACCGATGAAAGTCACAAAGAGAGTCCACTTGCATTTGATGTGCCACCTCAGAGTGCACCCTTTGCATCTATAAATTTTGATGGAATTGGTGGATCAACCAAAAATATTGGTAGTGGTTCAACAAAATATGTTCCTACTATTGTTAAAAGACAAATATTGAGTCAAACTTTATATAGATCTACAAAGAAGAAGGAAAGAGATAATATTAGAAGGGAAGAATCCATTCTTGGTTGAAGTATCAAGAGATGGTGAACCTATTGGGAATAATGTTGCAAGATGGGCCTTTGAGTTGGGTGTAAGATGTAGGGCCCATTTGGATACTTGCAAATTAAAATTTTTAGAGCAAGATCCACGAAATGTGGAATATTTTATACAAAAAATAGAAAATTCCTTTGACACTATTAATGGACAAATCTCTAGAATATATTACAAGAACAAGATGAGACTTAATGGACAATTTTAGGTACCATTGCAGAAAAACAATCAAAGAGAGAAAAGAGAAGTCAAACTCCTCTCTATCTCCCAAACAATGGGAGGCATTGAAAGAAAGTATGTGTTCTAAAGAATATTTGACTAAGAGTAAAAGAGGCAAGAGAGAAAGAGATAGTGTAAGGGATGAATATACATTTGGTAGAGGCGAGTTGCAGGCCAAAATGGAAAAATTTGGAGTAAGTGTATGACTTTTTGGTTAAAATTACATTGTGCTATTTATTTCATTTTTTTATGAATTGCATATTTGTTGACATTGACATTTTATTTTAGGTGGAGAATAGTAATAGAGAAGTAGGTGTTGAAGATATTGTGGATTATATGACAACACTAAATTTTGTTAAATCTAAGAGACTAATCAAGTGGAAATGTAGTTCGTCAATAGATATTTCACAACCATGTGTTGAATGCCTAGTCAGAGCATCTCCAAATCATGTCAACTCAAGTGAAGGGTACCAACATATAATGAATTTCTTACATACTCTCACGGAGAAAGTTTTCCACTTGATTGCCTCGATTTAGCCTATAGTTTCTGCATGGGATGAGAATAATTCCATGGATTCAGATTAGGTAAGAGGTTCTATTGATGAGCTAAGTATGGTTCATACTAGTGTATCTTTGCATTATTGAAAGAATCATTTTGATATCATCTTTCTAAATTTTTATATACAAAAATCCTTAAGCATTAATTCTCATATGCATAATATTGTTGATATTTCTCTTTCACAATATTGATTTATGCTCTTTCCTCTCTACAATAGAAAATTATTGTTAACATCCATAGATGTTTGTTTTTGGCTACAATTTGTTTTTTTTTCTTGATGTTTAAACTACCTACATAATAATTTTATGAAAGCAACACAAAAAAAAAATGTCTTGATGCCAACATAATTGTTGATATTGATGTTGATCATGATGAACTAGTGGACAAGAATGTGTAACCCAATAATAGTTCTATTGAATTTTAGGTAATATAATAGTTTTTATGGAAATTTTTTTGTCTTTTTCATTCTTTATTTGACTTATATTAACTTTACATGATTTTTAAACCACATGCAAAGAAATCATATGTTCAAGAAAATGAAAAGAAGAAGCATTGTTGATAGTGATTATGTTGATTATGAGGAGTATGTGCATGATATTCATATTAGTACCTATTCTAAGGTTGAGGTAAGTTATATTCAATGATTGCACTAGTTGGTTTGTGTCCTTTTACTTTACTTTGACATATCTATTCATTGCATTTTGTTGGCATTTAAATTGTTATGTTTTGTAAATGATTTGGGGCAATAGGGAAGGTGTAGGAGAAAGTACCTTAGTGTGAATGATTTGGGGCACCAAAATGAGAATAAATATCAGGCATGAAGGACTATTCAAGAGAGTACAAAATAATCATATTCAAGGTTAGTAATGAACCATTGAGTAAGGGATATCCTAGTTGTCATGGAAAGGAGTTAAGGATGTATAGGGGTTGTCATAGGAAAAGGTGAAAGGAATATAATCAGTCATAGGGAGAAGGTGATCAGAGGATACAATCTTTTAATACCTTACACATTAGTGTGTAAAGGTTTCAAGTCACTCCCTATGGCCTATTTAAATGGACCTTTCAATAGGAAAGTAAAGGTCTATTTTTTATGTAACAATTGTGACTATTCCTATCATAGACAACTTCTAATGCATATGTATGGACAACATAAAAAATCACACTGATTTCTGTCATGTGGTCTTTGAATGATTGTATGGGTTCCTTACAACCCCCTATAACATCAGAGTTTTAGTGTGAATGTGGAAGGGCCCATGATGCTCTACATCATCAATGACCCTAATACATACCAAATATGACCAAGTATGACTGTTACAAGTGCATATTTAATAAGTCACTAATGTCTGTGTACTTGGATCAGAGTTTTGGCATGAATAGTGGGAGTGATTGTGAATTTTTTATTAGGGGAAGGATGCTCAAGAGGAGTACTTAGGAGTTTCTTGGAGTTGAGATTGAAGAGGAAGCATAATATATCTAGGCCTAGCCTTTGGGTACTTGGGACAGAGATAAAGTTTTATGGATGGAAGTTTCTTGATGAAGAATGAGATCAGTCAAAGGTTCTTATAGTATGACCCTACATGTTGAGGGTATGATGTTGTCATGAAGTCAATTATGAAGAGTGATGTTGATGGTGGGAAGTATATGTTGGTTATGGCTATGGAAGTTGATAGATATGTGTAGGTTGTAGGATGCTCTGCATCACTATCTTTGCTACGTATTACTTCTTTGATCAAAATCTTCTATGTCCTTGTTGTCTCATGATAGTGAATATCTTTTATTAATCTCTATCTTTTGTTCTTGTATTATCATAGTCTTGAATTTCCATCATTCCACATTGATTTAAAAAGGTTTTCAAGTCTTGTGAAACTAAGGGCATCCTATTCTCCACCACAGTTAGAATTGTCCACATCCTAGGCCTTCTTTTTGTCAAATTTACTGATCACATATAGGGTTATGGTACTGTTTGGGGTTCCTTGGCAAAGAGATAATTTTGTGTTAACAAGCTATAATAGAAGAGGTTGTAACAGGTTTAAAATGAGTGTCATTTAGCTAATGTTTTTTCAACTTCTGTAAGTCCAAATTAAAATTTAATTTAATTTTATCTTCTCATTGCTAATTGATAATGATTTATGAATTGATAAGGTTCAATCCTTCAATGAATTGTTTAACTCTCCAGTCTGAATTGAATCCTCTTTTTTTTAATATTCTTATCTCTTGGAGTTAGTTCATTTTCTGGATTGATATCTTATATTCCAGCTTCGATCATCTTTGTTCTTTCTCAGACAATTATTTTTATTGTTGTTTATATGTATGTGTTTCCATAGATTTCCATGTTTGGTTTGAAGATTTGTATGAAGCATAGATACTTTGACATTGATCAAAAAGGTTGTTATATATATGGTTGTTGTTTTTAATATGTATTGTTATTGTTTTTATATGAATTGCTGGTATTGTTCGTTATATGCATTACTTGAGGGATATCATCCTTGTTTTACTAATCAAATGTGTAACAATGTTGTCATAACCTTATATGTCTGATATGCATGCACGGTAATGTAGTTTTAATATTTGTGGTTTTCATAATTACCTATGTAATATAATGTGTTTTTCTCTTTTCCTTTTTTGTAGAAATATACTGATAATAAGCTCAAAGAAAGGGATAAAGTTAGGGTGTGGATTCATATGATGGTGATGTTGTGGGAATTTGGTGGATTCATTCCCTATCTATTTCTCATGGAATCCATTTGAAAGGAATAGGAGATGCAAGTGTAAATAGTTTAAAGGTCACAAGTAATGTTCCCCTTGTTTATGAAGACAAATAGATGAAGCCATTCGCCTGAAAGAGAAAGAGGGAACCTTCACATGATGGCCACTAAAGTATTTGCAAAAAATGGAATAATTAAACATGTTTATCATGTACTAGATGTTGTTAGACATCTTGGCTCATTGTATCTTTGTGAAATATTTTGAATGTGTTGTTTAAGGATCTTAGTTATCATGGTGTATTTGAAAGAGTTAGAAACTCTTTGGACAACTTTGATTAAGTTAGATATATACTCTATGCTTTCATACACCCACACACACACACACACACACACACACGTAGACACACACAGACATAGACACACACACACACACACACAGATATATATATATATATATATATATATATATATATATATATATATATATATATATATATATATATATATATATATATATATATATATATATATATATATATGCATTAAGTTTTTTTTTTATTGTAGATTACATTTATTTATCACAGTGTTACATCAATCATTTAATTCTAGCATGTTGTAGCTTGTTCATATAGGTAATATTTTTATTTCCTTTTATGTTTTAGTTCAATTTTAATATTATGTTATTTTGCATTATAAAGTTTATGGCATTTAATAAATTATTCAATGTATGGCTATATTTAATAAGACCAAATCAATGACCAAATCAACAACCAAATCAACAAGCAAATCAAAGACCAAATAAATGACTAAATTAATGACTAAATCACTGATAAAAATTAGTGACTAAATTGATGATCAAAATCAATCACTAAAATCATTTAGTCATAAATTTAGTCACATTATAAATAAGTGAAAATTAACTACTAGTAGTCACGTGACTAAGTTTAGTCATTTATATACAATTTTTAGTAGTTTTTTAGTCACATATTGTTGTTTTTGTACTAGTGTCAACTAAAGCAATTTCAATTTCAGGCCTCCTACCTGAAGAGTAGCCAGACCACATTTTACTAGTCCTATCTAAATCACCTTCTTCCAACTTGGTTTGAACCACATTTGAATCAACATAGTCTGATTTATATGAAGAAACACCATCCTTTTCCTTTTCTTCTTCCTCTTCCTCTTCTTCGGATATAGTTCAATGATCTCTTTTCCTTTTACATTAGTTTTTTCCCCTTAGGTTCTGAAGGGAAACCACCAAGAACAATCTCCAAATCTCTCTTATCGGAGGAGGAATCCTCCTCAATACGACCAATAGGTACAAAACTATATACAACTATACCATAACAAATATTCATCTATAGGAATAAGAAATGAGCTTTATAAGCATTCATTTTATTTTCTAAATATTCCAAGTACATATAAAAAAAATTTCTGACAGGGATGCTAGACCTCCATTCTATATGTTTTCTACCTAGTAACAATATTTTAAAATAGAAAACTAAACACATAACCAGAGATCCAAAATAGAAGGCATTTAACCTTCTACCAACAATATTATAATATATTAAATTCAATTCCCTAAGAACAAACTACATAAATCAAGCTACATATTATCCCTAACCATGTTATAAGCGAAATATATTGTTACAACAGATGTAGCACCTTCATGATTATGGATATAGATTTTATATGTAATAATTTATAAGAAATATACTTCACAATCATATCAATAAGAGTATCTATCAATAGAGCATGTGGAGTCTCTATCAATGTTAGTAAAGCTCTTGCACTACCTTATACCTCACTTTCCTATTTCCTGGAAGATCTCCAACACTACATAGACCAAGTTAATATCCTTAATTTCTTCCTTGATAATCACACAAGGTTCTTCCAATATCAAATTTTTATCCTTGAACCAACTTAGCAAGAACAAAATTTACTCCTAATCTAAAAACTAGGGGGATTCTCCCCATATATTCATACCCAAGTTACAATACCTCTACAAATCTTTAACCTTTAACTCTAGTTCTATTTTCCTTATCTTCTCATGGTCAAACTCTTATAATTTAGCTCCTTTCAGCATATATGGAATGACAACGCCATATTCATGAATAACCAAACCTAATTCTATCTTCGCATTGATCTAACTTACCAAACCCTCAAAGGATTTGTAAATTCTTCATTTTTGTCTTTGAAAATAGTAACAAATGATCTGGATTTTTATCTTTTTAACATTAACTTCTCATAATTACTCTTTTCACCAAAAAATTATATCGCTAATGTAATCAATCATACATTACACATCAATCAATTTGAAACAAATACAATCATGATTTACTAAATTAACACACCAGAGACACAACATAGGAAACTAGTATCACATGTGAAAGGGGGAAACAATAGGCTTAGCATTTCAACATTCCCCTTAAGCCAAAGCAATAGGTTTATTTTTTGAAAGATAAAGTATGAGGATCTAGTGCCACAAAATTAGCTTTACCAACTTGCTTCTTACATACCATTATTGTCTTATGGCATTCACTTGATTCTCCAATGATCTTATCACATCTAGACTTTTTTGGAGCAATAAAAGATCTGCATGTGTTAGTGTAATGACCGGTTTGACCACACTTCAAATATTTGACATTCTTCTATCCCAATTTCACTGATTGGATCCTAGATCTTCACTGATTAGCCTTATGACCATAACTATTACATACATAGCAATTACCATGAATGATATTGTTCAACCCATTCTTCTTGACTAGATTGGATACATAAATTCTACATTGATATACCTTATGACGAAACTTGTGATAGCTAAAACATTGAATATTTTGTTTCTACTTGTTCTTGCATTCTATATCCTTATTTTCAAAATTCTCACATATAAAACCGTGACCATTGAAAGATACGTAACTTTGAGAATTTGGTTACCTAAGCAGAGGCCTTTTTGAAGACGATCTTGAATTCCCAACCTTGCTTGTCACCTTAGAATTTGCTTCAGCTTCAACTTCCTTGTATTTACACTAGATCTTCTGATTTGAGAATTCACAAGTTAAACCTAATCCTTCCTTATCCTTATGACATTTCCACAAGGAAATAAATTGATCCAAAATAGTGCTACTCTCACAAAACATTTTCTTTAAATCTTAGCTTGGAATTAATTCTTGATCTAAATTCTTATTTTCATCAATCTTTTTCTTGATAATGTCTATGAGACTTTCTTCATGTTTCTTCCTGTTGGCATTAAGCAGAATTGCCACTAGTGACAACACTTATTTGCGTTCTCAGTGCAAACTGAGCAGACAGTGCAAACCGAGCAGACAGTGCAAACCGAGCAAATAGTGCAAACTGAGCAGACAGTGCAAACCGAGCAGACAGTGCAAACCGAGAAAACAGTGCAAACCGAGCAAACAGTGCAAACCGAGCAGACAGTGCAAACCGAGCAAACAGTGCAAACCGAGCAGATAGTGCAAACCGAGCAGACAGTGCAAACCGAGCAAACAGTGCAAACCGAGCAGTTAGTACAAACCGAACAGGACAGTGTAAACCGAGTAACATCATGTCTACCGAGTCACCAGTATTTACCGAGTTCAAAACCTACCAAGTGATCAGTATGAACCGTGCCTTCACTTCTACCAAGTGCATGACGATGTCGAGTAATGCAGTGGACGCCGAGTATCAGAAAGTCACCGAGTCAGTTTGCAGGAACCGTGTAACCATACTTGGGCCGACTTAGTAGCACTTATGTTTATTTGTCAAGCCGACTGTGTAATTGTAATTGTAATTAATTGTTTAAGACTTGTATATAAACAATGTTGTAAAAATGTAAAGATGTATGAATGAGGAACATATGTGAAAGAAAAAGAAAGGCAGAGATAAGCGAATTACAGAAAGCTTCAGCAGTATAAGGAACAGCAAAGATAAATTCATCACAGAAGGTGATCAGTACATCAGCGAATCTCAATCAGCAATCCAGTTGCAAAGCAAGAGATCTACTGTTTCATCCTAACAGGTGAATCAGTACTAAATCCTTTAACCGGGTAGACTTAACAGTCTTTTGTAAAATCTCTTTACCGAGTGCATACTTCATTGTATGTTTTGTAAATCCTTTAACAGGGTGGATTTAGCAATCCTTATTGCTCCTAACAGGGCAGATCATCAGAAGTGATCAAATTGTAAGCCTTAACCGGCCAACTTTATTCTGCAGTATTAAAGCTTTGTGGGTTTCATCCCCACCCCAGTTTTACTTTCTTTTGGAAGGTTTTTTGGGTAACCAAATCTATGTGTCATTATTGTGAATGCTTTTAAGTTTCATGCTTTCTGTATGCAAAGGTTAAAAGTAAATTACATCTATAATTGAAAGAAAATTTGGAGTTACTGATTCACCCCTCCCCTCTCAGTAACTCGGTTAATTCCTGAATATTTCCAACACTTCCATTCCTCCATTTTTTTATTGATAGTATCTTTTCGATCTCCTTTGGTCTTCTTCCATTCATTCATTTTTTGCTTGATGTCTCCATTGAGAAAATATTCAATATTTTTTGTAATCATCCAGTTGTTATTTCATAATTTCCACATTCTCCTTTAATTCTTTTAGCTCCCAAATCAGCTCTTTGTGTCTTTGTTTGAATTTTTATATCTTATCCCTCAACTTGGAGACACAAGTATTATCTTCCTTGATGTTTTCTTTCAACTAGACTCATTCTCTAATTCAATTCATTCCATGTCATCCAACATTATCTATAGATTCTCATCATAGTAATAATGTCTTACCATATGTTCAAACTTTTAAGATCTCCCTCAAGTGGTAAAGCTCTATCTGCAGGGGACCAAGCTCTGATACCAATTTTTAAACATGCCAAATAATTTAGAGTGGGGGTGAATTAGTTATTCCAAAATACTTTCATCAAACTCAATTAATCTAGTGCAATCTTAAACCATTCAAATAATTAATACAGATAAGAACATGAAAGTACACAACTAGAAAACACCATCTAGGACTAAAATTAATGTGAAACCCAAGAAGAGAAAATCCACAAAGAAACTAATTCTCATGAATATAACAGGGGTTAAGATGATTTTTACAAAGGCTCACTATTTTTTTTCTCAGTACAGGTAAGGATATCTACCGGTTGGGCTAACTGTCCTAATACAAAATAATTGATTACAAAAAGGTCTTACAAACAAAATGTGTACTAATAATGTTGCATTTACATATGCATTAAATAGTTCCATTTAATACCACAAAAACAAATATCTACAGTAGATCTGATTAGAGACCTTCTTCCATCCTTCAACAACCTTCTACCAAACTAAATACTCCTTTCTATCACTCTCCTCTGCCTTCACTATTATCCTTCCCACTTCTTGTTTCTTCTCACATACTTTACCACCAAGTACTTATTTGCATTACCATACTCACATATATCACCTTCAGTATATGCACACTCATTACATATGGATCCAAATAGATGTTATATATATATATATATATATATATAGACACACACACACACACACACACACACACAATACAAAAAGATATTTCATTAAGATTCAACATTCTAGCACCAAACGTAGAAGATAGGTCACACATATGAGAACTTCATACTAGGCTACCATGAGACCCAAAGATAGGTCACATATAAGATACAAACATAACACAACATGAACACCAAATGATAAATATATTATGGGGTCAATGGGAACACCATAACCAAGACTATGTCTTGACCTACAAAAAATCAGCACCAACTGAAGGATAGCACAAGATAGCACCTGTCCAAAACTAAATATAACTCACATATAAAAATATTATGATATATTATGTGAATGTCCAGATAGAAGAGATACCCATAAATGAACTTTGAACACAATAGCCAATGATATTCATCAAATCTTCATATTCACTGAATACAATATATGTACCCAAAAGATATATCACTAGTACCAAAGAATAGACATTCATCCACATGATTCATTACTTTAATATACTACATAGAATAGACCAAATCTATGTATCACCTAAAGCACAACCATAGGATAGAAAGGTTTTGAAATCAATGACAACAATGCCAACAACAATATCTCAACAATTATCAAGGAATACAAACAGGTTTCTTTGGTAAATGTTTTAAGTGCAATCTCATATTTTGGTCATAAAAATTGGCAGTGTCCTAACTTTCTACAAGAAGGATGAACAAGGTTTAAATGAAATAATTAGATTGTGTAAGAAGATTGAGAAAGTGTGGGATCACCTTTCCATCATAATGAGGAACATGAGTCTGAAGAGTCTTTTCTATGAGAAAGAGTATTGTTGAAGCAACCAAAGGGAAGTCAAGAACCGATACAAAGGAGAGTTTTATCCAAAAAAAAGTGTGAGGAAAATGGTATGTGTTGTAAACTTATTATAGACAATGACAATACTAATAATTTTGTAGTTGTTAAAATAATGGATATACTAGTTCTTGAGAAGGTTAAACATACTACACCTTACAAAGTTTCTTAGTTACACAATGGCCATCAATTGTTGGTAGATGAGAAATATTTGGTTAAATTCCAAATAGGAATCTATAAGGTTAGTCTTGTGTATGATATCATGTCTATCAATGTGCGTCATGTGTTTCTTGGTAGACCTTGGCAATTTGATCGGAATGTGTTGCATGATGGTAGAAATAATACTTATACTAATGAGAAGGATGGAACTAAACATGTACCTTGTTGCATTTAAAAAATAAAAAAGGGGATAACCAAAGTGGCAATAGTAAGGTAACGTTAGTAATTGGGAAAGAGTTTGTAGAGGGTGGAGAGGAAGACAATTTTGCAACAACAACTAAGGAGTTGTTTCTTTATTTTTTTTTAAATGTTGCAATTATGTAAAATATATAGATTTGCATAAAGGAAAGCTAACATGAGAAGAGGATAACCAAATTACAGTAGATAAGAAAGAAGCTCATGTTGGAGCGGCAATGATTAAAGAAGAGAAAGGAAATTCAAATGCAAGATGAAGAAGTTACAAAGATAGAAGTGGAAGCGAGTGCAACAAACTTATGGATATAATTTATAGTAATAGAATAAGACTAGATGGAGTAGGTTGTTGATGGAGTTATGAGGAAAAATAGGTTAGTGGAGGATGGAAAGAAGAAGTTTGTAGCTAATGATAAAGAGGTTATTGTAGTAGAAAAGGTAGAGGTAACATTGTTGGGAAATAGTTCATTTTATTTTGACAAGTTGAAAGATGATAAATATGGGCAAAATAATAGAATAGTGTGTGATTTTGGTAATTATATTGGATATTATGTTTGAAATTATCGATTTCATGCGATAATATTTTGTTGAATACTTTGGTCATAGAGGAAGACATGATATGATAAATGTAGATTTATATCATACTGTAGACTATTTTGAGAGACAAAGGAATGGGTTCAAAGATGTGGAACCCTTCAATTTACATGAAATTTTTTCTACTGATTTGTGTGTAGGTGAATGGGTGAGGAGAATTTTGTGAAGCCTAGTAAACAGTGGTTATAAATTCATTAAATAGAACATGACAATTGTTCCAAAATGATTTTGGAAAAGGCAGAATAAAAGAAAAAAGGAAAATATTTTTTTATTAATGATATCATGTGCATGAGAACATAATTTATTTTGTCTTCTATGGATCCTGATGCATGATATCATGCTTGTTTTATATATCTAAACTATTATTTTTGTTTTGTTAAGTTTGTCTCCCTTTTGTAATTTTTGTTGGGAAAAAATTAGATTGTTCACTGTTAGTTTTCATTTATAAAGGATGATAATTAAAATGGGGAAAAAACATATGCAGAGAGGGTGTAGATTTTATGGTGGTTGAAAATGTCAAAGGAAAGTAAAGAGTTGGTGGAGGCTATTAGGTCAAGACATTGCATACACCCTTCATGGAAAGATCAATTAGTGGAGCATGTTGTTGTCTTGGCCAGATTGTAGACACAATAGAATTGCCAAATAGGAAGGAAGAGACCACTGTCTTAGAGGGAGGTTTAAAGCCTGCTATTGGTGAATGAATTGACATCAATATCTTGTAAATTTTTCCTCTTGGATATATAAAAAGATGCACTTTAATAATTTACAATTCATGTTTCTATCATCAATAGATAATTGTATTAATTATTATTTGCTTAATATTCTATTATATTTAGTAACTAAACATTAATTTCATGTCACTCTAATGGGCCATTTTGAATTCCTGTCACCTAGAGTGCATGATTAGTTGCATTTTATTTTGATTGGAAGAATTGTGATTTTTTTTTTATCAATTGTCGAGTCCACATTCAGGAAATGGCCTATAGCATTACCTATGGCCACTAGGAAAATTTTCATAAAAAATGAAAGGCTAGATAGAGCAATCTCACCTATATAGAAGAAAAATTACTAGGCTCTTTTAGAGAGCTAAAAGAGGGATTCCAAAAGCCAAATCAAGAGAGGACTAAATCCCATTTCCAATCTCCATTAAGTAAAATGGCATCATGATCATTAGAAGAGTAAAAAAAAACAACAAATAATCCTCTAATAGTAGGGTGAATTTTAAAATTACCCTCCACTATAGGCATCCAATTATTTAAAATTTATTGGTGTAGGTTAACAAGTCATTTCCATAGGTATTCGAATATGCATTTCAACCCCTTACTTGAAAAGAAAGATACATTGTCAGAGACTTCACGACTTAGATCCAACTCTGGTCTAACAAAGGAATACAAGAGTAGTACATTTCTTATTAGTATCTTCTTCAATGGACCTGTACAAGAGATCTGCAAAGGAGGCCTTTAGTGGTGACTTTCATCCAATTTGAGGAACCATACCTCACATGATTAGTAGAAACACCCTACCCAAACCAGTCACTAGAGAAGTAATTGTTGGATTGGAGAGATAGGGTACTGAGAGGGGAGGGGTGAATCAGTGCCCACAAAAACTTTCACTCATAAACCTTTCACATCTAAAACAACAAACAGTAGTAACCTTCAAATGTAACTTGTATCCATTGTATGCATCATTCATTCATTTAACTATCAAAGGTAAATAGCATGAAATCAACAAGATAATAAACACATAACACAAGTATTTTGGTAACACAGAAACCCTTGTTAGAAGGTAAAAACTACGGTGGGGATGACACCCACAAATTCTTTACTACTGTAGATAGAAAAGGTTTGCCTGTTAGGGCTACAAGTGGTGATCACTTTTGGTGATCTTACCCTGTTAGGAGTAATATATTAGATCAGCTAGATCTACCTAGTGATAGGATGTTAACAACACTACTTGAGTGTGCACTTGGTTAAGAGATTTACAAAAAGACTGTTAGGTCTACTCTGTTAAGATATTTTACCAAAACTCTATTACAATGATTAGAAATCAATAGGTATCTATCTGCTAATGATAACTCAATTTGCTTGATATAGATCTATGAATCACTGAATAGATATCACCTTTTCTGTGAAGATTCTATGTTCTGAACTGCTTGGTAGCCTGATCTGATTCTGCTTAATCTGAATAACTCTTAATACTATTCTGCTCTGTCTGATAACTGATATTCATGAAGTTGGCTAATACTTAAAGAAATTCATTGCTTGTTCTTAACTCCTTGTCAAGCTTCTCTCTCACGCATATGAAAATAATATGAAATTATGTTTATATAGAATACTGCTTTGCCACTTAACAAAATTTAGGTTACAATGTCTTAGAGAAAAACCCTAAGATCTACAGTGTACAAAAATAAAATAGATCTAAGAAATAAAAAAGATCATCATTGCAATTAATGATGGAATCTTACAATAAATGATCCTCGATCTTCGTAAAACATTTTATGATTCTGTTGTAACTATTTGCATAGATAGATGTGTCAATCCTGATTCCTATGCCATTTTCTGTGATCCTCAGTAAACATTATATATACTGTTCGGTGATTATACTGATGCTTTGTGTTTACTGTGCTTGGTATCGGTGTCTAATGCTCGGTAAAACTATTTTGTGTTCAGTGTGAAGACTTAATTGACTGGCTTGTATTGCTTGCAATTTCTAACTAGGTTAACATAAGTAACCAACCGATGTCTTTGATACTAATGATAATCATTAATGCTCAAATAGAGATAACAATCTCCCCCTTTGGCATTAGTATCAAAACCTTAATGTATACAGACCTTATGTCTCAAAAATTTATATCTTCACCATATACATATACTTATGAAATTTTTTCTATATACTCCCCCTCAATGCATGCTCTGGTAATGTGTAGTATACTTAGCATTTTATGTACATATTTGGCATATGCATTGTTATCCCCCTTTTTGATAATAATGCCAAATGCCAAAATGTATACTTACAACTTATAAAAAATGTGTTGATGGGTTTTCTTCAATGATTCCAAGAGGTTTGCCCATTCCTCTTTCAAGTTGGTGAGAGTAATGTGATCAAGACCAACTTGTGCATGCATGTCAAAGATGTTGTCCAACATAGAGATTTTTGGTGTTGCAACAAGCATTTGTGCCCTGACTATGTGTTTCTCAAAAATTTTCAGGTAGGGTAGGAGCTCGGTTTGTAACTCAATGACCTGATCACTTGTCCTTTCTTCTTGCTTCCTGAGATCTACTATCAACCACTTGAGTTCTTGAACTCTTAAAATATGCTTTGCAAAAGCTGGTGGCTTGGTTGTAGCTGCATGTGCACTGGTTGTGATTTCATTTTCAAACTATTTGATCTTTTCACTAATCTTGGCAGTGAAGGTTTCCACAGTGCATAGCTTGAACAAGATTTGATAAATAAAAGTAGTAATACCCTGAATTTTAGTTATTACCTCAGATAGCTTAACCTTGTTAATTGCCACAATGATAACATGTCAACACTTTAGGTCTTTGATTTTGATTGTTGTCAACTTGTTCAGCTTGTTGTGATGATTCTCCTTCACCGATATAGCCTAATCCAGCTTTGCTTCAAATCTTCTTTGATTAATAAAAAAATCATCAATCCTTTTAGAACTATCCTCAGCCAATTTCTTCATTTCATGATGTTGTTGTTGAGTTTTCACTTCATTTCTCAGCTTTTCATTCTCTTCTCTGAGTACACCTATATCTTCAAGTTTTCTTTACAATTCACCATTAACTCGGTTGACCTCTTGATTCACAATCACCATCTGATTTGAGATTTCAAAATGGTGCTTGGTGAGTCTGTGTATCTCACTTTCTTTCGCTTGAAGTTGTTTAGTTATATGTCTTCGGTCTTCAATAGCTAGATTCCTTTCTTGCTCAACCTGACTAGCATTGTTCATTACTTCTACCATTCTCACCATCTAAAATTCCTGACCGATTTGCAGAGCATTCACTTGTTCGGTTAAGTGAAGATTCTTTTTAGACAAATCAGAGACTATACTTTCAGATCCATCAGAAATACTTCCTGAACTAGATCCAATGTGATCAAATAAATCATCAATCACTTCTTTATGGAAAGCAATCTCATCTTTGCAAAATAGCTAGGTTCTTCCTTTCAACCAGTAGTTTCTTTAGTCCATCCTTAGCTTGCTTATATTGCTCAAAAAATATCTGCATTTGAATCTTTTGATTCTCTATAATTTTATCTAACTTATACCTCTCCATGACTAGATCTTTACCCTTTAGTGGTTAAACTATCCATTAAGATAATTGAGCTCTGATACCAATTGTTGGATTGGAGAGATAGGGTACTGAGAGGGGAGGGGTGAATCAGTGCCCACAAAAACTTTCACTCATAAACCTTTCAGATCTAAAACAGAAAATAGTAGTAACCTTCAAATGTAACTTGTATTCATTGTATGCATCATTCATTCATTTAACTATCAAAGGTAAATATGATGAAATCAATAAGATAATCAACACATAACACAAGTATTTTGGTAATGCAGAAACCCTTGTTAGAAGGTAAAAACTATGGTGGAGATGACACCCACAAATTCTTTGCTACTGCAGATAGAAAAGGTTTTCCTGTTAGGGCTACAAGTGGTGATCACTTCTGGTGATCTTACCCTGTTAGGAGTAACATATTAGATCAGCTAGATCTACCTAGTGATAGGATGTTAACAACACTACTTGAGTGTGCACTCGGTTAAGAGATTTAAAAAAATACTATTAGGTCTACTCGATTAAGAGATTTTACCAAAACTCTATTACAATGGTTAGAAAGCAATAGGTATCTATCTGCTAATGACAACTCAATTTGTTTGATACAAATCTATGAAGTACTGAATAGATATCACCTTTTTTGTGAAGATTCTCTATTCTGAACTGCTCGGTAGCCTGATATGATTCTGCTTAATCTGAATAACTCTGAATACTATTCTTCTCTATCTGATAACTGATATTCATGAAGTTGGCTAATACTTCAATAACTTCATTGCTTGTTCTTAACTCTTTGTCAGGCTTCTCTCTCACGCATATGAAAATAATATGAAATTATGTTTATATAGAATACTGCTTTGCCGCTTAACAAAATTTAGGTTACAATGTCTTAGAGAAAAACCCTAAGATCTATGGTGTACAAAAATAACCTAGATCTAACAAATACAAAAGATCATCATCACAATTAATGATGGAATCTTACAATAAATGATCCTCAATCTTGGTAAAATGTTTTGTGATTCTGTTGTAACCGTTTGCATAGATAGATGTGCCAATCCTGATTCTTATGTCATTTTCTGTGATCCTCGGTAAACACTGTATATACTGTTCGGTGATTATACTAACGCTCGGTGTTTACTATGCTCGGTATCGGTGTCTGATGCTCAGTAAAACTGTTCTGTGCTCGGTGTGAAGACTTAGCCGACTAGCTTGTATTGCTTGCAATTACCAACTAGGTTAACATATGTAATCGACCGATGTCTTTGATACTAATGACAATCATTAATGCTCAAATAGAGATAACAGTAACAACATGAGCATCCTTCCTAGTCAACGGAGAGACAAAAACCACCTTACAAGTGCCTACAAAGTACTGACAGGCACACTAACAAATGCTCCATAGTTAGTTGCATTCTTAAATGACACATAGGAAGCCACACCAATCCCATTTGTATCCTTAGGCTATGAAACAACAACTAAACTAGTAGGAGAACCTTCACTCCCAGTCTACCACAAAGCTCAAGTACAATAGGAGAAGAGCCATCAAGCAAGACAAGATAATTTCAAACCTTGGAGTGGAAGTTATGAGCGGGAATGAGAAACATGTCTGTACTTATATTATACTAGTTATTATTTCTAGTAGGATCTTTTGAGCCTTGACTTGTAATCAATAGATCTTAGATATGTTTGTGATGTTGATTATTGATTCTAATAATGTTTGTTAATATATTTTTATAATTTTGTGTTTATTATTGTTTTAGGAATAACAAATTGTATATTCAACCTTTAAGATAGTTAATTCATATATTAGGAAACACAATCTAAGAATTTATCTAGGCCCTCATAAAGTTTAGATAAATAGAAGTTATACATTATTTTCAAAGAAGCCATTAAAAAAATATCAAATTAATTTCTTATAACAGATAGGAATAGCCTTGCCCAGCATCTAAATTTAGGGGATAAACATGTTGAATAGTGTTGCTAATTTGGATACAATGTGTGATACATACTACGCTACTCAAACTTCTTTGGTGCCTTGGTCATCTATGGTGTTCTTTGAGCAATTTATAATTTGCTTTTAGGTTTCCTAGAAATAATTTCAAATATGTAAATATCATTATCCTATGATCTATAGCATCGCTTGTACTCTCTAACCTAATTTATTTTCCATCTCTATGCAGAATAAATCTTATTGGAGTCTAACTCAATTGTAGAGGTAGCGGTTATCCAGCAAACTAAAACATAAAATATATAAAGAGAGTTTGATATCCGTAAAATATATAGAGTTCGATATATCCGCTTGGTAAGATATACGTTTCAGTTTGTTGTTTAGAGGTTGCCCTTAAATGATAGTAATTTTCTTCACGTTGCAGCTTAAGCTCGTTTCTTCATGTTTCAGATGGGTGCCTTAATTACCAACATCACAAGCGACAGTAATGATTATTCATTGTGAATGCCATCTGAAATGTACTGAAATGAAGACAAGAAAATGATTCCACGCCTTTATATGTGCTGTTATGAGTACGTTTACCACACAGTTGTCAATTTCTATCATATATCGAATTAATTGATTTGTTTCCTGAAACGTACATTTTCCCGCCTCCGTTCTAAAGGATTTGGAATTAGTAATTGTGATGAATTTGACAATTGATTCCATGCCTTTTAATGTGCTGTTCTGAGTATGTTTACCACAGTTGTCAATTGTTATCATATATCGAATCGATTGATTGATTGAAGGGTACATTTTTCCGCCTCTGTTCTACTGGATTTGGAATCAGCAATTGCGATGAATTTGACACCCTCGTGGAGAGTGTAAACGTTTTTTTCGTTCAAAGCAAACTCGATAGGGTAGGGATGGTGTCTTATTCAGCTTTTATTCAGCTTTCATTGTCTTGTACTAGGGGAGGAGCAAATAAGTGAGTGGGGTCCAAAAAGTGTGATGTTAGTGAAGCTGATAGGGGCTTTACATGACCTGAACCTCATTATATGCCTATGTGATTTTGAAAGTCAATCAAAAGATAAGGAGAACGTAATACATATTAAAATGTATCATATAAGGACAAGTTGTGTATTTTATAAATGCACTAAATAAAAAATTAGGTCCCTTTAAAGTTGGACAAACACCCTGTCATTCTCACTAATAGATTCTCACGCAAGTTAAAGTGGGTCGCTCAGTACAAAAAAGTCAACTTGGCTGCCTGCAATAGAAAACATGTTTAGTCACTTACATGTCAATAGTAAACCCACAAATGAGGATAGCCATCTCAACCATAGTGTACGGTACAATCAAAACAATGTAACATGAACAAATATCGACTCATGTTGGCAGTTGCCTTCTCATTGCAACTACTTAGTCCTATACTACCTACGTAGATGTTATCACCCTAGACACTTACACAAGAACCCATCTCATCATTCCAGCAAAAATGTATCTTCATTCCTCCTTAAACGCACAAGATGTGGTCATTTCAACAATAAACCACCTACAATTTCAAAATAAACTTGTGTAAGGCCACCAATAACTATTAAAGGCTAATCAAATCTTAATTCAAAGTAGCCATTGGATGAATTCTTGCGAGTAAAGCTTCAAATTCAAAATTCGAATTTGTAAGAGTAGAGATTAAAGACAAGTAGACTTAAATCCATCTTATGAACATCCAATGAAGAGTACAAAGAAAGCAGAGCACAAAGCATCAAGAATTGAAGCTATTTATCCAAGTATGTACGTGTTTATTACTAGTTTATGTTATTTCTATATTTCCTTTGTTGTTCATATCATTTGCATGTATCTATCCATTGTACTATTTCCTTCATGTTCACTTCTTTTCCAATTTTCTGGATACCACTGTCAGTTTCTCACATTCCCACCTTTTTTTGGTTGTTTCTATTATTTCATTCATGTTCATTTCACTTATAGTTTTGTAATTATCAACATTTCTATCCTTCCTACTATTCCATTCATATTCGTTTCACTTACATTTTTACACATCCTCGTTTGTATGCTTTCTATTGTTTTGCTCATGTTAATTTCACTTCAAGTTTTGTATACCCTTATTTGTGCTCTTTCCTACATGTTCATTTCACTCACAATTTTCTACACTCTTACGTCTATCATTTCGTACATGTCCATTTATATTACAGTTTCCTAAAGGAGCAAATATATTGCAGATGACAAAGAATTGAAGCAAATTTTTCAGGCATGTATGTGCTCATTAGTGCTCTATTTTTTTCCTATATTATCCTTTATGTTCGAAACTCCTATCTACTATTTCCTTCATGTTCATTTCACTTACACTTTTCTAAATCCTTATTTCTAGTTTTCTTAGGTTATGTTCATTTCAGTTACAATTTTGTATACCCTTTATGTTTATCATTCTTTGTATGCATTTTGATTTCACTATTATATCCTTTCTATATTCTCCTTGTTGTTTGAAACTCATTTCTATTGTTTACAATCTATCAATCATTTTTTGTTTTCAATTTTAAAAGTACTTCTATATTTGCATTGTCGTTCATTTCATTTCCACTTATCTATCTTATTTATTTTTTAATTTTTAAAGTACTATATTTACATTGATGTTCACATCCCGTTTCACATCCTCCTGTTATCTTGTCACATGACTTATAATATTAGGCATTATGTAGATGACACTGCACAACTAACCATGATCCAATCCAAACAACTGAGTTGGATGGAAAACTAAGTGGTGATATTAGTAACAAAGACCAACACTATTAGATTGTGAAGAACTATGAATGTGATAGAGACAACTATTTGAAGACCCATAGGAAATTGAGAACTCTAGGTCTTATAGCGACCTATCCTCCAAATGATGTAGATGAAGATATCGTAGCATATATCTATGAAACTTCCTCCCCTTTACCCCACAAATTGATTCCCCATACAAAATGCCTAGTGGAGATCTCATATCCAAGAATTTGAGCACAACAAGAATGGATTTTCATAAGCCCTAACTGATGTATGTATAATAAAAATATATTTATTTATATTATTTATCAATATAATAACAATCCATAATATTTTTATTTTTTATTTGATGGGTAATAGGCCGAAGCCAAGATCAACACGGGGCTCAAGAAGACTTGAACCCAAGACCTCCCAAATGAGAGGCTCGTAACTTACCATTGCGTTGTGGGTGTTCCCAATAACAATCCATAATATTAATCAAATTAATATTAATAATTATCTTAGTGATTATATGTTATTTATAAATATCTAAATAATAATTAATAAATATAATCATAATTAAATATGATTCATTTATAATCATATAAAATATTAAAATCAAAGTTTTGGTAAAATGTGAAATATCCGATAGTTACAATATTATTATAACTCATGAAAGAACCATATGTTACAAGATAGTAATAGTATAAAGTTAGTAAATATAAAACTTTAATACGATCTTTTATAATTATTATGAACAAGTACTTTCAAAGTCATGTCCCTCTTGCGTAAAGGAAGAAAAGATATATATGGAAAAAATAAAATCATTCTTGGAGTTAAGAAGTTGGATAGTAATAAATAAAATAAGCATTGGGAAACATTAAGAAATAAAAAAAAAGAAAGAGAGCAGCAACAAATTCTCATAGCATGTGGAAAGGAGAGAATATGGAAGAAAATGATTCATGACTCTTATCAATATCTCCCACTTTTTTATTATTAGATGTAAACATAATATTTAAAATGAAAAAGTACATGGAAAATATAGGAGAAAATCAAGGAAATAATATAGGAGAAAAACTAGGAAAAAATATTAGAGAAAAAGAAGGAAGTATGTAGGCATTTCTAAGAAACAAGAAAGTATATAATATAAATATATATAGAACGAAATTCAAGAATATAAATTATAAGAGGTCAAAGAATATTAATAATATATGATAATAAGAGTGAAATAAAATTATACATTAGTTAAGTGGTTCATGGGCTTGAGATTGTCAAATTGAGGGCATTTGTAGGTCAGATATGTGAGATAAGACCCACCCCTTTCAAGGATAGAACACCTAGTAAGTCTGGGTGGTCAGGGTTTAAGGCCCACCATCTAAAACTGATACTATGAACAATGGAAAGCCTTGAGAAAGACAAAACAATTAATCAGAGAGCATCTATTGTGGCTTCTTTCTACAAGACTTTGTCAAAGCATACACTGAAAATCCTTATGGACCTTCTCACATATGGGATTGTGATGAAGCTAGTGTGTAGGTGAGCATAAATGGTTCTATGAGGGTACTCTCTAGAAAGGGAGGCCATAACGTCTCCTACATAACTCGCAAGATTTGTGAATGGATTATCATTCTTTGTTGTGTTAATGCTTCTAGACAAACTATTCTAGGAATCTACTTGTGCAAAGGAGAGAAAAATTTATAGAATTACATATAAAAATGTGAACCGAGTTCTTGCATGGTAGCCCAAGAATATGCGTGGATGATGAAAGAGTTGTTCCTCAATTGGATACACCACTTTTCCTAGCATTTTTTTGGGGGTATTTCACCCACAAACAAGTTGTTGTTCATATTTGATGGCCACAAAAACCATGTTGTTGTTGCTGATATTTGATGGCCACAACAACCATGATGTTGTGATATTTCTAGCATACACATATCAAAAACTCTAGCCACTCGATGTGAGTTTATTTTCCCTGTTCAAAACTTACTTTAAAAAAGAATGGGTGACATGGTTGGCTAGGTTCCCCAACATTGAAATCAAAAGGGCAAAACTAGAAGAATTTGGCAGGAATCTTTTGACACATGCATTGATTATCTCTAACATTTTAGCGGGATTTAAAAGAATGGGGATATGGCCCCTCAGTCGGGATGCTCTCATGGATGACATGCATCCCATCAAAATATTTGTAATTCATAATGGCAAGGATGTTTCTACAGCACAAAACATGCTAAACCTATCTAGAAATGATTTTCCAAATGAAAATAAGGTAGAAAACATAGTTGATCTTCATAATTGTCATTCAAATTTAGTAGTGTATTTGGTTTGGCTAGTAGAGAATCATTCAAATTCAGAAGTGGATTTGGTTTAGTCAGTAGAGAATGAAACGAAGAGCCTTGGAATGCCATCATAGCGAATAAAACCCACAAGGTTGGTAGAAGAGGCTGTGAATCTAAGTGGACTTGCAAGCCCAAGATCGAGATTCCTATTTCACTTTCCATACACCACCCATCGTATATGTGCTGGAAATTTTACATTACTATGCAAAATGTATTGAACCAAATGGTGATTTGGATGTAGATATGACACAAGAAACATGTGAAGGTGGGTATGATAAATATGAAAGTGTACTGTCACAAGTATACAAGACCTCAAGTTCTCAAGAGGAAATGTTGTTGACCAAGTTCTTTAAGCTTCCCATTCACATCGTCAACCAAAAGTAGGGCAAGTTGGTTGACAAAGGGATTTGGTTGAGTCACCAGTTTCACCTGTTAACATTTTATGATTACATAGAATTGCTGATGGAGAAGGAGGCAAGAAAGAAATATAGGAGATAAAAGAGAGGAAGAAAGAGAAGACCATAGAAAACAGGGAAAATTGGAGAAGAAAAAAAAGGAGAGACAAGAAAATGGGATTTAGCATAAGGAAAAGGAAAGGTTGAAAGAACAAGAGAAGAAGGATAAGGAGGAGAGACAAAAGTGAGCGAAGGAATACGAAGATAAGTAAAGGAGGATTGAGGAGAAACACATGGATTTAGAAATAAAGAATATGTTAAACAATCCATCCATTCCATCCATATTGATGCTTGAAGGTCATCCATTATTGTGGGATATGATCAACATCATCCTCCCAAACTATTCAACAACTTATAATTAAGCACCAAATTTGTCATCTATTATGTTTGTTGATGTTCATAACTACAATGGAGGGGTCCCAACATATGCCGACAGAGGTGGATATTGCAGCCCAATACAAGGTGGACTAAGTAGCTCTCAAGGATCACTAGTTAATGAGAACATAGCTCCCATTGCACCATCAAGGCCATCGCCCACCTCACCACCACCTACTTTGCCTCCTTGGTTTCCCTAAATTACGATTAATTTTGCTTGCTAGTTTATAGTAAATTTCTATCCATTTTGTTTCGAACTATATTATTTTTTGTTAACTAATTTGTTAATGCAAGGCTGTCCCATGTAATACGATGATGGAGCCAAGATTCGAACAAGAAGATTCAATAATTTGTATTTCATTTTGTTTTGAACTTTGTCCTATCTGTTTAAGTGATATGTAAATACAATCTACAACATGTAACATATCCTCATTATATTTTATATTGGTAATATTTTGTGCAGATCTATTTGTCAATGTTTGAGTGAAATTTAATCATTGCTTTATTTATAAGAATTACATATATCAATGAAAGGTTGACTGCATCTAATTTATAACACTTCAATTCTTTTGGGTTTTTCAAATTGTTCACACCTTGGCCCAATCATCACATTACATGTCACAAGTTGCATTGTAAAATAGGGTGCAAATAGAATTGATATCGTTAGCCTTTGAAGTTAGGGTGTGCACAATCTTCCTTCCCACCCCTACAAAGTTACATGTACATGCATACACATACATACATACACACACACACACACACACACACACACACACACACACACACACATACATGCACATATATGCGTACATATATATAGATACACACACACACACAGATCTCTCTCTCTCTCTCTCTCTATATATATATATATATATATATATATATATATATATATATATATGTCAGTGGATAACAAAATCCAATTTCAATGTTTGTGGGTTTTCAATGACATTTATCATGTTAATGCTTTTCGAAATCATTTCAATTTATCAATTTTTAGGTTCTCATTTTTAGTGTAGTATATGTTTTCAATTTCCTTTCCAATGTTAGGGATCAAGGCTTTAATAAGTCATCTTCTTTATGGTATATAAAAAAGGATTAAGGGTTAATAAGGTATCTATTTTATGGTTTCAATGTGACTCTTAATGGTTTCCACTTACTTTTTAATTAATCTATTTAAGGGCTTTTATTATATTGAAACCCTCAAACAATTATATTGATACCATATGTTCCATGTCATCTATTATTCAAGCCTAAGGAATACACAAAATATGCATTGCAGTCCTAGAAAGGCTTCGAAATAACCCTCTAATTACCACATTGTAAATTTACACGTAAATAGAAAGGATTGTAAGTGACTACTTCCATATCTTCAATTGTGTTCATGTCAACTTAATATGAAGTAAATGTAACAACATTCTAATTGCAAGGTTCTTTCAATGCCTTTAATGAAATTAGCGAAAGAAAAATGGAAAAAATAGATTAATATTTTTACCAACATAATTCAAAGTGCATTTCATTTTGAAATCCTAATTAAAACGTGCATTGCAATCATAAAATTGTTCACAACTATATAAAGTGCATTGCAATTCTAAATCAAATGTGGATTGTAATCCTACAAAAGTATTGAAAGCCAATTTGTATTTAAGGATGTTGTAGAATATCTATAAAATATAATGAATTGTAAGTCACTACTTCCATATCTTCAATTTTTTTCTTGTTAACAACACTTATGTTAATTATTCTAAAATAGTATTACCTAAAGAGATCCAAAATTTTAATTTTTTTTTTTAATAATTTTGTTTATATGTCAAGTTGTGGCTTACAAGCCTTAAATGAGATTGCCCAAACATGCATGAAAACACCAAGGGTATAGAAAATAGTAAGTAGAATGAACATGAAGGAAATAATATAAAAAAAACTAGGTAAGTTTGTAAACATGCAATGATGTGAAATATAAATGAACATGAAGGAATGAGTAGATAAGATAGATACGTTGAAATGAACTCAACACTAGCATGATAGAGAGTTGAAAAAGTAGTATTTAATGGAGTTGTAATGTTAATAGGTTTCCCCTTAGCCAAATGTAAGGTGACTTGACACATTGTAAATGTAGATCCCTTTATTCAACTGTGGTGACTTATTCAACCCTTGATCCCCAACATTGGAATTGAAATTGAAAACATCTACTACACTAGAATTGAGAACCTAAAACTTATATATTGAAAAAAATTCAGAAAGCATTAACAATCACATTGAAACCATCAAGTAGATAACTGATTAAACCCTTGATCCCCAAAGTTGGAATTAAAATTGAAATTAAAAACACTTAACACTAAATATGGAACCCTACAATAATAAAATTGAGAAATGAATTCTATATTCCTTTGGAGTGAAATTAAAATATAAAAATAGATAAATTATTCGACCCTTGATCCCCAACATTGGAATTAAAATTGAAAACATCTACTACACTAAAATTGAGAGCCTAAAACTTATATATTGAAATGAATTCAAAAAGCATTAACAATCACATTGAAACCATTGAGCAAATAACTTATTAAACCCTTGATTTCCAAAGTTGGAATTGAAATTGAAATTGAGAACTCTTAACACTAAATCTAAAACCCTATAATAATTAAATTGGAATGAATTCTATATCCCTTTGGAGAAAATTTGAAATAAAAACAATAGATAACTTATTCAACCCCTCATCCCCAATATTATAAATGAAATTGAAAACATCTACTACACTAAAATTGAGAACCTAAAACTAATATATTGAAATTGATTTGGAAAGCATTAACAATCATATTGAAACCATCAAGTAGATAACTTATTAAACCCTTGCTCCCAAAAGTTGGAATTGAAATTGAAATTAAGAACCCTTAACACTAAATCTAAAACCCTACAATAATTAAATTGAAATAGATTCTATATCCCTTTGGAGTGAAATTGAAATTGAAAAAAATGATAACTTATTCAACTCTTCATCCCCAACATTGGAATTGAAATTGAAAACATCTACTACACTAAAATTGAGAACCTAAAACTAATACATTGAAATGAATTCGGAAAGCATTAACAATCACATTGAAACCATCAAGAAAATAGCTTATTAAACCTTTGATCCCCAAAGTTCCAGAATTGAAATTGAAATTGAGAACCCTTAACACTAAATCTGAAACCCTACAACAATAATTAAATTAAAATTAATTCTATATCCCTTTGGAGAGAAATTGAAATTAAAAAAAGAAGATAACTTATTCAACCCTTGATCCCCAACATTAGAGTTGAAATCTAAAACATCTACTACACTAAAATTGAGAGCCTAAAATTGATATATTGAAATGAATATGGAAAGAATTAACAATCACATTGAAACCATCAAGCAGATAACTTATTAAACCCTTTATCCCCAAAGTTGGAATTGAAATTGAAATTGAAAACCCTTAACACTAAATATAAAACCCTACAACAATTAAATTTAAATGAGTTCTATATCCCTTTGGAGTGAAATTTAAATTTTTTTAAAAAAAACTTATTCAACCCTTGATCCCCAAATTTGGAATTGAAATTCAAAAACATCTACTACACTAAAATTAAGAACTTAAAATTGATATATTGAAATGAATTTGGAAAGCATTAACAATCACATTGAAACCATCAACCAGATAACTTATTAAACCCTTGATCCCTAAAGTTGGAATTAAAATTAAAATTGAGAACCCTTAACACTAAATCTAAAACACTACAACAATTAAATTGAAATGAATTCTATATCCCTTTGGAGTGAAATTGACATTGGAATTGAAATTCAAAACATTTGGTACACTAAAAGTGAAATGAATTATGTATAAATTATTAAACACTTAATCAATATTATTTGAAATGAAATTAAAAATCCTTAAGAGTAAGGGATACAAACAAATATAGAAAAAATAAATGATAAGGGACACCACCAGTAGGCCTCTGAACATCAAGCCATAAAAGTGACTGAAATACAAAGAGGATTATGAATAATTGTTGAGATTTTGGAGCTCAACAAATGCAAAATGAATGAGTTTGTGGTGCACAATGATCTATTCACAATAATTCTATATTTTCAGTTCATTATATAGGACACATTGTATGAGTCTTACCAATCCCATATAAATTAGGTAACGAATATGAGGTATAAAATAATGTAGTGGAAAATAATTCTCAAATGGGCTCATCTTTTGATTTTGGGTTGCCAACTAGGCCACTTAGGGTAGCAAAAAAAAAAGGGTGTGGAATCTATAAATAGTCATATTGAAATTAAAAAACATCAACAGTAAAATTGAAAACCTATAACAAAAAATGAAAAGGAAATGAAATCCTTTAACAATCATATCGAAAGCAGTAAATAGATAAGTTATGAAACCCTTAATTCCTTAATATGGAATTGAGATTGAAAACATCTAGTACATTAAAATTGAGAGGCAAAAACTAAAAAAATGAAATTAATTTAGAAGGCATTAACAATCACATTGAAACCATCAAGAAGTTAACTTATTAAACCCTTGATCCCCAACATTGGAGTTGTAATTGAAAAACCTTAGCACTATAATTAAAACCCATAACTAATAAATTGAAATGAATTCTATAGCCCTTAGGATTGAAATTGAATCCAAATAATAGCTAACTTATTCAACCCTTAATCTCCAACATTGGATTTGAAATTCAAAACATCGACTAGACACTAAATTTGAGAACCTAAAACTAATAAATTGAAATGAATGCTAAAAACATTAACAATCATATTGAAACCATGAAGCAGATAAGTTATTAAACTATTGATCCACAAAATTGGAATTAAAATTGAAATTGAAAATACTTAACAGTAAATATGAGACCCTGCAACCAATAAATTGAAATGAATTCTATATCCCTTAGGATTGAAATTGAAATTTAAAAAATAGGTAACTTATTAAACCCTTAATTCCCAACATTGGAAATGAAATTGAAAACATCTAGTACACTAAAATTGATAGCCTAAAATTAATAAATTGTAATGAATTTAGAAATAATCCACAATCACATTTAAATCCCAGGTTGCACGTAAGGAAAAACTCCTACATATACCTTGGTCGCACTAAAATGGCAAGTTTTGCCTACCTTTGAACAAAAGTTAGCCAGATAACTTATTAATCCCTTAATCCTCAACAATGGAATTTAAATTGAAAACCTTAAAACTATTTGGAAACCCTACAACCAATAAATTGAAATAAATTTTATATCCCTTAGGAGTGAAATTGATACCCAAAAAAAAAGTTACTGCAAGCCTTGTCTACAGAAAAGTGGAAATGAAAGTGCAAACCCAAGAGTAAATTTGAGAACCTAACAGTGATTAAATGAAATGAAGTCGTAAAGCATTAAAAATCACATTGAAACCATTAACTAGATAACTTAGTAAACCCTTAATCCTTAGCATCGAAAGTGAAATCAAAACCCTTAACACTTTGAAATCTTACAACTAGACTAAATTAAAATGAACTATATATTACTTATGAGTGAAATTGAATCTAAAATATAGACAACTTATAAAAGTCTTAAACTCTAATAGAAGCCCAAAAAAATATAACTTATTGCAAAATATGAAAAGCCACAAAACACAAAAAATGAAAACCTAGAAAATCCAATTTTCCAAAAACTCTTGAAACCAATAAGAGTGAAAATGTCATTGCCATACATAACATATGGCACTTAAATAATTTGAAATCCATTACTTTAAACTGAAGCACTATAAATAGAACCCTATAATAGACATAATGAAAAATAAGTACAACCCATTAACAATTCTCATTAAACGATGATGAAGATAGCTTATTAAACTCTTAAACTCCAACATTAGTGAAACACATTTATAGTCATTTTCAACCCATAAAGAAAAAATATTATTAAATCCTTAAACCCCAATATTTTAATAATGAATACCAATAATACTTATAAAATGTAAATATTAAAACACAGATATGCATAGTAGGTGGTGGAATGTGAACAAGAATGCTTGATAAGCAAAAAAAATGAGTTTCCTTCACTATGAACATGGGTGTGATACTATAACACAAAAGTACAATTCCCTTGAGGTTAATAGTGTTAATGAACACAATATATTTTGTTCAAAAACACAAAGCAACACACAATAGTCATTTGTAACTGAAGACATCGACAAAAGTAGATAGTGCGGGTTAGTGTTAGCAAAACAAGAAAAGAAAATAAAATAACACAGATTTCATTGAGCCCAATGGTGAGATGTGGTTGTAGATCAAGGAGTGATATCCTCACCTCTATCAAAGACTATATGATAAATGAGCTCCCATATCTCCTCCCACAATTCATCATCATCGGCATTGTCAACCTATTTCACCTTAAAATCCTGAGTATTGTGCACACATACAAAGGTTTCTCCTGAAATCACTTCAAAAACCAAGTGAGAAAATGGAAAACAAAATGGAAATAATAAGTTAAAAAGAGAAATAATCTATTATGTACCTATAACTTTTAAGTGTAAGGTGGTCCACGAACGAGAAGATAATGGCGACATTCCATGTTTGCAAGGTTATATGTCGAACATGTTTGAACTTCTAAGTAATATAAGACTCCAAAATGTGCAGGAACGAAAGGAATGTTGGGTGTCTTGATCCAAGTAGAAGAAGGTGTATTCAATGGATTTGTGATTTTTAAATGTGTCCCTTTAAGAAAAATTAAGGTGACTTGACGCGTAGTAAATGCAACTGCATGTTGCAACGTAAGATGGTTGTGAGAATTATTAGCGGCGAACGTGGTGGATAGGGTGACATTATGGCAAAATTCCACATGGCCACCCTAGTTTGTATGCCAAGAAAAAGTCCTATGTATTCCTCGGTCACCACGCACATCCTAATCGATGCACTGAAATGGCAAGTTTTGTCTACCTTCAACTAATCGTGTTTAAACACTTGGTGAGGTAATTCGAAATGGGCTCAACTTTTGATTTTGGGTTTACAAATAGGCTAGATAGGGGTGTAAAAAAAAGGCGCGGGGTCCATATTTTGGCTCCTCTTTGCTAGGTAGGATTGATTAGTTTATATGTTTTTAAAGTCTCTATGGTAATGCACATTATTATTTTTTAAATGTATAAGTAAATTATTTTTATTATTAGTTAGGAGTTTTCTATAGTTTATAGTAATGTATAATTCTTATGTATAAATTGTATAAATTTTTTAATTAATGATATTATATTTTCACAATCCATAAATTGTAGTAGTGTTAGTTTTTGGATTAGATTGAGTAAAAAAAATTTGTATCCAAATTGCATTTTGTATCTGTCATATGGATAGAGCGTTAGGATGAATAAAATGGTAACTTACAGATCAAACCCTGACTTAAAAAGAGAGGAGAGGAAGAGAGGATATACATGGTCGAGGTGTGTAGGATGCAACAAGAATAAGAATGGGAAAAAAAAGAGAAAGCCCAATAACCTAGCTAAGAATGTCAAAGTCAATCAAGATCAACTTAACAACCAGAATAAGAGAGTATAAATTTTGTGAATCAAGAAAATTTATAATATTTATCTAGAAGCACTTTACATCATTCTCATTATTGTTTAAATATAAAAGATCAATACAATTTTATCTAATATTTTATTAATATACAATCAGTGGGTAGTACCCAAAATCTAGATGCACATAAAACAAGTCAATTTAATTTATTGCAAATAAAAAGTACATATTAAAATATTGTGCTAGTTTTCAATATTATGTATAGATCTCACATTTAATAGTTTGACTTCTTGCAACCTTACAACTCTTTGGTATAATGACATAAAATATAATTATTATATTAAATACACATTACATTTTTTATCACAAATATCTTTATAAATGCTTCACTCTCTTTATTTATAATTGTGAAGGTTTTAATTGCAAAGATCTTTGGAAATTCTTCATTTTCTTGATATTTGTGAAGGTTTTGATCACAAAAATCTTTGGAAATTCTTCACATTCTTGATATATTGAAGGTTTTGATCACAATGCTCTTTTGAAATGCTTCACCTTCCTTATAAAAATTAAAGACATCTCATTATGAATAATGACAAACAAATATCATAAAGGGAGTTCAAACCAAGGATAAGACTATATAGATCTTGAAGGAAATAATGTTAAATATTCTTAATTTGTACATGGGTTGCTAATAAGTCTATTTGTTATAGGTGGCTCCATTATCTATTTTAATTATGTGATAAAATAAAGTCTACGAGGGTTTTAAAAATATAAATTATATCTTACTATATATATTGGAAGAGATGTGTCTCTCCATACATATACAAAAGATACCAAATCATGCATTAATGTAACCATTGATTTATTTTCAAAAAATTATTTAATTGACATTCATAAGAAATATTTGATATAATAAACTGTAGAAATATTGTTTTACCTTTATAAAATTCTCTAAATCTCCTATCATATGATTTGAACATCTCGAATAAATAATCCACACAGTAGGTTCTACTCTAGCATGTAGTGCATTCATCCTTACTTCTAGTCTTCTGGTTCTTTCTTTGTCATCTTCCTTAGATCCAATAAAAAAAACTCTTCATTTGAGTCATTATTATCATCATCCTTGGGAAGATTTTTCTCCATATTGTATATACTTCTTTATTCTTTGTCTCTTTTACCTGACTTCTTTTGTTATCATGAATGTCATAATTATTTTTCTTTTCATCATCATATCCTTTGAATTCTTCCTTTTAAGGAAACCTAGAAGAAAAATGACCAATTATAGAACAATTAAAGAATTTTAGAGGTAACTTACCTTTGTATTTAGCGATTTCCTCCAATCATTCTTATAATTTTTATTTATTTATTTTCATCCATGTCTTCTTCAGCTTCATATCTAGGCTTGATTGATGCTTTTAATGTTGCTTCATTCCTCTTTTCCTTGATCTCATCCATTTCAATGATCTCAAAAGCTAATAGTGAACCAAAAATTTGATCCAAGGTGTAGGAATTCAAATCATGACTTTCCTCAATTGCATGTTTCTTTGACTTGTATAGTTTAGGTAGAGTCATCAATACTATTCTTACTACATCATTTTATTTAATTGATCTACCGACACTCTTTATGAATGTATAATCTCATTTACACTATTAATATTGGATTCAATGAGCTCATCATCACCTATCTTTAGATTTTTAAAACTATGCTTAAGATTTGTTACCTTGGCTTCTTTTATTTTTGGATCTCCTCCATTGACACTGATTACCATAACCATTTCTCTTTTGCTATCTTTAATCCAATAACTTTTTAGAACACTTCATCACTCAGATAAATGACAATAACAACCCTAAATTTTTTTCTTCATCTTTGATCTCATACAGAGTTTTTGGTCCACCTTGAGGTGTGGTATAACCCTTTTCAATAATTTACCATAGCCCTTTTGGAAAAGACTCTAAATGGAACTTCATTCTTTCCTTCTAATAGGAATAATTTATACCTTCAAACATTGGATCCTTAAAACTCAAATCTTGTGCACTCTCTTGAGTAGTTAAGATTAATAATAAGGGACCTTTCTATGAGACCAATTTTAGAACACATAGAAGGACTAATAGGGGGTGAATTAGTCTAGACCACAATAATAACATTGATTCAGATCTTGATAAACTTCAGACCACTATAAATAATTATCTTTTAGGAAATAATAAAGTATAGGTTAGGAACAATGAAAGAACACCATATTTATGTAGAAAACCCAAGGCTAGCAAAAACCATGGTGAGAATTAAATTTACAATATAGATAATTTTATATAACAATAATTAGGCATATTGGCCAAACTTGCACAACTAGGGATTACTGCGTTAGGGAAAGATACAAAGGACTTGTACAATTGAAACTCACTATCTTGGGACAAGATACAAAAGGATCTAACAAAAAAGCCACCATCATTTAGCAACATTAATCTCAAAAATAAGCATACCCTAAATATAAATCAACAACAGCCAACCTTTGAATATATTTCTTTAAAGCTTAGATTATTGTACATCTTCATTTATTCTTTCTCTTTTTTTCTTTATAGACCACACTCTTCCACTATTTCCACACTTTTACTAAGACCATATTTAGTATCAAATTCATTCCTTATATTTAAGATCTTAGTTCATTAAGAGCTTTATTGTAAGTTTACATCAACCAAAATAAAATGATATTGAATAAAATAGGCCATCGAAATCTAAGATACACAAAGTGGTTCACTCTAGGATAAAGAGGGGAACCAAGTATATCTCAACACACTCTCCTAAGATATATCCAATAGTATGTCATTACCTTAATGTACTGTGTGAATAATAAATTGAAGCATATATAGCCTTAGTCAACCAAGAAACATTTTTTTGAAGCAATCTTGAAGTATGCAAATCTCCATGTACCATGGTGAGACCTATATTAACATCTCAATATTAATTGTGAAGTATACCAAGACCAAAATAATGATATTGACTGAGATAGTACATCCAGATATACAAGAACATAACATAACTAAACATATTTGTTATCATAACTGATAATAATGTTGATGATTGATTATTTGATAGAGCTGATGATGAAGACCGACCAAGATCATAGGTATACATGATGATAGTAGAAAGGTTAGATCAGTTATAGTCTTGTCATTGATGTCAAGCAATTGATTTCTGATTTATATTATGTTGCCATATCATTTGGTAATGATAGAAGATGAATGAGTTAAGGAGAAGAAGAAATGAGAAGATGAGAAGTTGTAGAACTTAAATGGGCAACTGATACAACTAGGACAATGATTTGATTATGTTGGTATAATTTTTTTCTACCTAACATATGATTATGTTAAGTTGGTAAAATATGGTGATGAAGTTTTGACAACTTGGTAAGTAAAGTTGTTATGGCTATTGACATGGAAAAGTCACTTGGTAAAGCAGGAAGGTTTAGGCACCAAGCAATGTAATCAAAATTCTAATGAAGAACACTAAGCAAGAAAAAGGTATTAAATATGGATGGAATCAACATTTAATGATTACCTATGATGAGTTGGATGATCACGATGATGAGGAAAGTTAGTTACAAGAGATCTACAGTTATGAAAATTCAAGATGAAGATCTATGGAAAGATCTAAGAAGTAAAAAGAAGTGGAACAAGTTACAAGAAAAGTTCAAGTTCCTAGGTGAAAAGGAAACATGTTATCGAGATCCAGATCCGATGAATAATGAATTGAAGAGTCAAGATTAATTAAAGGAAAACATAATAGATGAGATTTTAAGAGGCAAAAATTGTCTGTATGAAGGATGATCTTGTATGGACAATTGGCTGGCAAATTGAATAGTTGAAGGGTTACCAACTATTATAGAGAAGAAGGAACAAAGAGATTTTGAGGGGGAAAATAGTGATTTGATGAAGTGTTGATGCCAGTGGAGGTTGAATAATTGAAGTGAATATTGAAGAGTGCACAAGGATATGATTGAGAAAAGATAGTTGTACATCTATAGGTTATTTTTATTACTGTTTCTTACTAGGATTTGTAACAGAGAAATCTATTAACAGAGTGGACTTAACAATATTATTGTAAATCCTTCAGAAAGGTGACATTATAAAGAGTGTTTAAAGCCCTCTAACAAGGCCTCTCCTAATAAGGTGAAGATCCTAACATATCTGAGGTAAATCCCTTAACCGGGTCACACCTAAAGTGTGTTTTTAATCTTTAACCAGACTAGCTCTTAACCAAGTGTACTTCAAAAGAGTATATTTCTTAGTGGGTGACAATTCCCATAGTGGTTTTTCCCAAAGATGGGTTTTGACATTAAATATTGGTGTTATACATTGTGAATGATTTGTGTGAATGATTTACTGAAAGATATAGTTTATTTACTGTTGTCGGTAAATAGAGAACTGTGTTTCTACTGAGTAGTTACTGAGTTAATTAGAGAAAAGTATTTTAAGGTATTTTGTGATCAAGATTACTGATTCACCCTCCCTCCCTCTCTATAATCCAACAATTTGTATCAAAGCTAAGTACTCCGAAGAGATAAGTTTAAAGACTTGAGTAAAAGGTCCAAAAATGTATAGGAGAGAAGTACCTAAGTTGAACAAGGAAATTTTCTCTACATGAAAAAGAAGAATAAAATTGTATCTATCTAGGATTGGTGAATATGCCTTATATATGATGGAAAATGAATACTCACCACCACCTACTAGACCCTTGATAGTTGATCAAATGAAAGAAAAGCAGGAACATAACTCAGTTATGATAGAAATTGCTTCTTCCCTATCTGATGTTAAATTCAATAATATCAAAGACTATACTAATTCAAAAGAGATGTAGAACATGCTTACACTTATTTATGGAGGAGATCAACATGTTCAAAAAGCTAAGGTTGACAACTTGAGAGGAAAATATGATGAAATGAGGATGAAATATGAAGAGAACATCACTCAATACAACCATTGAATCAAGGAAGTTGTTAGTGCCATCAAAGGTGCTGGTGGATCACTAACTAATGAAGTGGTAAGTAAAATCTTGAGAAATCTATCTTCTAAGTATGCTATTAGAGTATCTGAAATTTAGGAATTGAGATCTACACCGAACAATATTGTTACTCTTGAAGCCCTAATTGGAAATTTGACTGCTTTTGAGCTAAGTAACTATGATAATAGCCTATTGACTATTGAGACAACCTTCAATTCATCTATGAGCATTGGAACATCAAGAAAAGAAAGAAAAAATCTGAGTACTTCACATGGAAATGAGTATGACAACATTCTGACCAAAGAGAAGGTGAAAGAAGAATTTGAAGCACTGTTGGCTAGAGGCAAAGGAAAGTACAAAGTACAAAGGCAAGTTACCATTGAAATGTTTCAATTGTAATAAGATTGGACATATTGCATCTAGATGTCCTGACAATGAAAGAAATGATAAGAATGATAAAAGAGACAACCGACACCGAAGATTTAGAAATTTTAAGGACAAAGGAAAGAAGTCTTGCTACCTAGTTGAGGAAGGTATAACTGATGATGAATCTGATGATACCGAGGAATGTTGTGAAGTTGTTTTTGTTGTAGTAAAGGAAGAATCAGATGAAAAAAAGTTTGAAGATGAAAAAGAACTTGTTTCTCATGTAAGTAAATCAGACCCTTGGATTATTGATAGTGGTTGTTCACATCATATGACTAGTGATATTGATAAACTTGAGAATCTAGATGAATATGATAGAGGATTTTTGAAATTTGACAATGATGCTCCATGCCCTATGAAAGGTAAGGGATCTATTGTGTTGAATAAGAAGATGAAATGTAATGATGCATATTGGGTTAGAGGATTGAACTATAATATGTTGAGTGTTGCACAACTGAACAATACTGGTCACTGACTGGAATTTCATAACATAAAATTTAATATCTATGGTACTAATGGAGATCTAATTGGAATTGGAGGACAATCAAGAGGTAATTTATTTTATCTTGATACTGATGCAAAGAGTTATTAATGTAGGAGCATCATGGGTGTAAGGGCAGTCTTGCATTGCCCAAAAATATTTATGTTTTATCTTTTCAATAAGTGTTATTTTCAGGGAAAAGTTACTATTTATGGAAATTTACTATTTTTAGTAAGTTGGTCATACAAGCTTAGAATGTTTTGATTTCACCGGTGGGGGTTCATTTTAGTCATATCAGCCTGCCAGGTTGAGTTTCATTGCCATATCATTTGTATTGGTGAAGTTATTGAGGATTTTCAGTACAAAATCTTTGAGATCATTTTTGAAGGCCTTAGAGGCTCTGGAACATAGTTGAACCCTAGCTAACTGGAGCTTGTGTGAGTTAGGCATTGTAGATCAGGAGCTACCATTTCTAAAAAGTGGTTATAATAGTAAAATAAAGCTACAGTTAAAAGGTTATGGCCTCTGGAAGTTGGCTACCTAAAAATATAATTTGTAATTATTTTGAGCCAACCCTAATGTAATGAAAATGAAAAAAAAAATATTCTAAGGTGGTCGGCCTTAATGGCTAAAATACTGGAACCTTCTCAGGTAGTGGAAATTACCTATATAAGGAAGGCTCGCAGTGTTTTCTAGGCAGTTCTGGGTAGTTATTGGAGGCTTTGTCTTACAAAATATTGTAAGGAAAAAGCCCATGTGGCTTCAGATATTGTAATTTTGAAATTTGTAATTCCACACTTGTGGAGATAATAAGAAGCCCAATTTTTGTTCTTGCAAACTGTTGTTATGTCTTTATTCCTGTTATGTGTTTATGGTATTAAGGGGAGCACCCTTCATCAAGTGGTATTAGAGTAGGAGTTCTTGAGTGTGTAGACAGATCACTGGCTATGAGTCAATTTACATTAGGACTGAGGTTTAGGGTTTTAGTGATAAGTGCAAAAATGTCTCCATGAAGGGAACCTAGTGGAAGAGCCGAAGGTGTGCCACCTAAGGTTAGAGCCCTCTAGAGACAAGTGTGAGCATTGCAAGAAGAGATTCATAGAGGAATGAATCTTGTAGTAAGAGATGAAAGTGAGGATGAAGTCAAAGAAGAAGGAAATTTTGATTAGGAAGGAGAAGATGAAATTTTGAACCAAGAGGAAGAAAGGCTTTTTCGGGCAGATTGGGAAAAGACCTTAAATTGAGGTCCCCACATTTTTAGAAAATCTTAACCTAGAGGAATTGATCGATTGGATTAATGAATTAGAATACTATTTTGAGTATGAAGATATCAAGGATCCTGATAGGGTCAAGTTTGCAAAGGCCAGACTGAAGGGTCATGCGAAAATATGGTGGAAGGACATTCAATGTGAGTGAAATATAAGATGAAAGGAGGAAATAATAAGATGGGATTAGATGGTCAATAAATTGAAGAGAAAATTCATCCATGTTGATTATGAGCTTGATCTGCTAAAGAAAATGCATGGGTTAAAGCAAGCAAGAATATATATTCAGGAGTATACGAAAGAGTTCTATCGAGTCCTCATTAGAACAGCCCATGAAGAAGTTGATAAGGAGAAAGTTTCCTGTTATCTCAATGGGTTGAGGCCGAACATTTAGGAGGAATTGAATTTGGCCCAAATGAATAGTATTAAAGAGGCATACTAGTTTTGCCTAAGAGTAGAGGAAAAGTTGAACAAGAATTTTGAGACCTGGTGAAGCAGAAGAGATCATGGTGGAAGATCTAGTGGACGGTCTTAAGGAGGCCGAAATGAAGATCATAAAAAAAAGGATAAGGGCAGTAGTGGTCAAAATCAAAGAGGAAACAATTTCAAGTGTTTCCATGATCATAATAATAGAGATTAGAGAGGAAGGGGAAGAGGAAGAGGACAAGGACCAGGAAGAGGAGGCTTTTGTGGAACATTTTTTCACCATAGAGAAGAAGGTCATAGGGCATATGAATGTCCTCAAAACCAAGGAAGTATAGATAGGAGAACTAAAGGCCAGGCTAGAGTTGCACATATGGATAAAGATGCCAAATCATCACATTCTGAAGATGCTAAAAGAAGAGAAGTCTTAGTTAATAGAAGATTGTTGTTGTGTGGTGAGAATGAACCTGAGCAAAGGAGGAACTTGTTCCGCACTAGGTGCAAGTATGAGGGTAAGTGTTGTGATGTAATTATTGATATTAGAAGCACTGACAATTTGTTGTTAGAGGAGATGGTAACGAAGTTAAACCTCTAGAGGTAGAAATAACCACATCCATATCGGATCATCTAGGTGCTGGATGACCACAAGGTCATGGTCAATGAACAGTGTCTAGTGAGGTTCAAGATTGAGGGATACCATGATGAGGTACTATGTGATATCATACCCATGGATGCATGTTATATGTTGTTGGGTAGGCCGTGGCATTTTGATAGACGTGTTGTATATGATGGTCATGCAAGTACCTATTCTCTGATAAAGGATGGAGTGTGACATAAGCTAAAGCTATTGAAGGACATAGAAGAAAAGGTATATAGCAAGAATAAGTTTTGTTGATGGAAGTTCCTAGAGGATATGAGGCATGAGCATATGTATTTTTCTTTAATTCTAAAATCTGGTAAAGAGGAAGTAGAAGATGTACTTGCAAAAGTTGTAAATTTATTGAATGGGTTCCAAGATATTGTATCTGATAATGTGCTTGATGGATTACCACCTATAAGAAAGATCACTCATCAAATGTACTTGATTCTAGGAGACAGTTTGCCAAATAAGGCAACACACAAAATGACACTAGCATAAAGTGAAGAGTTGAACAAACAAGTACAAGATTTATTGCAGAAGGGGTTGATTCGAGAGAGTCTGAGTCCATGTGTTTTACTAGTAGTATTAGCACCAAAGAAGAATAGAAAATGGAGGATGTGTACAAATTCTAGGGCTATCAACAAGATTACAATCAAGTACAAGTTTCCATTATCATGGATGGATGATATTATGGACTGTTTGAGTGGAGTTGTGTATTTCTCAAAGATAGATCTAAAGAGTGGATATCATCAAATTCAAATTAGAGAAGGAGATGAATGAAATACTACCTCAAGACAAAGGAAGGGCTATATGAGTGGGTAGTCATGCCCTTTGGGCTAACCAATGCATTGAGAACTTTCATGTGGCTAATGAATAAGGTTTTGAAAGGATTTATAAATAAGTTTTTTATTATCTACCTAGATGATATTTTGATCTTTAGTAAGACATTGGAGGAGCATATAATGCATATCCATAGAGTGTGGAAGAGAAATTGCTAATTAATTTTAAGAAGTGTAGTTTTGTAAAGAAGAAGTTACTGTATTTGGGATTTGTAGTTTCAATAAAAGGTCTAAAAATAGACCCAGAGAAAGTGAAGGCTATCCTCAAATGGCCTAATCCAAGGAGTGCTACCGAGGTAAGATCTTTTCATGGTTTGGCTAGCTTTTACAGAAAGTTTATCAGGAGTTTTAGTGCAGTATTTGTCTAGACCCTTGATTGAAACAATGAGAGGGGATACGAAAGAGTTTAAGTGGAATATTGGGGCAGATAAGAGTTTTAAATTGTTGAAACAAAAAGTTACAGAACAACCTATTTTAGCACTTCCAAATTTTAATAAGGTATTTCAATTAGACTATGATGCTAGTGATACTGCAATAGGAGCTATTTTGAGCCAAAAAGGTAAACCTATTGCTTATTTCAGTGAGAAGCTAAATGATGCCAAGATAAAATACTATATTTATGATTAGGAGTTTTATGCTATAGTTCAGGAATTGAAAAAGTGGAGACACTATCTTCTTCCTAAGGAGTTTTTTTTGTATATTGATCATCAAACTTTGCAATATTTGAACAATCAAGGAAAATTGAATCAAAGGCATTTGAAATGGGTTGAGTTTTTGTAGAGTTACACATTTGTTTTGAAACATAGAAGCGGAAAGTCTAAAAGGGTTGTAGATTCTCTTAGCAAGAGATAACCTTTGCTGATAGAGATAGAGATTGAGGTGGTTGGGTTCAAGGAACTCAAAAGTTTGTATCTAGCGGATCCTGATTTTGGTGAAGCTTGGAAAGATTGTACAAAAACTATTACTTTAGATAGAACAAAGTAGTTGGATTTAATCATTCAAGATGGTATGTTATTCAAAGGGAGTCATTTGTGCATTTTATGAAGTTCTATGAGGGAGAATCTCATCAAGGAGAAGCATAGTGGAGGATTGGCTGGATATTTTGGTCAAGATAAAACCCTTGCTTTGGTTAGTGAGAATTATTACTGGCCACGGTTAAAATAAGATGTCAAGAAGTTTGTACAGAGTTGCAAAGTATGTCATATGGTAAAAGGAGTAAAATAGAATAGGAAGTTGTACCATCCATTACCTCTACCAGAGAAGCCATCAGAGGATATCAATATGGACTTTGTTTTGGTTTACCAAGGACTCAGTGGGGACATGATTCAATTTTCTTGGTGGTTGAAAATTTTTCAAAGATGGCACATTTCATTCCCTATAAGAAGACTAATGATGTAGTTCATGTGGAAGAATTATTTTTCAAAGAAGTGATGAGACTACATGGTCTACCAAAAAGCATAGTTTTAGATCCAGACACTAAGTTTGTTGGATATTTCTAGTGCACATTGTGGAAGAAGTTAAAGATATATTTAAATTTCATCTCATCACATCATCCACAGACTGATGGACAGATAAAGGTGGTGAATAGGAGTTTGGGAAATTTTCTAAGATGTTTGGTTGGAGATAAGTCAATGGGATGGGATTTGATTTTACCATGGACATAATTTGCATACAATAATTCTGTCAATAGGAGCACTGGTAAGTCATCATTCTAGATTGTATATGGAAGTAGTCCTAGAAATGCTTCCGAGTTGAGGAAGATAGACAAAGGAGAGATAAGTAGTGCTAAAGCAAAGGATTTTGTAGAATACTTGAAGGACATCCATTAGGAGGTGAGGAAGCACATTACCAAGATGAATGCATAGTATAAGGCTAAGGAAGATGAGAGAAGGAGGCATAAGGAATTTCAGGTTGGGGATGAAGTCATGGTTCATTTGTGAAAGGAGAGATTTCTAGTAGGTACATATAACAAGTTGAAAATGAAGAAGTTTGGGCCATGTAAGATACTAAAGAAATATGATTCGAGAAATGCCTATGAAGTAGAGTTGCCTATTGAGCTGAATATTTCACCAGTCTTTAACATTTCAGATCTGATAGAGTATCATGGAGGGGGTGTTGAAGATAGGATCACAAAAGCATAGTGGAGTATTCCAACAACTACTTTAGCTACCAAGGAAATTAAGGATATATTTGATAGTCATGTTGGTAGAAGCATAGGGAACAAGACATATGAAGAATATTTGGTCAAATGGAAAGGATGACATGTAGAAGATGAATCATGGGTGACAGGGGAGAAGGTTAATCATCTTGGTTTTCCTCTACACACCTGAGATGTGACAAGGTCACTTCTCAAATTACCCTGAGTGTCTGATGTAGGATCATCTTGGGTGTAAGGGAAGTCTTGCATCACCCAAAAATATATCTATTTTGTCTTTTCAATAAGGGTTGTTTTTAGTGCAAAGTTACTATTTATGGAAACTTACTATTTTTAGTAAGTTGATCATACGAGCTTAGAATATTCTGATTTCACAGTTGGAGGTTCATCTTAGTCCTATCAACCAACCAGTTGAGTTTCATTTCCATATCATCTATATTGGTGAAGTTATTAAGGTTTTTGGGTACAAAATCTTTGAGCTCAATTTGAAGGCCTTAGAGGCTCCAGAAAAAGGTCGAACCTCAAATGACTAGAACTTATGCTAGTTAGGTGTTGTAGATCAAGAGCTGCCATTTATGAAAAGTGGTTATAATAGCCAAACAGAGCTATGATTTAAAAGTTATGTCCTTCGAAAGTTGGGTTACCTAAAAAATATAATTTGTAATTATTTTGAGCTGACCCTAATGTAATGAAAATGAAAAAATAAAATATTCTAAGGGCAGTTGGCCTTAATGGCTAAAATTTTGGAACCTTCTTGGGCGGTGGAAAATTGCCTATATAAGGAAGGCCCGTAGTGTTTTCTAGGTAGTTCTAGGTAGTTATTGGAGGCTTTGTATTATAAAATATTATAAGGAAAATGCCCATGTGGCTTTGCATATTGTAATTCTAAAATTTGTAATTCCACACTTGTGGAGATAATAAGAAGCTCATTTTTTGTTCTTGAAAAATATTTTTGTGTCTCTATTTTTGTTATGTGTTTGTGGTATTAAGAGGAGCACCCTTTATCAGTTGTTTATTTGCTAAAATTGAAGATGTATGGTTATGGCATAAGAGAATGTGTCATGTAAATTTTGATAACTTGATCAAAGTGCATAAGAAGAGTAGAGTCAGAGGACTATCGAGATTAAGAAAACCTAATAAAGCTATGTGTAAAGAATGTCAAGTTGGTAAGATGATCAAGTCAAGTTTTCTAAGAAAATCTTATTCTACAAGTGGTATTTTGGAACTGCTTCACACTAATCTTTGTGGTCCTATGAAAGTTCAAAGCTATTATGGAGATCTGTACTTTATTTTCTTTGTTGATGATTATTTAAGAATGATGATAGTCATGTTTCTAAGAGAAAAATTTGTTGCATTTTAAATGTTTAAGTGGTATAAGGCTAGAGTTGAGAAGGAAAAAGGTAAACAACTAAAGTGTTTAAGATCTGATGGAGGAGGTAAATTTATCTCTAATGAGTTTACTGTCTTCTATAATGAGAATAGAATTAAAAGACAAGTGTTTGCACTGAGGATTCCACAACATAATGAGATAGCTGAGAGGAGAAACAAATCTATTGTTGATTGTGCTAGGACTTTGTTGATTGATAAAAGGATTACACAAACATTCTGGAGAGAAGCTATAAGTAGTGCAGTTTACACTCTCCACCGAATACAGTTGAAGAAAGGAAAAAACATGAAACCTTATGAATTATGGTTTGGGCACACACCAAATGTAAGTTATTTCAAAATATTTGGAAGTAGGTGTTATATATTGAAAGCTTCTAGAAATGGAAAGTTTGATTCTAAAGGTGATCAAGGAATATTTCTTAGTTATACTTCAAAGAGTTTAAAGCATATATAAATGTTTAATCAATGATTCTAATAAAATAGTTGAAAGTGAAAATGTAAGAGTTGATGAATTTGTTGAAAAGAATGATGAGGATAGTAAAAAGGAACCCAAGGACTACAATAGATTTTTTATGTACAAGATGGAAATTCAGTTGATACAACCGAGTAGCAAAAAGTAGGAACTAATGAACAAGATGACCATCTACCGAGAGATGCAAACAATGATGAACAAGCTACCAATCCTATGTTGGAAAAATATGTGAGAAGACACCGCTCACCGAGCAAAATAATTGGAGACAAGAATGCAAGAGTGTTGACAAGAAGTAAGTTAAGAGATAACACTAGTTTGATTTCTAAATTTGAGCCTAGATTGGTAAAGGATGTACTAGAGAATGAAGATTGGATGTATGCTACGAAAGAGGAAATATATCAAATTGAAAATAACAAGACATGGTCACTGTTACCGAGACCTAAGGATAAGAATGTGACAGGAACAAAATAGATTTTCAGAAATAAACTCAATGAGAAAGGAGATGTGATAAGAAACAAAGCTAGACTAGTCTGCAAAAGGTATGCACAAGAAGAAGGTATTGACAATGGTGAGACTTTTTCTCTTGTTGCTAGATTAGAAGGTGTTAGAATATTACTTGCATATGTAACTTACAAAGGATTTAAAGTTTATCAAATGGATGTTAAATCTTCATTTCTAAATGGAATACTTGAAGAAGTCTACATCGAACAACCTGATGGATTTGTTGACAAGAACAATAAGAACATAGTCTGCAAACTGCATAAAGATTTGTATGGATTTAAGCAGGCTTCCTGAGCATGGTATGAAAGACTACACTCTTATTTAGTTAAGATTAGATTTGAAAGGACTAGTGATAACAAAAATTTATACTTGAAATGTGGTAAATTTGATGAAATTTTAATTGTTGAGATATTTGTTAATGACATTATATTTGGTGGTAATGAGATAATGTCTAAATCATTTGCTGAGGAAATGAGAATGGAATTTGAGATGTCAATGATACAAGAGATCAAATTCTTTATTGGACTTCAAATTCAACAAGTTATATATGTGATCTACATCACTCAATCTAAATATATCAAGGAGATCTTGAAAAAATTCAATATGGAAGACTCAAAACCGGTTGGAACACCAATGGCTACTGGTTGCAAATTGTCAAAAGAAGATGATACTAAGGAGGTGAATGAGAATCTTTACCGATCCATGATTGATATGTTACAATATGTGGTACATAGTAGACCTCACAATGCACATTTAGTTGGTTTTTTTTCAAGGTTTTCAACAAACCCCATGGAGACACATTTGTTTATAATTAAGAGGATATTTTGATATTTGAAAGGGATTGAAGATTTTGGTCTATTATACACAAGAGGAGGAAATTTTTATATTAAGGCTTATATTGATGCTAATTGGGCTAGAAATATTGATGACAAGAAAAGTACTAGTGGTGGATCTTTTTTTTAGGAGAAAGGTTAGTGCCATGGTTAAGTAAGAAACAAAGTTGTATTTATCAATCTACTGCTAAAGATGAGTAGGTGGCAGAAGCTATGAATTGTTCTAATATTGTATGGATCAAAAAAATACTAGAAGGTATGCACGAAGAGATTATTGATCCTATTACAATGTATTGTGATAACACCAGTGCTATTAACATATCAAAGAATCCGGTGATGCATTCTAAGACAAAGCATATATCTATTATGTATCACTACTTGAGAGAGAAAGTACATGATAAGCATGTGACATTGGAGTATGTGAATTCTAAGGAGAAAATAACTGCTATCTTTACAAAACCATTACCGAAAGATGCTTTTGAGTATCTACGAGGTAAGTTATGGGTTCTTCCCCTATCCAGTGTACATGAAACTTTATTCTTCGAGAAGTTTATGTTTCTTTGGCGTTGTTGTCAAAGAGGGAGAATACAGTTTCATTTATATGTTAGAGGGAGAATATCATGGAGATGAATAGATCATCATAAGGGAGATGAATACAGTAAGAGGAAGACAAATCAGATGAGTATAACAGGAAGATGAGATGTATAAGAGAATGTTGCTAATAGAATTAGAAAGAGACTACATATGAAAGATCATAAAAGGAGAAATTACTACTCAGAGGGAGTACATAATATGAATGACAGTGAAAGATACCATCATCAATTGAACATTGAATTTTTTAGTATTGGGCCATCAATGCCAAAGAGGGAGATTGTTATCATAACTAATAATAATGTTGATGATTGATTATCTAATGGAGCTGATGATGAAACCCAACCAAGATCAGACATATACATGATGATAGTAGAAATGTTATATTAGTTATAGTCTTGTCATTGATGTCAAGAAATTGATTTCTAATTTATATTATGTTTCCACATCATTCAGTAATGATAGAAGATGAATGAGTTTTAAGGAGAAGAAGAAATGAGAAGATAAGAAGTTGTAGAACTTAAATGGAAAAATGATCCAAATTGGACAATGATTTGATTATGTTGGTATAATTTTTTTCTACCTAACATAGGATTATGTTAAGTCGATAAAATATGGTGATGAAGTTTTGACAACTCGATAAGTAAAGTTGTTATGGCTACCAAGATGGAAAAATCACCCAGTAAGGTAAAGGTAAAAAGTTGGCCACTCGATAAAGTGGAAAGGTTTAGGAACTGAGCGATATAATCAAAATTCTAATGAAGAACATCGAGCAAGAAAAAGGTATTAAATATGGATGGAATCGACATTTAATGATTAGCTATGATGAGCTGGATGATCATGATGATGAGAAAAGTTAGTTACAAGAGATCTATGATTATGAGAATTCAAGATGAAGATTTATGGCAAGATCTAAGTGGGAAAAAGAAGTGGAAAAAGTTACAAGAAAAGTTCAAGTTTCTAGGTGAAAAGGAAACATGTTAAACCGAGATCCAATTCTGATGAATAATGAATTGAACGGTCAAGATTGATTAAATAAAATGTAATAGATGAGATTAAGAGGAAAAAACTATCTATATAAAGGATGATCCCATATGGACAATTGGTTGGCAAACTGAATAGTTGAAGGGTTACCAACTATTGCAGAGAAGAAGTAACAAATAGATTTTGAGTAGGAAAATAGTGATTTGATGAAGTGTTGATGCCGGTGGAAGTTGAAGAATTATAGTGAAGATTATAGAGCACACAAGGATATGATTGAGAAAAGATAGTTGCAAATCTATAGGTCATTTTTATTATTGTTGCTTACTAGGATTTGTAATAGAGAAATCTCTTAATAGAGTGGACTTAACAGTCTTATTGTAAATCCTTGAGAAATGTGACATTCTAAAGAGTGTTTAAAGCCCTCTATTAAGGCCACTCCTAACAGGGTGAAGATCCTAACAGATATGAGGAAAATCCCTTAACCGAGTCATACCTAATATTGTGTTTTGTAATCTTTAACTTGATTGGCTCTTAACCAGGCATACTTCATAAGAGTATATTTCTTAGTGGGTGAGAATTACCACAGTGGTTTTTCCCAAAGCTAGGTTTCCACGTTAAATATTGGTGTTATACATTTTGAATGATTTATGTGAATGATTTACTAAAAGATATAGTTTATTTACTATTGTCGATAAATAGAGAACTATGTTTCTATTGAGTAGTTACTGATTTAATAAGAGAAAAGTATTTTAAAGTATTTTGTAATCAGGATTACTAATTCACCCCCCTCTCCGTAATCCAACAATATTGAGTATAGAATATTAAATTTCAATTGCAAACCATAAATATCACCAGAAAAAATACTATATGACCAAGCATGAATAAGATCATCATTTAGTAACACTGTCTCCACTCATATCTAGTGCACACTAAGGATACTCTAGACCAATATGGTAAATCTCACCACTGTTAAAGAACACCAACAATACTGGAGTATAAAAATGATCTTAAATAGCAACACAAATGCTACCAAAAATAGTAGGAACACACAAAATGCACATTATGAGAATTTTACTAGATCAGTACCATGCACTATTTCAAGTCTCTTCATCAATCATCATGTCAATCTTCTATGATTACTCCAGGTAGAAATTTATGTTACACTAAGGATAAATGACATGAATGACAACACTAAGAATAAAGCTGACATTCAATAAATGAATAAAACTACAAAGACAACTTTTGAACATCAACATACCAAAAAAATCTTTTGATCCAAACCACAAAAGGATCTTTTGAACACTAGCAGACCAACATATATCTTTTATACCAATATTAGACATCACTAGGCAAGTATTGACATTACTTTGAAGGCACGCTAGGATAAAACTACAACTGTATATAGACTAGAGCACATCAAGAAAGTAGATAGAGAATCCAACATCATAATAGAAGTATCCAAAACATAACAAATGTTCTCATAAGAGCATCTTATAGACCCAAGGAATACATGTGTATAAAATATAAACTAAATCATATCGATACAAGTAATTTATATCATGATTCTTGGTACCAAAATTAACTGATTGATCTAAATACAACATCATAAATAAGATATCAAATATTTTATTAATACCTAAGCAACACATCACCTTGTCACATCATACTCCCAAAAATTCTACCACCAACACATCATCATTTAACAAGTTTGGCATCAATAATGTAACCATCATTCCATATTTGCAACTATTTTATGCTCTGCAACTTGGCACACAAACTACTCATTTAAATTTCCCCAATGGTTGATGTTTCTAGGGGGAATCCCCTCCCCTTCCTAGAGACCCATCCATCTCTATTCTCATCTTTCTTTTTTCTAACTCTGACAAAGCTACTACGGTAGGTACTTTGGATTCCCTCCCCTCTCTGGCCTGAAGGTTGACTGGAAAGGCATGTTGGTTGGGCCCCAAACACTGAGTCAGATCCCACTTTATGTGTGGTGACCATTACGAAAGAAGGCACTGTGATCTTGCTTCCTGACTCTATTGTGGATAAAACAATGGTTGAATTTCACTTGGCTCTGGTTGGGCACTTTTACAATTTTTGACCCACCATTGACATGGTTAGAAAATGGGTAGGAAAGCATTGGAAGCTAGAGGGGAGTGTGGTTGTCTCTACTATATCAGGTGGACTATTCCTCTTCAGGTTCATGGCTGATGAGGACCTCTCCCTTTCCCTTTCTAGCTTGTGGCTCTATGGCAAGCACCTACTTACCATGGCTAAATGGAAGCAATGTTTTGACCCTTTAGCTGATCTCAGTAGGATGGGTCTTGTTTGGGTCCGTCTACCGGTCTACCTCTCAATTTTTGGGATAAGTAGGTTTTCAAATGGATTGGAAACTCATTTTGACATTACATCTTGGTAGATCTGGTAACCCATTCAAAATCCTATTGGTTTTTGCCCATTTTTGTGTTAATGTTTCTATCAATAAGACTCTCCCAAACTTTGCGATTCTTAAATCTAAGCTGGGTAAATGGACCCAAGCCATAGTCTATGAGAATTCTACCCTATTCTGTCAAGACTGTAATGCTAAAGGTCACACAAGGAAGAAATGCAAGGCTCCTAGACTGCCATATCTTAAGTTAAAGAAAATCACTTTAGAAGTCGTGCTACCTAGAGAACATAACACCCCAACCCTCTGGATGACTAAGCAAGCTGGTGTTCAAAAGACTGTCCTGAAGGAGGGCCCCCCACCTTTTGTGTGGTTGCTGACTACATCATAACTAGTTTGGAGGATGGAGAAATACCTATGGGTAATGGACCACAAGCTAACAGGGAGATTTCATTCAATAGTGAGTCAGAGACTCAGCACTATACTAGCCCTACCTTGGAGTTACTCCAGATGGAACTCAATGTCATTGACAGAAAGCCAGCAAGGGACTCACCTTATGGGTTTGTGGGTGTCTCTTTGATAGAAGTGGTCCTTAACCCCATTGACACAGGATCCCCATGGGTGACCTATACTACTCTTCTAGTACCCAAAGCTACACCAAAGAGCGAGGAAATAGATTGGAAAACCCAACCGAGGAAAACAAGGAATAATAAAAAAATTGATGTGGGGGTTGATACAAAACCGGGACGCCCGTCAGATAGGGTCAGAAGAAAAAGGAGCATAACAAAGGAAATTGCTTCTAGAAGGCATCAAACCCTAGACCTCAGTCAAAAAGGTAAGAAATGATTGTCTTCTCCTAGAATATTCAGGGTCTAAAGAACCCCCATAAATAGCTATCTATCAAACAATATATTTGTGACTATAGTGTTGACATTCTTTTAATCTAGGAAGTTAAAATGTCTTATATGAATTTTGATGCTTTCATGGGGAGACTCTAGCCTGGGGCCAAATTCTTTTACTTTGAGGTGCACGGGGCTTCCAGAGGAATTTCCATCCTCTGGAACCCATCCAAGGTCCGGGGGGATGTGCTCAGCTTGGCTCAATACCACCTGGAAATTACTTTCACATATTGGTTGGTTGTTTGGCACTGTTTCAACATTTATGCTCTTAATACACGTCAGGGGAGAAAAGGGGTGTGGGAAGAGCTGACGACCTCTTTCTTACCCCTGCAGGACTCTAAATTTATGGTGGCTAGGGATTTTAACTCCCCATTGCACCCTTCTGTAAAGTGCAGAGGCATTATGGATTATACTGATAGCATGGGTGATTTGTCTAGCTTTGTATGCCTTAATAGACTTTATGATGTTGAGCTAAAGGGAAATCCCTTCACATGGACTAATAACAGAAAAGGGAACCACCTCATTTAGGTTTGTCTCAATCGGGTCTTTACCTTCTCATCATAGGATATGGGGTCAACTTCCTTTTTGGTTGCTCTTCCTAGGACCACCTCTGATCACAATCCTCTCTTGCTCAAATGGATGGACATGTGACACCCCTACCCTACACCTTTCAGATATAAAATTATATAGGCCTCCCACCCCAACTTTTGTGAAAGGAAAATGCAATGGTGGTCCACCTCGATCAAAGGAATGACCATATTTAGGGTGGCTTCTAAATTGGAGTTCATCAGAGGTGTTGTCAAAGGTTGGAATAAAATCACCTTTGGAGATATTTTCCATAAGAAGAAGGTTCTGTTTGAGAAGCTGGAAATCCTCCAAGGAAAGATGGTTGCTAGTAACCTGTTGTCTGACCTTCACAATGAAGAATAAAATACTAGAAAATGCTTGAAGGGTACTCTAGCCAACAAAGAGGTCTTATGGAAACATATATATAGGGTATTATGGTTCAAAGAGGGAGATCACAACATGAGATTTTTCCATCAATCTTCTTGTAAACACAAGAAATAGAATTCCATTAGCACTCTAAATACTCTGGGTGATGTGATCTCTGACCCTATTTTTCTTGGCAATCTGGCCACTGATTATTTTATCCAATACTTTATTGATATATATACTAGGAACCTTGACAACCTTCAAAATTAACTTATATCCCAGTTACCTAGGGTTGTCATAGACAACGACAATAATACCCTCCTTTCCAAGGTCACTGATGAGGAGGTTCATAAAGTGGTGTTCTCTATGAGACCCTATAAGGCCTTGAGCCTTGATATATCCCCCCCACCTTTTTCCAATAATTTTGTGACATTATTGGTTTTGATGTGACTCAAGTAGCCTAGGATTTTTTCAGAACTAAGAAAATTCATAATCAGCTCAACAAAATCTATATTGTTCTATTCCCAAGTGTGTGGAGCCCATAATTATGGAGGATTTTAGACCCATAAGTATTTTTGATACTCTCTAAAAAGTCTTCTTGAAGATCATGGTCAACAAAATCAAACCTCTTCTCAACAAGATCATTAACTGGGCAACCAGAAGGGATTTGTCCCTGGAAGACAAATTATGGACGCTACCATTACCACCCACGAGATCTTGCACTCCATTGACCATAGTAAGGCAGATAGGATGGCCCTCAAACTTGATATCTCAAAAGATTATGATAAAATTAATTGGAGGGTATGTGCAAGATCATGAGGGGCCAAACTATGCCCTTAAGTGGCAATGAAAAATCAGCAAATCAGGGTTAGTCAACTTGATGTGAAAATTTCAACTAGCTATCAACCTAATATCAAAAAGTTGTAAGAATATAATCTATAGATAATTGAATTTAGTTTCTAAACTACTAGGCCTTTTTGAAAAAAAGTTAGTATGATTGGTGAAAAGTATAGATTTCAATGCAGCAGTACAAAAATTTCAGGAAAAAAATAAGAACTAGGTGTATGTTTGACCACCTTAATAATAAGCAAATGATAATATTTTATTATAAGATTTTATATATAAGTAGTAGACTCATGCCTAGATGTGATGCATATTTTTTTGTAATTTTATTTCAAAAAAATAATTAATTATGAATTTTTTGCTACAACATTTTCAGAATTAAAAAACTCCCGTGTCTGACCACCTTAACTCATTCAAAAATTTACAAAATTTAATTTTATTTTTTTTCCTTACAATAGGCGAAGCATAGAATGTGACATATTTTTTGGATTTCAAAAATGTTATACCATCTGAAAGTTATAGTCATTTTTCAATCAGTATATAAATCAGCACTTCAGAGGTAACTCAATTAGAAAATAACTAATAATTACTTACCGAATTCAAAATTTGACAGCAATTATATTGATAGAAAGTTGACAATCTCCTTAAGATACCCTTTTCGTTTCATCAAATTTGGGTGAAAAAAAAGTCGTCAGCTACATGGTCGAAGTTTGGAACTCAGAGAAACTGGAGAAAAACACATTTTTGAGACATTTCAATAGTTGACCATGTAGGTTTGGTGCACAAAGCAATACCAAGCCTAATTGGGTACCCGAAAAGGCCAGCAAAATTTTGATTTTTCACTTTTCCCTCCCCTTTCTCCCTCCCATTTCTCCATCCTATATTAGATTAGATTATATATTATATATCAAAAACTATATATTAGATATATATTAGATTATATATTATATATATTAAATATTATATAATATACATTTTACATTAAATATTATTATTTAATATATATTAATATTAAATGTTACATTATATATCGTATATTACATATTATTTTATATTTATATAATATATATTAATATGTATTTTACGACTATGTATGAAAGGTTGGAAGATTGCAGAAAAATCATCGATGGCTATTGAAAGAAGCAAAGGAAATCAACCAGCCATTTAAAAAATTCATGGGCGGCCATTGAGGAAGAGAGAGTGAGAAGGTGGTGGGGGTTGAGAGAGAGAGAGAGAGAGAGAAGCAGAGAGAGAGAGAGAGGGAAGGGGAGAGAGTAGGAGAGAGAGAAGAGAGAAGGGGAAGGATAACCAATTCATTACAATATTAATCAGTAAGGAGCAAGGAAAACTTAAATAATATCACAACAGGCATTAGAAATCCAAATTCTAATTAGGAGTTTTAAGAAAAGTGAGTAAGGTCCTGGATAGGGACATTACAAATCCACACATTGCTCAGTAGATACCTCCAAGAACCCACATACATGGGAGTAGGTTTGAAGTAAGACTAAGATTGTTTATCGGTTCAAAAATATTACTGTGTTGTACTTTTGATTAACATCCAATGATTGGATGTGAAATTCACAAATTTGATTATATTACCACTGGTTCTATTTCAAATTCTAGAAAAAATGTATATTTGACATATGTTCATAAATTTTAGTCAATACCATTTTAAAATAACACATCAGTTTATTTTTACACATTGAGAATATCATCAATAGGAATTGAACTGAAATTGGCATAGGTCATGGGAAATAAATGCCCCAACTATTTGTTGTCTTCTGCATTTTGAGTTTCTTATTACAATCAGGAGAAGAATATTACTCTTGAAATGGTTTTGGACAGTAACATTTGTACTTCCTCTTCTCAAATATTTCTTCCCTCATCTTGCTGCCTATTGATACCCACAAAGTGAATCTAGGCATTTTTGCCATGTAATGGGAGAAAAATGGTTTCCTAATTGATATGTGTTTAAATAATACATGCAATAACCTTTTCTTTGATATTTCTCACTAACCCTTTACAACAAAAAATGTTTACAAAAATTGTCATGTACTTGCATGACAACATTATATATTACAGAAATCCTACAGAGAAGCAACTAGCAAGCCACTAAAAAAGTAGTAACTAATAGCAAGTGGGTTATTGTAGATGCTTTAATAAACCACTATCTTCTTTACTCAAGCAACATCTGGTTCATTTGCTCGACTGGGGCATGTTTGGGAACAAACAGTCTCCATTTAAACTCAAGTCTCTGGAAGAAGTTATATTTGTTAGTGGAGGAGATACACCCATTGGATCTGCAATAACTTTATGCTCACTGGAATTTCAATTTCTCTTCAATTGGGATACTCTTTCCAAAATTGCATCTACCCTTTTACCAATTTGGGAAATCAATGGGTCTATTTGTGGACCTCCAATGTGTTGGTCACCTAAACGAGAACCTTGAGATGAATCAGGAACTTCTCTATGAAAGAGATCAGTACTTTGAGAAGCTCTCCACTTCTCAGCTGAATTAAAACCTTGGACCATAGATGGCTGCCCTTTTTTGTAAAATGAGGAGTGAGACTGCCTTGCCAAAGGTGGCAATGAACTTACATTTGAGGGATAATGCCCAACATGAGTAACCTGGTTTCCCAAGTCCTGTAAATGCAAGGTCACTGATGAATATGCATTTCAAATAGAAATATTTGTGGTGCTAGAATGAAGTGAATGACCAAATTCTTTTCCTACTAAACCAATTTGAGGCTTCATTTCACATTGCTTTGTGGATAATTCCACAACACTTGTTACTTGAGCTACTAGCAGATGGTGAGTATTCATCATCATCATCTGACATAGGCTCACACGTGCATATCTTACTTCTTTCCTTTGTTGTTTTCCCCTTCCTAGCTCTTCCTCCTTATCTGTAACTTCTATCATGGGTCCAAGAAGCCCTTCCCATTCTTTACCATTAACTGTGGACTTTGTCTCTTCATCTTGAGTAATTGGCATACCTTGGATGGCACCAAGATAACCATTTTCTTTTGAAATATCCTTTTCTCTCACATTAATCTCTCTATTAAGAAGATTTCTATATCTTCCTCTGTATATTGAATAGATGTAGCTGCAATCCCATGTTCATTAATAATATTCCTTTCACCATTGATTAATATATCATGCAATTCCTTAATAGTTTCTATCATGGGTCCAAGAAGCTCTTCCCACTCTTTCCCATTAATTTATACAAATATTTTTGTTCATAACAATATTTTCTAAATATATTATGATATTGATTCAATTTGATGTAGCTTCGCTATTTGATCCATACTTCCCTTTCATTTCACTTGCTTTTCTCATTTTGCACGACATACACCAGGATTTAACAGGAGGTAAGGATTTTGCAAATTTTGGAGAATCTCTATTAAAGAGAAGGTAAGCATGGCTAAGCTGAGTGTAGTGAAGAGGGAGAGAACTAACTTGTGAGAGTAGAGGTGGAGAGTGATAATGACAAAAATATTTCAGGGCTTGCAGAAATATGGAAATTATAATCTTCCTCCCAGAGCAGATATAAATGAAGTAATGCATGAAAATAATATGACTTCCTAGGGGTCCTAGTACACCATATCACGCATTAGGACCCCTAGGAAGTGCCCGTGACCCCTTTTGACACATTGGAATGCTCAAGTGTGTCCTAAGAGGTCCTACAATGCCTTTAGACACACTTGAGCATTCAAATGTGTCAAAAGGGGTCATCGGGACTTCTTAGGGGTCCTAGTATGCCTTATCTCATGTTAGGACCCCTAGGAAGTCCTCATGAGCCCTCTGGACAAATTGGAATACTAAAGTGTCTCCTAAGGGGTCCTACAGCCCCTTCGAACACACTTGAGCATTCAAATGTGTTAAAAGGGGTCATGGGGACTTCCTAGGGGTCCTAATAGGCCTTATCACCTGTTATGACCCCTAGGAAGTCACCGTGACCCCTATGGACACATTGGAATGCTCAAATGTGTCTGAAGGGGCCGTAGGACCCCTTATGGACACATTTGAATGCTTAAGTGTGTCCAAAGGGGTTAAAATCTGTCAAATGGGGTCATGAGGACTTCCTTGGGGTCCTAATAGATCTTATCATGCATTAGGACCCCTAGGAAGTTCCCGTGACCCCTTACGACACACTTGAGCATTCCAATGTGTCAAAAGGGGTCACAAGGACTTCCTAGGGGTCTTAGTATGCCTTATCACATGTTAGGACCCCTAGGAAGTCCCTGTGACCCCTTTTGACACATTGGAATGCTCAAGTGTGTCCTAAGGGGTCCTACGGCCCCTTTAGACACACTTGAGCATTCAAATGTGTCAAAAAGGGTCATAGAGACTTCCTAGGGGTCCTAATAGGCCTTATCACATGTTAGGACCCCTAAGAAGTCCTCGTGACCCCTATGGACACATTGGAATGCTCAAGTGTGTCCTAACAGGTCCTATGGCCCCTTTGAACATACTTGAGCATTCATATGTGTCAAAAGGGGTCATGGGGACTTCCTAGGGGTCCTAATAGGCCTTATCATGAGTTAGGACCCCTAGGAAGTCCCCGTGACCCCTGTGGACACATTAGAATGATCAAGTGTGTCCTAAGGGGTCCTACGGCCCCTTCAAACACATTTGAGCATTCCAGTGTGTCAAAATGGGTCATGAGGACTTCCTAGGAGTCCTAGTACACCTTATCATGTGTTAGGACCCATAGGAAGTAACTGTGACCCCTTTTGACACATTGGAATGCTCAACTCTATCCTAAGGGGTCCTACAGCCCGTTTGGACACACTTGAGCAATCAAATGTGTCAAAAGGGGTCATGAGGACTTCTTAGGGGTCCTAATAGGCCTTATCATGAGTGAGGACCCCTAGGAAGTCATCGTGCTCCCTGTGGACACACTGGAAATCTCAAGTGTGTCCTAAGGGGTCATACGGCCCCTTCAAACAAACTTCAGCATTCAAATGTGTCAAAAGGGGTCATGGGGACTTCCTAGGGGTCCTAGTGTGCCTTATCATGTGTTAGCATCCCTAGGAAGTCCCCGTGACCCCTGTGGATACATTGGAACACTCAAGTGTGTCCTAATAGGTCCTATGGCCCTTTCGGACACACTTGAGCATTCAAATGTGTCAAACAGGGTCATAGGGACTTCCTAGGGGTCCTAATAGGCCTTATCATGTGTTAGGACCCTTAGGAAGTCCCCATGACCCCTTTTGACATATTAGAATGCTCAAGTGTGTCCTAAGGGATCCTACAATACCTTCGGACACACTTGAGAATTCTAATGTGTCAAAAGGGGTAATGAGGACTTCTTAGGGGTCCTAATAGGCTTTATCACATGTTAGGACCCCTAGGAAGTCCTCATGACCCCTTTCGACACATTGGAATGCTCAAGTGTGTCATAAGGGGTCCTACGGCCCCATCAGACACACTTGAGCATTCAAATGTGTCAAAAGTGGTCATGGGGACTTCCTAGGGGTCCTAATAGGCCTTATCATGTGTTAAGACCCGTAGGAAGCCTCTATGACTCCTTTTGACACATTGGATCTCAAGTGTGTCATAAGGGGTCCTACGGCCCCTTCCGACACACTTGATTATTCTAATGTGTCAAAAGGGGTCATGGGGACTTCCTAGGGGTCCTAATAGGCCTTATCACACATTAGGACCCCTAGGAAGTCCCCGTGACCCCTTTTGAAATATTGGAATGCTCAAGTGTGTCATAAGGGGTCCTATAGCCCCTTCAAACACACTTGAGCATTCAAATGTGTCAAAAGGGGTCATGGGGACTTCCTAGGGGTCCTAATAGGCCATATTGCATGGTACGACCCCTAGGAAGTCCATGTGACCCCTTTTGACACATTAGAATGATCACGTGTGTCCTAAGGGGTCCTACGACACCTTTAGACATGCTTGAGCATTCAAATGTGTCAAAAGGGGTCATGAGAACTTCCTATAGGTCCTAGTACACCTTATCACATGTTAGGACCCCAAGGAAGTCCTTGTGACCCCTGTGGACAAATTGGAATGCTCAAGTGTTTCCTAATGGGTCCTACGGCACCTTCAGACACACTTGAGCATTCAAATGTGTCAAAAGGGGTCATGGGGACCTCCTAGGGGTCCTAATAGTTCTTATCATGCATTAGGACCCCTAGGAAGTCCCTGTGACCCTTTGTGACACATTAGAATGCTCAAGTGTGTCCAAAGGGGTCCTACAATACCTTTGGAAACACTTGAGCATTCCAATGTGTCAAAAGGGGTAATGAGGACTTCCTAGGGGTCCTAATAGGCCTTATCGTGTGTTAGGACCCCTAGGAAGTCCCTGTGATCCCTTTTGACACATTGGAATGGTCAAGTGTGTCATAAGGGGTCCTACGGGCTCTTTAGACACACTTGAGCATTCATATGTGTCAAAAGGAGTCATGAGGACTTCCTAGGGGTCATAATTGGTAGTATCATGAGTTAGGACTCCTAGGAAGTCCCCGTGACCCCTGTGGACACATTGGAACACTCAAGTGTGTCCTAAGGGGTCCTATGGCCCCTTCAAACACACTTGAGCATTTAAATGTGTCAAAAGGGGTCATGGGGCTTCCTAGGTTTCCTAGTACACCTTATCGCACATTAGGACCCCTAGGAAGTCATCGTGACCCCTGTGGAAACATTGGAATGATTAAGTTTGTCCTAAGGGGTCTTACAGCCCCTTCAGATAAACTTGAGTATTCAATTGTGTCAAAAGGGGTTATGAGGACTTCCTAGGGTTCCTAATAGGCCTTATCATGCGTTAGGAGCTCCAGGAAGTCCCCGTGACCCCTTTTGACTTATTGAAACACTCAAGTGTGTCATAAGGGGTCCTACGGCTGCTACAGACACACTTGAGCATTGAAATGTGTATAAAGGGGTCGTGGAGACTTCCTACGGATCCTAATAGGCCATATTGCACGTTAGGAACCCTAGGAAGTCCCCGTGACCTCTTTTGACATATTGGAGCACTCAAGTGTGTCATAAGGGGTCCTATGGCCCCTTTGGACACACTTGAGCATTCAAATGTGTCAAAAGGTGTTATGAGGACTTCCTAGGGGTCCTAATAGGCCTTATCATGCATTAGGACCCCTAGGAAGTCCTCTTGACCCCTTTTGACACATTGGAATGCTCAATTGTGTCTAAGGGGGCCGTAAGACCCCTTACAACACAATTGAGCATTCTAATGTGTCAAAAGGGGTCATGAGGACTTCCTAGGGGTCGAAGTACACCTTATCATGCATTAGGACCCCTAGGAAGTCCTTATGAACCCTTTTGACACATTGGAATGCTCAAGTGTGTCCTAGGGGGTCCTACGGCCCCTTCATACACACTTGAGCATTCAAATGTGTCAAAAGGGGTCATGAAGACTTCCTAGGGGTCCTAGTAGGAATTATGATGAGTTAGGACCCCTAGGAAGTCCTCGTGACCCCTGTGGACACATTAGAATGCTCAAGAGTGTCCTAAGGGGTCCTACACCCCTTCGGACACACTTCAGCATTCAAATGTGTCAAAAGGGGTCATGGGGACTTCCTAGTGGTCCTAGTACACCTTATCATATGTTAGGACCCCTAGGAAGTCCTTGTGACCCCTATGGACACATTGGACTGCTCAAGTGTGTCCTAAGGGGTCCTACCACCCCTTCTGACACACATGAGCATTCAAATGTGTCAAAAGGGGTCATAGGGACTTCCTATGGGTCCTAATATGCCTTATCACATGTTAGGACACCTAAGAAGTCCCCGTGACCCCTTTTGACACATTAGAATGCTCAAGTGTGTCCTACAGGGTCCTACAACCTCTTCAAACACACTTGAGCATGCCAATGAGTCAAAAGGGGTCATGAGGACTTCCTAGGGGTTCTAATAGGCTTTATCACACGATAGGAACCCTAAGAAGTCCCCGTGACCCCTTTTGACACATTGGAATGCTCAAGTGTGTCATAAAAGGTCTTACAGCTCCTTCGAAAACACTTGAGCATTCAAATGTGTCAAAAGGAGTCATGGGGAAATCCTAGGGGTCCTAATAGGCTTTATCATGCGTTAGGACCCCTAGGAAGTCCCCGTGACCCCTTTTGACACATTGGAATGCTCAAGTGTGTCATAAGGGGTCCTACGATAGTTTTAGATACACTTGAGCATTTAAATGTGTCAAAAGGGGTCATGGGGACTTCCTAGGGTTCCTAATATGCCTTATGGCACATTAGGACCTCTAGGATGTCCTTCTGACTCCTTTTGGCACATTGGAACTCTCATGTGTGTCATAAGGGGTCCTATTGCCCCTTCGGACACACTTGAGCATTAAAATATGTCAAAAGGGGTCATGGGGACTTCCTAGGGGTCCTAACAGGCCTTATCATGTGTTAGGACCCTTAGGAAGTCTCTGTGACCCCTTTTGACGTATTAGAACACTCAAGTGTGTCCTAAGGGTTCCTACAACACCTTCAGACACACTTGAGCATTCAAATGTGTCAAAAGGGGTCATGAGGACTTCCTACGGGTCCTAGTACACCTTATCACTTGTTAGGACCCCCAGGAAGTCCTCGTGACTCTTCTAGACACATTGGAATGCTCAAGTGTGTCCTAAGTGGTCCTACGGCCCCTTTGGACACACTTGTGCATTCAAATGTGTCAAAAGGGGTCATGGGGACTTCCTAGGGGTCCTAATAGGCCTTATCATGCGTTAGGACCCCTAGGAAGTTCTCGTGACCCCTTTTGAAACATTAGAACACTCAAGTGTGTCCTAATGGGACCTACAACACCTCTAGACACACTTGAGCATTCCAATGTGTCATGAGGACTTCCTAGGGGTTCTAATAGGCCTTATTGTGCCTTAGGACCCCTAGGGAGTCTCCGTGACCCCTTTTGACACATTGAAATGCTCAAGTGTGTCGTAACAAGCCCTACAACCCCTTGAGACACACTTGAGCATTCAAATGTGTCAAAAGGGGTCATGAGGACTTTCGATGGGTCCTCATTGGCCTTATCGAGAGCTAAGACCCCTAGGAAGTCCCCGTGACCCTTGTGGACACATTGGAATGTTCAAGTTTGTCCTAAGGGGTTCTATGGCCCCTTCAGACACACTTGAGCATTCAAATGTGTCAAAATGGGTCATGGAGACTTCCTAGGGGTCGTAGTATGCATTATCATGCTTTAGGATCCCTAGGAATTCCTCGTGACCCCTATGGACACATTCGAATGCTTAAGTGGGCCCTAAGGGGTCCTACAACCTCTTTGACCACACTTGAGAATTCAAATGTGTCAAAACAGGTCATGAGGACTTCCTAGGAGTCCTAATAGGCCTTATCACTTGTTAGGACCCATAGGAAGTCCCCGTGACCCCTTTTGAAATATTAGAATGCTGAAGTGTGTCACAAGGTGTAATATGCCCCCTTCGGACACATTTGAGCATTCAACTTTGTCAAAAGGGGTCATGGGGACTTCCAAGGGGTTCTAATAGGCCTTACCATGCATTAGGACCCCTCAGAAGTCCCTGTGACCCCTTTTGACACATTGGATTGCTCAAGTATGTCATAAGGGGTCCTATGGCCCCTTTGAACACACTTGAGCATTCAAATGTGTTAGAACAGGTCATGGGGACTTCTCAGGGTTCCTAACAGGCATTATCACATATTATGACCCCTAGGAACTCCTCGTGATCCCTTTTGACACATTGGAACACTCAAGTGTGTCCTAAGGGGTCCTACGGCCCCTTTGGACACACTTGAGCATTCTAATGTGTCAAAAGGGGTCATGAGGACTTCCTAGGGGTCCTAGTACACCTTATCATGTGTTAGGACCCCTAAGAAGTCATCGTGACACCTTTTGATACATTGGAATGCTCAACTATGTCCTAAGGGGTCGTACGGCCCCTTCAGACATACTTGAGTATTCAAATGTGTCAAAAGGGGTCATGAGGACTTCTTAGGGGTCCTAATAGGCCTTATCATGAGTGAGGACCCCTACGAAGTCATCGTGACCCCTGTCAACACATTTGGAAGCTCAAGTGTGTCCTAAGGGGTCCTACTGCCCCTTCAACCACACTTGAGCATTCAAATGTGTCAAAAGGGGTCATGGGACTTCCAAGCGGTCCTAGTATGCCTTATCATGTGTTAGGACTCCTAAAAAGTCCCCGTGACCCCTGTGGACACATTGGAATACTCAAGTATGTCCTAAGAGGTCCTACATCCCTTTCAGACATATTTGAACATTCAAATGTGTCAAAAGGGTTCATGGGGACTTCCTAGGGGTCCTAATAGGCCTTATCATGCGTTAGGACCCCTAGGAAGTCCCCATGACTCCTTTTAACATATTAGAATGCTCAAGTGTGTCCTAAGGGGTCCTACGATGTCTTTAGACATGCTTGAGCAATCCAATGTGTCAAAAGGGGTCATGAGGACTTCCTAGGGGTCCTAATAGGCTTTATCATGTGTTAGGACCCCTAGGAAGTGCCTGTGACCCCTTTTGACACATTGGAATGCTCAAGTGTGTCATAAGGGGTCCTACAGCCCTATCGAACACACTTGAGCATTCACATGTGTCAAAACTGGTGATGGGGACTTCCTAGGGCTCCTAATAGGCCTTATCGTGGGCTAGGACCCCTAGGAAGTCTCTGTGGCTCCTTTTGACACATTGGATCTCAAGTGTGTCATAAGGGGTCCTACGAGCCCTTGGGACACACTTGACCATTCAAATGTGTCAAAAGGGGTCATTGGGACTTCCTAGGCATCCTAATAGGCCTTATCATGCATTAGGACCCCTATGAAGTCCCTATGACCCCTTTTGTAACATTAGAATGCTCAAGTGTGTCATAAGGGGTCCTATAGCCCCTTCGAACACACTTGAGTATTCAAATGTGTTAAAAGGGGTCATGGGGACTTCCTAGGGGTCCTAATAGGCTATATCATGCGGTCGGACCCCTAGGAAGTCCCTGAGACCCCTTTTGACACATTAGAATCATCACATGTGTCTTAAGGGGTCCTACAATGCCTTCAGACACACTTGAGAATTCAAATGTTTCAAAAGGGGTCATGAGAACTTTCTATGGGTCCTAGTACACCTTATCGTGCGCTAGGACCCTAAGGAAGTCTCTGTGACCCCTGTGAAAAAATTGGAATGCTCAAGTGTGTCCTTAGGGGTCTTATGGCCCGTTTGGACACACTTGAGCATTCAAATGTGTCAAAAGGGGTCATGGGGACTTCCTAAGGGTCCTAATAATCCTTATCATGCATTAGGACCCATAAGAAGTCCCCCTGACCCCTTCTGACACATTAGAATGCTCAAGTGTGTCCTAAGGGGTCCTACAATGCCTTCGGACACACTTGAGCATTCCAATGAGTCAAAAGGGGTCATGAGGACTTCCTCGGGGTGCTAATAGGCCTTATCAAGTGTTAGGACTCCTAGGAAGTCCCTGTGACCCCTTTTGACACATTGGAATGGTCAAGTGTGTAATAAAGGCTCCTATGGGCTGTTCAAACACACTTGAGCATTCAAATATGTCAAAAGGGGTCATGAGGACTTACTAGGGGCCATAATTGGTTGTATCACAAGTTAGGATCTCTAGGAAGTTCCCGTGACCCTTATGGACACATTGGAACACTCAAATGTGTCCTAATTGGTCCTATGGCCCCTTGGGACACACTTGAGCCTTCAAATGTGTCAAAAGGGGTTGTGGGGACTTCCTACGGGTCCTAGTATGCCTTATCAAATGTTAGGACCTCTAGGAAGTCATCGTGACCCTTGTGGAAACATTGGAATGCTTAAGTTTGTCCTAAGGGGTCCTACAGCCCCTTTGGATACACTTGAGCATTCGATTATGTCAAAAGGGGTCATGAGGACTTCCTAGGGGTCCTAATAGGTGTTATCATGCGTTAGGAGCTTGAGGAATTCCCTGTGACCCCTTTTGACTTATTGAAATGCTCAAGTGTGTCATAAGGGATCCTACGGCCCCTTCAGACACACTTGAGCATTCAAATGTGTCAAAAGAGGTCATGGGGACTTCCTAGGGATCCTAATAGGCCATATCGCACGTTAGGACCCCTAGAAAGTCCCCGTCACCTTTTTTGACACATTGGAATGCTCAAGTGTGTCATAAGGGGTCCTACGGGCCCTTTGGACACACTTGAGCATTCAAATGTGTCAAAAGGGGCTATGGGGACTTCCTAGGGGCCCTAATAGGCCTTATCATGCATTAGGACCCCTAGGAAGTCCTCCTGACACCTTTTGACACATTGTAATGCTCAATTGTGTTCTAAGGGGTCTTATGGCCCCTTTAGACACACACATACCCCTTTAGACACACTTGAGCATTGCAATGTGTCAAAAGGGGTCATGAGGACTTCCTATGGGTCCTAGTATGCCTTATCACATGTTAGGACTCCTAGGAAGTCCCTATGACCCATTTTGACACATTGGAATGCTAAATTGTGTCCTAGGGGGTCCTACAGCCCCTTCAGACACACTTGAGCATTCAAATGTGTCAAAAGGGGTCATGAGGACTTCCTAGGGGTCCTAGTAGGCCTTATCACAAGTTAGGACCCTTAGAAAGTCCTTGTGACCCTTGTGGACACATTGGAATGCTCAAGTGTGTCCTAAGGGGTCCTACACCCCTTCAGACAAACTTCACCATTCAAATGTGTCAAAAGGGGTTATGGGGACTTCCTAGGGGTTCTAGTATGCCTTATCACACATTAGGACCCCTACGAAGTCCCCATGACCCCTCTAGACACATTCGAATGCTCAAGTGTGTCCTAAGGGGTCTTATTGCTCCTTTCGACACACATGAGCATTCAAATGTGTCAAAAGGGGTCATAGGGACTTCCTAAGGGTCCTAATATGCCTTATCATGTGTTAGGACCCCAAAGAAGTCCTCATGACCCCTTTTGACACATTAGAATGCTCAAGTGTGGCCTATGGGGTCCTATGACACCTTCAGACACACTTGAGCATTCCAATATGTGAAAAGGGATCATGAGGACTTTCTAGGGTTGCTAATAGGCCTTATCATGTGTTAGGACCCTTAGGAAGTCTCTGTGACCCCTTTTGACACATTAGAATCCTCAAGTGTATCATAAAAGGTCTTACGACTCCTTTGAAAATACTTGAGCATTGAAATGTGTCAAAAGGAGTCATGGGGAATTCTTAGGGTTCTTAAGAGGCCTTATTGCACGTTTGGACCTCTAGGAAGTCCCCGTGACCCCTTTTGACACATTGGAATGCTCAAGTGTGTCATAAGGGGTCCTACGTCCCTTCGGATACACTTCAGCATTCAAATGTGTCAAAAGGGGTCATGGGGACTTCCTAGGGGTCTTAATATGCCTTATGGTGCATTAGGACACCTAGGAAGTCCTTGTGACCCCTTTCGACACATTGGAACTCTCATGTGTGTCAAAGGGGTCCTACGGCCCCTTCGGACACACTTGAGCATTCAAATGTGTGAAAATGGGTCATGGGGACTTCCTAGGGATCCTAATAGGCCTTATCATGCATTAAGACCCTTAGGAGTCCCTGTGACCCCTTTTGACATATTAGAACACTCAAGTGTGTCCTAAGGGTTCCTACAACAGCTCAGACACACTTGAGCATTCAAATGTGTCAAAAGGGGTCATGAGGACTTCCTATGGGTCCTAGTACACCTTATCATGTGTTAGGACCCCTGAGAAGTCCTCGTGACTCCTCTAGACACATTGGAATGCTCAAGTGTGTCGTAAGTGGTCGTACAACCCCTTTGGAGACACTTGTGCATTCAAATGTGTCAAAATGGGTCATGGGGACTTCCTAGGGGTCCTAATAGGCCTTATCATGCGTTAGGACCCCTAGGAAGTCCCTGTGATCCCTTTTGACACATTGGAACACTCAAGTGCGTCCTAAGGGGACCTACGATGCCTTCAGACACACTTGAGCATTCTAATGTGTGAAAAGAGGTCATGAGGACTTCTTAGGGGTCCTAATAGGCCTTATCGTGCATTAGGATAGTAGGGAGTCCCCGTGACCCCTTTTGACACATTGAAATGCTCAAGTGTGCCCTAACATGTCCTACGGCCCCTTTGGACACACTTGAGCATTCAAATGTGTCAAAAGGGGTCATGAGGACTTCTGAGGGGTCCTAATTGGCCTTATCATGAGTTAGGACCCCGACGAAGTCTCCATGACCCCTGTGGAGACATTGGAACACTCAAGTGTGTCCTAAGGGGTCATACGACACCTTTAGACACACTTGAGCATTCAAATGTGCCAAAATGGGTCATGGAGACTTCTTAGCAGTCCTAGTATGCCTTATCATGCATTAGGAACCCTAGGAAGTCCCCGTGACCCTTGTAGCCACATTGGAATGCTTAAGTGTGTCCTAAGGGGTGCTACGACCCCTTCGGCCACACTTGAGCATTCAAATATGTGAAAAGGGGTCATGAGGACTTCCTAGGGGTCCTAATAGGCCTTATCATGTGTTAGGACCCCTAGGAAGTCCACGTGACCCCTTTGGAAACATTGTAATGCTCAAGTGTGTCATAAGGGGTCCTACACCCCCTTCGGACACACTTGAGCATTCAACTATGTCAAAAGCTATCATGGGGACTTCCTTGGGGTCCTAATAGGCCTTACCATGTGTTAGGAACCCTAGGAAGTCCCCGTGACCCCTTTTGACACAATGGAATGCTCAACTATGTCATAAGGGGTTCTACGGCCCCTTCAGACACACTTGAGCATTCAAATGTGTCAAAATGTGTCAAAAGGGGTCATGGGGACTTCCTAGGGGTCCTAATAGGCCTTATCACTCATTACAACCCCTAGGAAGTCCCCGTGACCCCTTTTGACACATTGGAATGCTCAAGTGTGTCCTAAGGGGTCCTACAGACCCTTCGGACACACTTTAGCATTCCAATGTGTCAATAGGGGTCATGAGGACTTCCTAGGGGTCCTAGTACACCTTATGACACATTAGGACCCCTAGGAAGTCCCTGTGACCCCTTTTAACACATTGGAATGCTCAAGTGTTTCCTAAGGGGTCCTACGGCCCCTTCGAACACACTTGAGCATTCAAATATGTCAAAAGGGGTCATGAGGAATTTGTAGGGGTCCTAATAGGCCTTATCACGAGTTAGGACCCCTAGGAAGTCCCCGTGACCCCTGTGGACACATTGGAATGCTCAAGTGTGTCCTAAGGGGTGCTACGGCTCCTCTGGAAACACTTGAGCATTCAAATGTGTGAAAAGGGGTCATGGGGACTTCCTAGGGGTCCTAGTACACCTTATCGCATGTTAGGACCCCTAGTAAGTCCTCGTGACCCCTGTGGACACATTGGAATGCTCAAGTGTGTCCTAGGGGTCCTAATAGGACTTATCATGTGTTAGGACCCCTAGGAAGTCGCTTTGACTCCTTTTGACACATTGGATCGCAAGTGTGTCATAAGGGGTCCTACGGCCCCTTCGAACACACTTGAGCATTCAAATGTGTCAAAAGGGGTCATGGGGACTTCCTAGGGGTCCTAATAGGACTTATCATGCGTTAGGATCCCGAGGAAGTCCCCGTGACCTCTTTTGACACATTAGAATGCTCAAGTGTGTCCTAAGGGGTCCTACGATGCCTTCAGACATAGTTGAGAATTCCAATGTCTTAAAAGGGGTCACAAGGACTTCCTAGGGTTCCTAATAGTCCTTATCACGCATTAGGACCCCTAAGAAGTCCTCGTGACCCCTTTTGACACATAGGAACACTCAAGTATGTCATAAGGAGTCATACGGCCCATTCAGACATAGTTGAGCATTCAAATGCGTCAAAAGGGGTCATGGGGACTTCATAGGTGTCGTAATATGCCTTATCATGCATTAGGACCTCCAAGAAGTCTGTGTGACCCCTTTTGACACATTAGAATGCTCAAATCTATCATAAGGGGTCCTAAGGCTCCTTCAAACACATTTGAGCATTCAAATGTGTCATAAGGGGTCATGGCAACTTCCTAGGGGTCTTAATAAGCCTTATCATGCATTAGGACCCTAGGAAGTCCTCGTGACCCCTTTTGACACATTGGAATGCTCAATTGTGTCCAAAGGGGTCCGACGGCCCCTTCAGACACACTTAAGCATTCCAATGTGTGAAAAGGAGTCATGAGGACTTACTAGGCATCGTAGTATGCCTTATCATGCGTTAGGACCCCTATGAAGTCCCCATGACCCCTTTTGACACACTAGAATGCTCAATTGTGTTGTCAGGGGTCCTACAGCCACTTCGGACACACTTGAACATTCAAATGTGTCAAAAGGGGTCATGGGGACTTCGTAGGGGTCCTAATAGGCCTTATCACGCGTTAGGACCCCTAGGAAGTCCCCATGATCCCTTTTGACACATTAGAATATTCAAGTGTGTCCTAAGAGGTCCTATGATGCCTTCGGACACACTTGACCATTCCAATGTTTCAAAAGAAGTCATGGGGACTTCCTAAGGGTCGTAGTAGGGCTTATCATGAGTTAGGACTGCTAGGAGGTCCTTGTGACTGCTGTGGACACATTGGAATGCTCAAGTGTGTCCTAAGGTGTCCTATGGCCCCTTCGGAGACACTTGAGTATTCAAATGTGTCAAAAGGGGTCATGGGGACTTCTTAGGGGTCCTAATAGGCCTTATCGTGTGTTAGGACCCTTAGGAAGTCCCCATGACCCATTTTGACACATTAGAATGCTCAAGTGTGTCCTAAGGTGTCCTACGATGCCTTCAAACACACTTGAGCATTTCAATGTGTCAAAAGGGGTCATGAGGACTTCCTAGGGGTCCTAATAGGCTTTATCATGTGTTAGAACCCCTAGCAAGTCCCCGTGACCCCTTTTGACACATTGGAATGCTCAACTATGTCATAAGGGGTCCAATGGCCCCATTAGACACACTTGAGCATTCAAATGTGTCAAAAGGGGTCATTTGGACTTCCTAGGGGTCCTAATAGGCCTTATCATGCATTAGGACCCCTAGGAAGTCGCTTTGACTCCTTTTGACACATTGGATCTCAAGTGTGTCATAAGGGGTCCTACGGCCCCTTCGAACACACTTGACCATTCAAATGTGTCAAAAGGGGTCATGGGGACTTCCTAGGGGTCCTAATAGGCCTTATCATGCATTAGGACCCCTAGGAAGTCCCTGTGACCCCTTTTGAAATATTAGAATGGTCAAGTGTGTCATAAGGGGTCCTACTGCCCCTCCGAACACACTTGAGTATTCAAATGTGTCAAAAGGGGTCATGGGGACTTCCTAGGGGTTGTAATAGGCCATATCGCGTAGTAGGACCCTTAAGAAGTCCCTGTGACATGTTTTGACATATTAGAATGCTCACGTGTGTCCTAAGGGGTCCTACGACACCTTCAAACACACTTGAGTATTCAAATGTGTCAAAAGGGGTCAGGAGGACTTCCTATGGGTCCTAGTACGCCTTATCACTCGTTAGGACCCCAAGAAAGTCCACGTGACCCCTGTGGACAAATTGGAACGCTCAAGTGTGTCCTAAGGGGTCTTACGGCCCCTTTAGACACACTTGAGCATTAAAATGTGTCAAAAGAGGTCATGGGGACTTCCTAGGGGTCCTAATAGACCTTATTGTGCATAAGGACCCCTAAGAAGTCCCCTTGACCCCCTGTGACACATTAGAATGCTAAAGTGTGTCCTAAGGGGTCCTACAATGCCTTCGGACACACTTGAGCATTCCAATGTGTCAAAAGGGGTGATGAGGACTTCCTAGGGATCCTAATAGGCCTTATCACGCGTTAGGACCCCTAGGAAGTCCCTCTGACCCCTTTTGACACACTAGAATGGTCAAGTGTGTCATAAGGGGTCCTATGGGTTCTTCAGACACACTTGAGCTTTCAAATGTGTCAGAAGGGGTCATGACGACTTCCTAGGGGTCATAATTGGCCGTATCATGAGTTAGGACCCCTAGGAAGTCCTTGTGACCCCTGTGGACACATTGGAATGCTCAAGTGTGTCCTGAGGGGTCCTACAGCTCCTTCAGACACACTTGAGCACTCAAATGTTTTAAAAAGGGTCATGAGGACTTCCTAGGGGTCATAGTATGCCTTATCGCCCATTAGGACCCCTAGGAAGTCACCGTGACCCCTGTGGAAACATTGGAACACTTAAGTTTTTCCCAAGGGGTCCTACAGCCCCTTCGGACACACTTGGGCATTTAATTGTGTCAAAAGGTGTCATGAGGACTTCCTAGGGGTCCTAATAGGCCTTATCATGCGTTAGGAGCTCTAGGAAGTCCCCGTGACCCCTTTTATCTTATTGAAACACTCAAGTGTGTCATAAGGGGCCCTACACTGCCTTCGGACACACTTGAGCATTCAAATGTGTCAAAAGGGGTCATGTAGACTTCCTAGGGTTCCTAATAGGCCATATCGCGCATTAGGAGACCTAGGAAGTACCCGTGACCTCTTTTGACACATTGGAATGCTCAAGTGTGTCATAAGGGGTCCTACGACCCCTTTGAAAACACTTGAGCATTCAAATGTGTCAAAAGGGGTCATGGGGACTTCCTACAGGTCCTAATAGGCCTTATCACACATTAGGACCCCTAGGAAGTCCTCGTTACCCCTTTTGACAAATTGGAATGCTTAAGTGTGTGCTAAGGGGTCGTACGGCCCCTTTAGACACACTTGAGCATTCCAATGTGTCAAAAGGGGTCATGAGGAGTTCCTAGGGGTCCTAGTATGCCTTATCACATGTTAGGACCCCTAAGAAGTCCCCATGACCCCTTTTGACACATTGGAATGCTCAAGTGTGTCCTAGGGGGTCCTACAGCCCCATCGAACACACTTGAGCATTCAAATGTGTCAAAAGGGGTCATGAGGACTTCCTAGGGGTCGTAGTAGGCCTTATCATGAGTTCGGACCCTTAGGAAGTCCTCATGACCCCTGTGGACACATTAGAATGCTCAAGTGTGCCATAAGGGATCCTACACCCCTTTGAACACAATTCAGCATTCAAATGTGTCAAAAGGGGTCATGGGGACTTCCTAGGGGTCCTAGTATGCCTTATCACACATTAGGACCCCTAGGAAGTCCCTGTGACCCCTGTGGACACATTGGAATGCTCAAGTGTGTCCTAATGGGTCCTACTGCCCCTTCCGACACACATTAGCATTCAAATGTGTCAAAAGGGGTCATAGGGACTTCCTAGGGATCCTAATAGGCCTTATCATGCGTTAGGACCCCTAGGAAGTCCCCGTGACCTTTTTTGACACATTGAAATTCTGAAGTGTGTCCTATTGTGTCCTACGGCCCCTTCAGACACACTTGATTATTCAAATGTGTCAAAAGGGTTCATGAGGACTTTCGAGGGGTCCTAATTGGCCTTATCATGAGTTAGGACCCCTAGGAAGTCCCCGTGACCCCTGTGGACACATTGGAATGGTCAAGTGTGTCCTAAGGGGTCCTAGGGCCCCTTCAGACACACTTGAGCATTCAAATGTGTCAAAAGGGGTCATGGAGACTTCCTAGGGGCCTAGTATGCCTTATCATGCATTAGGACCCCTAGGAAGTCCTCGAGACCCTTGTGGACACATTGGAATGCTTAAGTGTGTCCTAAGGGGTCCTATGACCCCTTCGGCCACACTTGAGCATTCCAATGTGTCAAAAGGGTTCATGAGGACTTCTTAGGGGTCCTAAAAGGCCTTATCATGCGTTAGGACTCCTAGGAAGTCCTCGTGACCCCTTTTGACACATTGAAATACTGAAGTGTGTCCTAACATGCCCTACGGTGCCTTCAAACACACTTGAGCATTTAAATTTGCCAAAAGGGGTGATGAGAACTTTCGTGGGGTTCTAATTGGCCTTATCATGAGTTAGGACCCCTAGGAAGTCCTCGTGACCCCTCTGGACATAGTGGAACATTCAAGTGTGTCTTAAGGGCTCCTACAGCCCCTTCAAACACACTTGAGCATTCAAATGAGTCAAAAGGGGTCATGCAGACTTCCTAGGGGTGCTAGTATGCCTTATCACGCTTTAAGACCCCTACAAAGTCCTCGTGACCCCTATGGACACATTGGAATGCTTAAGTGTGTCCTAAGGGGTCCTACGACCCCTTTGGCCACACTTGAGCATTCAAATATGTCAAAAGTGGTGATGAGGACTTCCTAGGGGTCGTAATAGGCCTTATCGCATGTTAGGACCTCTAGGAAGTCCCCGTGACCCCTTTTGACACATTGGAATGCTTAAGTGTGTCATAAGGGTTCCTACTCCCCCTTCAGACACACTTGAGCATTTAAATGTGTCAAAAGGGGTCATGGGGACGTCCTAGGGGTGCTATCCTTACTGCATGTTAGGACCCCTAGGAAGTCCCTGTGACCCCTTTTGACACATTGGAATGCTCAAGTGTGTCATAAGGTGTCCTACGGCCCCTTCAGACACACTTGAACATTCAAATGTGTCAAAAGGGGTCATGGGGACTTCCTAGGGGTCCTAATAGGCCTTATCATGCATTACGACCCCTAGGATGTCCTCGTGACCCCTTTTGACACTTTGGAATTCTCAAGTGTGTCCTAAGGGATTGTACGACCCCTTTGGACATAGTTGAGCATTCCAATTTGTCAAAAGGGGTCATGAGTACTTCGCAGGGGTCCTAGTACGCCTTATCACATGTTAGGACCTCTAGGAAGTCCCCATGACCCCTTTTGACACATTGGAATGCTCAAGTGTTTCCTAAGGGATCCTACGACCCCTTCGGACACACTTGAGCATTCAAATGTGTCAAAAGGGGTCATGAGGACTTCCTAGGTGTCCTAATAGGCCTTATCATGAGTTAGGACCCCTAGGAAGTCCCCGTGACCCCAGTAGACACATTGGAGCACTCAAGTGTATCCTAAGGGGTCCTACGGCCCCTTTGGACACACTTGAGCATTCAAATGTGTCAAAAGGGGTCATGGGGACTTCCTAGGGGTCCTAGTACACTTATCGTGTGTTAGGACACCTAGGAAGTCCCCGTGACCCCTGTGGACACATTGGAATGCTCAAGTGTGTCCTAAGGGCTCCTACGGCCCCTTCGAATATGCTTGAGCATTCAAATGTGTCAAAAGGGGTCATGGGGATTTCCTAGGGGTTTTAATAGGCCTTATCATGCATTAGGACCCCTAAGAAGTCCCTGTGAGCCCTTTTGACACATTAGAACACTCAAGTGTGTCCTATGGGGTCCTATGACACCTTCAAACATAGTTGAGCATTCCAATATCTTAAAAGGGGTCATGAGGACTTCCTAGGGGTCCTAATAGGCCTTATCACATGTTAGGACCCCTAGAAAGTCACCATGATGCCTTTTGACACATTGGAATGCTCAAGTGTGTGATAAGGTGTCCTACTGCCCCTTCAGACATAGTTGAGCATTCAAATGTGTCAAAAGGTGTCATGGGGACTTCCTAGGGGTCCTAATAGGCTTTATCGCACGTTAGGACCCCTAGGAAGTCTACGTGACCCTTTTTGACATATTAGAATGCTCAAGTGTGTCATAAGGGGTTGTACAACCCCTTTGGACACACTTGAGCATTCAAATGTGTCGAAAGGGGTCATGGAGACTTCCTAGGGGTCCTAATAGGCCTTATCACGCATTAGGACCCCTAGAAAGTCCCTGTGACCTCTTTTGACACATTGGAATTCTCAAGTGTGTCCTAAGGGGTCCTACAGCCCTTCAAACACACTTTAGCATTCCAATGTGTCAAAAGGGGTCATGAGGACTTCCTAGGCATCCTAGTACACCTTATCACGTGTTAGGACCCCTATGAAGTCCCTGTCACCCCTTTTGAAATATTGGAATGGTCAAGTGTGTCCTAAGGGGTCCTATGGCCCCTTTGGGCACAATTGAGCATTCAAATGTATCAAAAGGGGTCATGGAGACTTCCTAGGGGTCCTAATAGGCCTTATCGCACGTTAGGACCCCTAGGAAGTCTCCGTGACTCCTTTTGACACATTAAAATGCTCAAGTGTGTCTTAAGGGGTCCTACGACACCTTCAGACACACTTGACCATTCTAATGTGTCAAAAGGGGTCATGGGGACTTCCTAAGGGTCGTAGAAGGCCTTATCGTAAGTTAGGACCACTAGGAAGTCCCTGTGACCCCTGTGGACACATTGGAACACTCAAGTGTGTCCCGAGGTGTCCTATGGCCCCTTCGGACACACTTGAGCATTCAAATGTGTCAAAAGGTTTCATGGGGACTTCCCAGGGCTCCTAATAGGCCTTATCACGTGTTAGGACCCCTAGGAAGTCCCCGTGACCCCTGTGGACACATTGGAATGCTCAAGTATGTCCTAAGGGGTCCCCGATTTGTCACTGGTTATATTTGACTAAAATATTCTCTGTCCCCACAGACTAGACAATCACTGGATTTCAGACTTTTTCACAGGTTGCAGGAAAAAATAGCATGATTTGGTTCCCATTTTTTTGTTTTGTCAACTTGTGGTCCACCATGGGAAGCAACAATCGTCGAAAGACTAAACAAAAGAGGAAGGTGACAAATGAAGAAATTCAAGCATATATGGAAAAAGATAGGGAAAATCACTGAAGAAGCAGAGAAGGTATGTTAAACATTAGTCAAGGTGACCCCGTAAATGTAGTTGTAAGTGAAAAGGATGTTGAATTTGAAAATAATATGGAAATTAATTTTGTGAATAACAATGTATGGAGTGAAGATGAAAATGTAGAGGTGGAGAATGAAATTGTAGAGTTGGGGAATGAAAACGTAGATTTGGGGAATGAAAATGAATGGAATGAAGATGAAAATGTATAGATGGAGATTGAAAATGTAGACTTGGGGAATGAAAATGTTGCACAAGAACCACATGAATGTTACACATCTCCAAATTATATGCGAAATGAAGTCACTTGGAATAAAGATAATCAATTTTCAAATTTGGGGCTTTCAAGAACACCTAAATGGTTAATTGAAATTGAGGAGAACATTATGAATAATTGGGAAGGAAAGAGGTCACATAGAACCGTTAGGTTGTGGGCTTCAAGACTTTATGATCATTTTTTTGGAAACAAGACATTGGTTGAGCAATGTCAAATTTTTGTGTAGTTGTTAAAGATGCAAAAGATGAGACCTGTGCTTGTGAAATTGAAGATTTGTGTGAACAAGAAAATGGATAGAAATGCCATTGTTATGAAGAATCTTTTCAATGCTCTTAATAGCATTGGGAAGACTAGTAGAGTAAAAAACAAGAGAGTTGCTCGGAGGGTTATTACAACCTCCTTCGTAAGTCATCAGTTGAGAAAGGCTTGTTTGATGAGAAAAACTTGTGTTGACTTCAATATAGACCGTAAAACTTTGGGTAGAGCACTTGCAAGAAGAGAAAGACTTGATGATCCACTTCAAATTGAAACATGGGCTTATGGTGGGAGACTTCCATGTTTTGATAAGTAGGTAACAAATGTTGTCAAGGATGAAATTCAACAATTTTGGGATGCTAACTCAAGAGTGTCACCAAATGTGAAGGATGTCTTGAAGTTGAGAGTTGGCAATCGAGACCGTGCTCCACATCCTAAACATTATGTGGAGGTAAGTCAAACAATGTTGTATAAAAATTTTTGTGAGACACATCCAACATTGAAAATATCACACAGGTCTTTTGAATCCGTGAAGCCATTTTATTGTGTACCCCTTAAGATTCGGAATACATGTTGTTGCAAATATCATGTTGAGTTTTCAATGCATCATGAATTGTTACGGTCCAGTCATTCTACTTTGCATACTAACGAAATGCTAGAGGATTGTGGTGCAAGTGGTCTTCCCAAATCATGAAGAGACTTGCTAGATCAATTTTTATGTCATAGAGATGATGGTTGTTTATTTTATTAAAAAAATTGCTTAAATGCCAAGTGCTCAGAATGTGGTGGCTTGTCCAAGTTTAGAACATGTTTTCATGATGGTTTGGAACACAATTTTGGAAAGACACTAGTCCAAAAAAGGTATATGAAATAGTGAAATATACATTGAAGAGTGGAGGTGAAGGCTCTAGATGTGAGTTAGTTGCAAAAGAATACAATGTTTTTTTATTTTATCTCAGATTTTAAGACAAATATTTTTTACAAGTATGCAAGGCATAGTCATAGGTCTCAATGGTTGGATCAACAATTCAGGACACTTTCCCTATTGGAACTATTATATCTATTGTAGACTTTGCGGAGAACTATACATTACAAAATGAGACTCAAGCTTAATATTACAATTCCATTCAGGTTGCTATTTTTGTACACATCACATATAGACATTCTCGTGATAGAAAAAAAGATGAGCGAAAGATAATCAGAGAGTACCATTTTTATATGAGCGACGACAGGTCTCACTCTCATGAGTTTGTTCAACATTATTTCCAGAACTATTTTGACTTCTTGCAGGAAAATGGTATTGCTATGGATAGGCATCTCATTTGGTCGGATAATTGCACCGATCAATTTAAGAATGCCAGAATGTTTTATTGGTTGTGTAGAATGCATGTGGAGAGAGGTGTACCTCATATTTGGAGTTTTTTTGAGTCAGGGCATGGGAAAGGGTAGCATGACAGAGCATGTGTGTGTGTGAAGAGAGCTCTAGTTAAGGAGAAATTGAGGATTTTAGGTGTTGTACTTCTTGATGCTCATTCTATTGTTGATTGGTGTACTTTAGCATTGTCACAGGGGGGGACTCTTGATTCTACAGTGTGTAGATTCTTTTGGTTGGTTGAGGAGGGAGCTATAGGAAATAGATTGGATTGTCAAATAGTGAAAGACTCTTCAAAAATGCATTCATTCCTAAGCTCCAATAGTAGTACATGGACCATTTGGACACGAGAGTTGGCTTGTTTTTGCCCCATGTGTTTTCAGTATGATTGGGATCATTATGAGTCAAGTGAGTGGGTGGATACATGGGTTCCACAGTATCTAACTCCTTTATCTTTGACACTCTCTATAAGAAATGATGACATGGACACTTCAGTTGAGTATGACCATCTTTTAGATCTTCTGAAGCTAGGAGATGTTTTTCCATTGGTTGCACCGCAAGGGAATGATGAGAGGTCAGATTATTGGTTAGGACATTGTGTACAAGGTAAACAAAATCTTGTACAACTGATGATAGATGGTGATTGGTTCACATATCCTACTGGTTCAGTTGTTATTGTGGGAACATGGCTGCGAACATACATGATTAGAAAGAATGGAATTCCTGCATTTGAAGACTATGAGAAGCACAAAACTATTCTCATGTATTCACACCTTGTTATAGCAACAAATTTCAAGTTGTCAAAGCATCAAGGAAGACCAAAGACAAAAGAACTTTGGACTATTAGTACTACTGATCATGAAGCACTATTGGAGACCCTGAAGCAAAGAGATGACCCTTTGGGAACACTTGACTAGGTAATAAGTTAACTTAGTGCATTTTTTTCTAAGTTCATTAAGCTTAATTTCAATACATTAATTTCACCTTTCTTAGATTGTATTTTGAGTCAATAAAATTGGTTTTGTATGTGGATTGTAACTTGTGCAGGAGCACCTATGAAGATGCCTACGGTCACCATGGATCCAATTAGAGATAGAAGGACAAAAGGATCCTTAATGGTTAATTGAGATCTTTTGAAGCCTATAATGGCAATTTGTAATAATCAATTTGATTTAAAAGTTAAATGTTCTAGAAGTCTTGATAAGGACTTATGACCAAAATCATGTATGGGTGGCCAATAGTGCCAAGAAGGGATCTTACATGTCATTTAATTATGCCATTTGCATGGTTTGAATTCTTACATGTTTGATTGTTGTTTCTAATGCTTTAAGGATATTATTTTTTATCATTTCAAACAATCTATAGAAGTTAAACCTCAAACATAATAAGCTTCATAGTTCAAATTTCACAAGCTTAATCATAATTAGTTTCATAGTTCAAATTTCAAACATACGTCTAACAGTCATTGCAACAGAACAGGGTCAAGAAAAGAACTGTGCATGCTTTCCCATTTGGTTCTTCTCTTGTTTCAGAATGAAAACCTAAGTGTTTCCACTACAGACAAGGACATGTTCCCAAGGACTACTTACTCAATCTATAAAATACAACTACTTGCAAGGTCTACAATAACCTCTCTCAGTTTTGGGTGATTTGACTTTGTTTGCATTTGGCAAGACGATCTCAGTCGATGCCAAAACTTGTAGTGAGGGTCAGTTGAAAGCAGCTCAGCAACGTATCTTTCAAACTGTCTGACATTGCATCAAACCATCAACTCTATCAGCTCCAGTTGGCCGGGTAAATGCTAGCGACAACCCCGTTCTACCCATGGAGTCACCGGACTGCTCGTGACCATGCTCGACCCAAGTGACCCCAAGGTGCACTAAGCACGATTGGGAAGCGATCTTCTGGGGCTTGTATTTCAGACCTCGTGAGAGGTATCAAAAATCCATCAGGTGCTACGGGATTATGTTTCTAAGGTCTACAATAAATTCTCTCAATTTTGGGTGATTCGACTTCGTTTGCATTTGGCAAGATGATCTCAGTTGTTGCCAAAACTTGTAGTGAGGGTTAGTTGAAAGCGGCTCAGTAATCTTTCAAACCGTCTAACATTGCATCAAACCGTCTACTCCATCAGCTCTGGTTGGCTGGGTAAATACTAGTGACAACCTTGTTCGGCCCACAGAGTCATTGGAATGCTCGCGACCACGCTCGACCCAAGTGACCCCATGATGCACTAGGCACGATTGGGTAGTGATCTTCCAGGGCTCGTATCTCAGACCTTGGGAGAGGTATTGATAAGTCGTCAAGTTCTACAAGATTTTGTTTCTAAGGTCTACAATAACCTCTCTCAGTTTTGGGCGATTTGACTTCATTTACATTTGGCAAGATGATCTCAGTCGATGCGAAAACTTGCAGTGAGGGTCAGTTAAAAGTGGCTCAGCAGCGTATCTTTCAAACCGTTTGACATTGCATCACACCATCTTCTCCATTAACTCTGGTTGGTTGGGTAAATTTTAGTGACAATCCCGTTCTGCCCACGGAGTCACCAGAATGCTTGCGATCATGCTCGACCCAAGTGACCCCATGGTGCACTAAGCACAATTGGGCAGCGATCTTCCAGGGCTCATATCTCAGACCTTGTGAGAGGTATTGACAAGACATTAGGTGCTACAAGATCATGTCTCCAAAGTCTACAATAACCTCTCTTAGTTTTGGGTGATTCGACTTCATTTGCATTTGGAAAGATGATCTCAGTCGATGCCAAAATTTGCAGTGAGGGTTAGTTGAAAGTGGCTCAGCAACGTATCTTTCAAACCATTTGACACTGCATCAAACCATCTACTCCATCGGTTCTAGTTGGCCAGGTAAATGCCAGTGACAACCTTGTTCCACCCATGGAGTCATCGGAATGCTCGCGACCACGCTCGACCCAAGTGACCCCATGGTGCACTAAGCACGATTGGGCAGAAATCTTCCAGGGCTCATATCTTGGACCTCGTAAGAGGTATTGACAAGCCGTCAGATACTATGAAATCATGTTTCCGAGGTCTATAATAACCTCTCTCAGTTTTTGGTGATTTGACTTCACTTGCATTTGGCAAGACAATCTCGGTCGATGCCACAACTTACAATGAGGGTCAGTTGAAAGCGGCTCAGCAGCGTATCTTTCAAACCATTTGACATTGCATCAAACTATCTTCTCCATAGGCTCTAGTTGTCTAGGTAAATTCTAGTGACAACCCCGTTCTGCCCATGGAGTCACTGGAACACTCGTGACCATGCTCGACCCAAGTGACCCCAAGGTGCACTAAGCACGATTGGGTAGCGATCTTCTAGGGCTCATAGTTCAGACCTCGTAAGAGGTATTAACAAGCTGTCAGATGCTACGAGATTGTGTTTTTGAGGTCTATAATAATCTCTCTTGATTTTGGGTGATTTGACTTCCTTTGCATTTGGAAAGATGATCTTAGTCGATGCCAAAAATTGCAGTGAGGGTCAGTTGAAAGCGGCTCAGCAGCGTATCTTTCAAACCGTCTGACATTTCATCAAACCGTATTCTCCATAGGTTCCAGTTGGCCAGGTAAATGCCAATGACAACCCCATTCCACCCATGGAGTCACTGGAACGCTCACGACCACGCTCGACCCAAGTGACCTAACAACACAAGTGCTACATTTCTTTGTGCATTTAGTAAATCACAATATGATGAGTTATATACACAGTGAGTATATACATAGTATTGAAACAATGTAGTACTAAGGGGCTCAAGTGAGTATATATAATGATATGAAACATAAGAACATAGAAAGTCTATAGAAGTTAAACCTCAAACATAATAAGCTCCATGAACAGGGTATTCTAGAGTAAAGAAAAAAAAATGTAACTTCAACAAGATATAATTTAAATCATAATGATAATCATAGTCAAGATATAACTTCACCATTCAATTCCATTAACATGAATAATAAATATGCATACAAAAGATGACGCAAATATAACATAAAAATGAACATGTTCTATATATAGAAAGTATCAAATGTATCAAAAGTATCTCCATATACAAATATGGCACATGCCATTTCAAAATGTCTACAAAATCAATGTTTCAAGGTGTACAATGTGGCATATATGCCATCTCAAAATGTGCCAAGTGGCATCTCTAAATTACCACAAAACTAAAACTACATCCTATGCCATAGAGGGATCATCAAAATGTAGCCTCTTTGAAGAAGTGTTAGGCTGTAATTGATCCTGCAACAAAAATGATTTCAAACCCAAGTTAGATTGCTTACGCTATATGATATATATATATATATATATATATATATATATATATATATATATATATATATATATATATATATATATATATATATATATATATATATATATATATATATATATATATATATATATATATATATATATATATATATATATATATATATATATATATATATATATATATATATATATATATATATAAAATTCATAATTCAAACACTAATTTAATTAAAATTATAATTGAATACAAATATTTGTACCTGGCCTCTCGGTCGCCTACCACGATCAGGTGTCCTAGCATAAGTCCTTGGTAGCGAAGGGACCATGCCAACAATACCAACTCTGACCTATAAATATATATTTTCAATAATGAGATTAGTAGAGTGGTGCAACATAGAGTAATAAATCTACAAAATAGGACATGATTTGAACTAAAATTAAAACTTACATCTGGTGATCCCTCCTCTGGAATAGTGGGCTGGGTCAACAAAGATACAAAAGATTCTCATGGGCCCTCCCTCATACTAGGAGTAACCTATGAGAGTAAAAAGATTGTCAATTATATATAAATTTACTTCATCATAACAACCCTGGTTATAAAATACAAATAACAATATGTAAAAGTCTACGTACAATCAGACTATCACTCCGAATCAAGATGCCTGTCAGCCTAGGCTCCCAAACCCATGTCGGAACATCATCGATAACCAAACCCTATACAATAAATTCAAGTAAAATATTTATTATGTACACATAAGTGGCATACATGTGCATGCATAATTAATCTTAAACAATTAATTACCTTTCCTTTGTCGACACCTGATGAAGGAACCCCCTCGTGCCCTCCACTGACATTGGTTGTAGTTTGCAAGAGTACAATAAGATGACAATATATTAGTAAATGTATGAATTTTATTGCTCTAATTGATAGAGATTTAAGCATGTACACCAAATGATATAAAAAAACTAATGGGTACATAATTTATAATATACCGCATAGGCATCAAGGCCAAATGAAATGGCCGAAGCTGTGGACTCATCCACCTGTCTCAACTCCTCATGTGTCATCAACTGAACATAAATGGAAAAAATATATATACATAAGTGCATGCAATCATTAAAACTAATGTAAATGAATAAATTAAATAAGTCATGTGACAAATTTATTTATAATGTTTACTTTTACCGTATCAACAGGAGTCCATGGCTCTGCGTACACCTCCTGAGCACTCTCATGAGATGTAGATGCTCCATGAGGTGTTGCAGCCTCTACAGCTGCATCTCCTATATCCTCCTCATTAATAACATACTGATATGTTTCAGCATTAGTAAGCGGTTCGAGGCAGATATTCTTGCATATAATGCAAATATGGGGCTCGCATACATGTGAACTCCGATGAGATGTTGATGCACTAGCATCATCCACACCAGGAGGCAACACTGACCTGGTCTGCATGATCAACTGATCACTCAACAAATGAATGGCCCTAATAGTCTGTGAGGCAGCCTCTGCAATGATATCAGGATGCTGCACTCGAGGAGGGGGTGCGACAGCAGTGGGGGGAACAAAGGTAGTGGCCTTTTTGCATTGGGCAAATGGCATATTCTGAGGAGCTCCTCCACCTACACCCATGTTGGGCCTCATACTCCAATAATCAACATGGTGACCAAGCACAAACTCAGCATACAATTTTTTTATGAAATAAAATGGGACCTCCAAATTGCTATGGGGTGGTTTATCAAAAACCATCCACCAGCGATTCCAAAAGTGTGTGTGCATTGCTTCATTTGTGCACCATTTTATTGATAATTTGGGATTTTTGGGGTCAACTTGTATTTCAATTTTAGGATTGACAAAAAGGGAAGCTATATTTTCTTTACTTATATTAAGGGCCGCAATCCCATCATGGTCAAGCCTGTCATCAAATTGGGCATGCATATCATCACGCCAATGAAGAGCAACATTATGTTGCTGCATGAGTGTGTCAATATTTTCAACAATTGTATTTAGTGTGGCAAGCATGGGACCTAATGTAGGTATATTTTGATATGTGTTTTGGAAACCTCGTATTGTGTACAAATTATCTTGTATCAAATCTTCTAAAGATTGAGGGTTTTGATGCGGGGGATTGTTTTCAGGATCGTTATTTGGTGCGGGAGGGTTATTTTCTTCATTGTTATTAGCCATGCTTGATTAAATAAAAAACAAATCTAAATTTCAATCTAATTTCATATATTATTACAAATATAAATACAAAACCCTATTTCAACAAAAAAATGACATTTGGCATAAAAATGAAATAAAATAATCAAAATATACAAATAATTTACTTACCAAATATGCTGGGGAGTCGAATTTGTTGTTGCCAAAATCAGATACCTGAAAATATATCATGTATATGATATTTCAAGCCATTTTCCCAAGCAAAAACATGAAAAGAAATGAGGAAAAGGGCTTGCAGGTTTCAAATTTATGCCACAGGTATCGAGTACCCTATAACATATCAGGTACCCGATTAGGCCTGTGCTTTGGTGGCAGGTTTGCCCAGGTGTATTGACACCCAGGCCTACTAAAAAGTCAACAAACATTTTCATGCACTTTAGGATGAGTGGAAAGTGAATATTTTTCACATCACCACTTTTTGGCCCCTCATGAGCTTGCACATACCCTAGACCTTTATTTACAAGGTTTTAACTACTTTTGGTTTCTCTCAAGATTTCATTGTTTTTATTAAGGCCTGTCATGAAACTGTTAGATTCTCAGTGCTGCTCAATGGCAAATCGGGCATCAAATTCACCTTGGGTAAGGGACTCCACCAAGGTGAACCCCTCTCTCCCTACCTCTTTATCCTTCTTGTTGAGGTCCTAGGGCATAACATGATACAAATGGCCCATTCCAGAGAAACTGAGGGAATTAAACTGGAAACTAGCCTGCCCCTATCAGTTTTACAATAGTTTATGGATGACACCTTCTTCTTTGGAACCTTTTTAGTTAAGGAAGCTAGGATGTGGAAATTAATTATTGATAGGTACGCTACTACTTTGGGATAACACATCAACTATCACAAAAGAAGAATGTTCTTTTCAACACTGATCCTTTGGTTCAGGGCAAAATCTTGAAGATTTTGAGCTGCTAGATTGATTCTCTTCCTGCCACTTACCTTGGGCTCCCATTGACTGTTAAAGATGTGAAGAATAAATTGTGGAACAACATTCTAGAATGAACCAAAAAGAAGCTGGTGGGATGGAAAGGTAAGCTCCTTAGTAGTGCTAGTAAGCTCCAGCTCTTTGTTGCTTCTCTTCAAGGCATACCTGTCTATTTCCTTTCTATTTTAAAAATCTCCAGTTTCATGACTGATAAGCTGGAAATAATACAACACACCTTCCTTTGGTCTGGATCTGAGGAAAATAAGTGTCTCCCCCTAGTTAGTTGGGACAAGGTTTTCCTACCTAAATCACTAGGTGGTCTAGGTTTAAGAAAAATTCACAATCTTAATAGGGCTCTGTTGTCCAAGGTGGCATCAACCATGTTCATGGGATTTGCTGACTAGTGCAAAATTATGGAGGTTAAGTACCTGGATGGTGGTCATTTTTGTAAACTCTTCATGGAACAGGGTCACCCCAGGGGATCCAAAATCTGGAATGACATTCTCAAGTGCATAAGCAGTTTGGAGAAAGGAGCCATTTGGTAGTTGAGAAATGGTAGGGATACCCGATTCTAGAAGGATCCTTGGCTGCCTAATATTAATCTTGCTACCTCTTGTTTCTACCAACTAAGAAACATCCTTACTCTTAGAGTTGGTCCCTTGGTCTCAAACTTTATTACCAATGGTAAATGGATTGACCTTCTCCCTATCCTGTAGGATAGACTGAACCTTGTCAATCTAGCTACCAAACTCATTGAATTGTTGCATTCTGTCTGCATTCCTTTGATGGATTGGCTTGATAGACTTCTATGGAGACACACCCAACATGGAGGTTTTTCTGTCAAAATAGCTTACGATCTGCTGAGTTTTGAGATTGCTGACACCATGTGCTAGAAGAAAGTCTAGCAACCCCAATTAATCCCTAAGGTGAATTTATTTTGGTGGACTATGCTCCATGACAAAATCCTCACTCTTGACAACCTGGCTAAGAGGTGATTTAACCTTGCTAATAGATGTTGCTTATGTAAAAAGGAGGAAAGTCTAAATCACATCTTCTTACATTGTGAATTTTCCACTGAGATCTCACAGTAGATCCTCTCCTTGTTCAACATCATGTGGGTTTCTAACAGTGATATCCATGACAAGTTTCATGACTGGTAGTCCCCTTCCTATCACCCCCTGATAAAACTCCTATGGAATCAAATCCCTCCCATCTTCTGCTGGATTCTATGGAAGGAGCGTAATGATAGAATCTTCAGGGAGACTAAGGTCACCACAAATGAGGTCTTCCACTTGGGACTTAATATGTTACAAGATAATTTGCTAGTTTCCCACTGGAAGAGTCCTAGTCTTCCCCCCTTTGATTGTGACTATAAAACTGCCAAAATTTGGGGTATTGGCAAGGGATTTTCTAGATACAACAACACCAAATGCACAGCTCGTAAGGCTACTATTTGGTCACCACCCTAGGCTTCATGTCTCAAACTCAATTTTGATGGTTCTGCTCGTGGGGGGCTCCAAGCGGGTGGAGGTATCATTTGTTATCAAAGGGGGAGATTGGTGGCTGCTTATGCTGGTCCCCTTTAGAACCATACTGTTAACTAGGTTGAGGGTATGGCTCTCCTTTGGGGTCTAAATTTTTCCATCACTCTTTGATGTGCCAACATTATTATTGGAGCAGACTCCAAAGTTATCATTGAAGCTGTTCAAGGAAAATCCAACGTTAGATGGAAAGTTGACTCTATTTTATCTGATATATGTGGTTTAATGGAACATACTCACATGGCTAACATCATGCACACTTATAGGGAAGGTAACTCTATGGCGGATGTCATGGCTACTTCTAGTCCGCAGCTCGACGGGTTACATTGTTGGAGGGTTTTCAGTCAATTGCCGAAGGCTACTCAAGACCTACTTAGGTGGGAAATGAGTGATGTTGAGATTGGATCCCATGATGTTTAAAAATAAGCTCTTAGTTTGGGCACCAATGGGTGGGCCCTGGTGCTATCAGAACTCTACCACTAGAGCTAGTTTTACTCTCAAATTCCACATGGATTTTATTGAAGGGCTCTTTATTCCTAACAGGGGGTTGATGTGGCATAGCAGTACAATCTTACCTTTTACAAGACATTATTATTTGGAATGGCTTCTAAGGAAAGTGTGATTTATGGAGGATTACAATAGATTTGGGGTGGATTTTAATGATGCCCTCTATATTTTACAATAATCTTCCCATGTGTTGACCCCAGTGGCATCTCTGGTGGTGATTTATGAGCTAAAGGGAGATTATTACCCTAATTATGGGACCCAAGATGACAAGACCTTAGACTAAGCTATGACCATCACTTCACCATTTTTTGCAACTGCCTTGCTAAAATTCTATGCTTTGGTTCTAGTTTTAGTGGTTTTGTGGGCGACCACCCTAGTTTCAACTTTAGTGGTTTCTTGGGTAACTGCAACTGTTGGGCTTGGCACAACTCCATCTCATCTAATTTTAGGGTGTGGATTGCTTTGCTAGTCTAGGAGAAGATGGGTGGTGATAGGAAACAGATTGAACCTGATAAAATTAAGGAAGAGTTCTCCTCTGACCCCATGGTCATGTACTTTTTCAAAGAGGGAGGGATTCTTCCCTTCATGGAAAACCTTACGAGCTACGATGAAATGATCTCTCAGTAGTTTGTGAAGACTTGGAATGAAAGGAGGGTCACCATCAATGGGACTACATTTGAGATCAACTAGGAGGTCATCGAAAAAGCTACTGGGATGCCCACTTCAGGAAGAAAATTGAAAAAAACCTCTAAAGCCCAAGCCAAAAATGACTTTGTTCAATTTTTTAAGAATGAGGAAAGCCCAGTGTCTAAGAATGGGGGATATAACATTTTTGACCTTCCAGAATTTTGGCTGAAAATGTGCAAACTGATCATCAAGTACTTCACTCTGGAGGGTCGCTACGATACTTTCTATAACTGCCATCTTCCCTTCTTAAACCATTTTAGGCATAAAATGTTAATTTCTTTACCGTTTTAACTGTTACACTCCCTGGAGTCTAACATGAATGATGTTAATGAGGCTATCTCGTTGGGGAAAAAACCTGTTTACCTTTACTAGGGTTTAATCCTTAGATTTTATAACTTATGGACCGTGCCCTCTACCATCCTCCCATTGTGAAATTCACCCAAACTACCCAGCAGCCTTTGTTTCCCTCGATCCCCCTCAATCAAGGGTTCCCCATGCCCTCAGGTTCCAAGGGCTGCTCCACCCCTGCCGCCGGTCATAAATCCTCAGAGACCCAACCTACTCCTAATTTGCGGGCTAGCTCCAAGCATGAACTTACCCCTGAAGATTCCTCTCAGCCTCCCCCCAAGAAGCATAAAAATATCATAATTAATTTGGAATGCCCAATGGATACTGACCCCCAACCCAGCTCTGCTCGTCGTTCTTCCTGTATAGCTAAAGTTCAAGGAAAAAGAGCTATAAAAGAGATGATGAATCAGGAGGATGGCTCGGTGGGTTCTCCCAATAGGGATGAGTCTGATAATGGCTCTAACCAGGTGAAGGGTAAAAATGACATTCAAACCACCATGGCTGTGGAGACTAAGGTGGAAAATGAACCTAGTTTTGGAAAAGACACCCTAGGAGGCAGATTGGTGGGAAGAATCAAATACCAGATTGCTTCCTTGGAGAATACAGTAGCCAAACATAGCAGGGACCTAGACAACACCAACAAGAGACTAGCTGATGTTAGAAAGTTTTCCCTCAAGATTATACATGCTTCAACTACCACTCTTTGTCTCTTCAATGAGAAGGCCTCAGAGGGGAAGGAGTCCGTGGAAGGAAATCGTGAGCTCTTCAAATTTTTGAATGAAGAGCGGGCTGACCTGTTGCTCTCCAAGCACTTATGGGATGGCAAATGACTCTGCGGCTGGACTAGGGTGGGACTGCAAATGGTGATGTTGCCGACTTCAAGCCCAATTTTGGGGGTATTTTTCTTTGTTACAGTATTAAATTTAAAACTTTAATTATTGTTATTAGCCCTGTGTGGCATAAGTTACTTTTTATGCTGGATTATCTTAAGACTATCTCATGGATTTTTGAAACCAAGCGGCTGTGCTGGTTTAATTTTTGCATTTTGGTTTTTGATAGAGGTAGATGGGTTATGTGCTCTACTACTGCTTTCTTAGGTTGGATTAATTTGAATTATTAATTCTTCTTAGTTAGTTGTCTATTGTACCTCGGGCCAGCACCCTCTTGCTGTTGCTTATTTAAAAAATAGCCCATATAAAAAGAGCTAATTAAATATATTGTTCAAGAGATGTTAGAATCATGAATTTGTAATACTCTTCTATATGTTTTGATTTTAGTTTATTTATCCAGATACTTTTGAGACCTTACTATGTGTGTTAGACTATTTATTATGTTTTGAAGCTACCTTTTGATATTTCAATGCTACTTTATAGTTGATGGTTATGATGGATACATTGACAGTGTTAAGAATATTGCTTACGTTATCTCATGATCATATTTTTTATGATAATTATATTTATTTTTGGGATATATGATGATTATTTACTTGATTATGATTTAATGAATGTACTAACCCATATATCTTTAGATGCTTTTATTATACTAGCTATATTTATATTACAATTGTATGATGCTCCTATTTGATGTGTTTGTATGAAAAGGGACAAAGTCATGTTACTCACCCATGAGACCCACGTGATGTCTCGATTCCCCTTCATTGTTTGTTATTGTTTGACATGATATGTATATATGCACACGTTTCATATTGATAATGCAATTTTGTAGGTACCAGACATTGACTCCACTTGAATTGACAGGTTTGGGCATGCCTTCATACTTCTCGATGGTCATAGAGGGAGCTAGTATTAAAGACCAAATCTAAATCTAACTTAAGTCATTGTCCTACATAAGGATAATTATCTATTCATAACCTACCCTTTCATATTTGTCAAGGCGACAACTATCTGATCACCCTAGTTTGTGCATGTGAATGTTGGCTTGATAGTTTATGTAGTATTGTCTTAGCATGATGGATATATTATTATCTTTATTAAAGATTTATTGTGGCAATAATATAATGGTAATAAATATATAATATCGTTATTAATTAGATGTAATAATTAATAATAATATAGTTGTTATTAAATATCCAACAGTGGCATGTTGTGACAGTTAAGTTGTGTATTTGTTCTTGCCATTGAGGGTCAAATCCCATTGGGAATGATGTCACCTATTTGTGGCCTCACCAATTCATAGCTCTGGATCAAAGCATTTATCCCAAATTTAAAGGGGGGTTCACTACTTAGTGTGTTGGTTAAGTGGTGGAGTTGTTGTCCCAACCTAGGTTTAAACCTCTGCTAGGCCATTGTGATCCCAGGCTCATGCCTTTGTTGATCCAATGTGCTCATGGGTTTGGGCCTCAACTTTTTAATAAGGGGACGAGGTCCCCCCATTTGTGGTTATACTAATTCATAGCTCCAGGTCAAAAACATTTCGTGTGGAGCCAGAGGGTGTATCGTGCCAACGTCACCAGTAAGGTTAAAAAGTTTACAAGGCACTTAATTTTTTAAAATATGGTTGTTATTGAGTAAGGATAATCATATCATTGTGTATATAAATATTTTTATTATTAAAATAATATTAAGAAATATTTATTATTGATAAACTTTAAAAACTTTGCGATTATATTTCCTATTAGTTACTATATAATACTGATAGTTAAACTGGATTGCTAAAGATAACTTTGACAATGTTAAAGTTAGTACTAGTAGCAGATACTTTTTGAAGATATATTTTGGTGTTTTTGATTAATTTTGTGGGTGGGGTTGTTCTTCTTGCTCTTGGTTGTCATGGCCCTAAGTAAGGTGTCCTCTGATGTTTCCTAGTATGTTTCTAGCTATTATGAGATCAGAGCCCTCTCTCCTTGCTGACTTAATCAAAACCATTTATTAAATAATGTTATAAGATGTTTTAGATAATAGATATTTTATATTTATTGATTAGTACTAATATTTAAATTAGTAAATATTCATATTTATATTAATTAAGAATATTTTTAAAAATGAAAGATAATACCAAATATCATTATGTTTTAATTATCACATATTAATGGATTGAGATTTCTATTTATTTTCAAAATCCATGTGCTTTGTTAAATGAAAAGTATTTAATTTTAGGAAATTTTATTTTAAAATCTTGACTTTTGATTTTTTGAACTTTTGGATAAACTTTTATCTTTCTTTCCCGTTACAATTTTTTTGATAAATTTGCAAGTTTTTATTTTGGGTAGAACTTTTTAGTTTGGCTCGACCTCGTGAAAGAATTTGGTTGATCTCTGTGATTTATTAGAGAAGGATTGAAAGTTTGGTTTGCGTTGATTATTAAATTTCTTATACCAGAGTTGATTTTTGGGTTTTGGCTGTGGTTTTCAATATGGCTGAGGTTTGGGCTCACAACTTGTGATCTCTAATTCAATTTCTTCTCTAGGTATCTGATTTGTGTTTTCTTTTGGTGGTACGGATTCAGTTAACATCTCTGTTATTCGATTTAAACTTTGTTTTGGCAAAAATTTAAGTATCCATTCTGCATTTGGTTTTCATGCTATTTTCACTACTTGGTTTTGAACTTTTCTTCTCTGCTTTAGCATTAGCTGTTCCTATTTGCATAGTTTTTATCACTATTTTCTTTGCATTCTTTTCACGGAGTAAAACATGCTATCCCTGTGTATTATTTGAAGAAAACCATTTCTTTTGGACTTAGTTGGGGTGTCCTCTTTCCATATGAATGGCGTATTTTTTTAAACCCTAATTTGGCTACATGTTAGGTGGTCTTTGGTCTGTGCTTTAGGCGTTACTGTGACAAGATTTTTGTATAGGTTAGAAAGCAAAAGGATGTGATACTAAAGGCATGAATTTTTATTTATCTGGCAATAAATCTATTTTTGCCATTTCAATCTTCTCTTGTATGCTTGTGTACCCTAAAAAATTGTGTGTAACAGGTAGTTTTGTCTTCCTTGGCACTATCTAAATCAATGCATGTGTAATATGGTCCCTCTCTCATGCATAATGGTGCAATTTTTGTGTGATTTAAGATCTTTTGTTGGTTGTGCTTTGTCTATCAATTTTCACTAGTTGTTTTGAACATTATGGCATTAGCACTAAATTGCATTTGTAAACTTTTTCTTGTATGCATGTGTTGCAGATTGGAAAAATTAAATTTTATACTTACCTCTTTTACTCAAGGTATTTCTTGTGAAATGGATATGTTCATATTGTAATGAATTTGCTTTAGTGATAGATAGTCTTTGCTAATTGTATTATTTTCTTGGCCATCGTATAGAAATGTAAATTTCCAGTTTATTTCTTCATGCAACTTAATCATTCGAGTGATGAGCGATGTAATTTTGTTTTCATATTTTTCTTTGTCTTAGCTAATAGATTCTAAATAGAAGATACAGATTTAGGTTATCTTGTTTTATGCAATATTGTTTTTTTAATGAATTTATAAACTAATTTAGAGGTTAGTTGAATAGAGTATTTAATGTTGTTTTTATTTATTATTGTTAATATTTAGTTTTATTTAGTTAGGAAGTATATTTTATTTAGATAGGGATTCTATTTTATTCATTAATTTATACTTATATAGAAAGTGATTATAAGTCATTTATAAAAAACAATTTTTTTGTTAAATCATAACACCTGTATTTAAATAAGAAATTATTAATATTAAGTTACGTAAGAGGGTATTAATATGTGTATTTTGTTAAATTATAATATGGGTATTTAAAGTAGAGGTATAAATAAAATAAACTATTTGATGTTTAGTATTTATTGGTAATATTTAATCTAGTCCAAATTTTGATAATAATATTTTACAATTATGTACTAAAGTATCTATATTAGGTTTTCATTTTAATGGTGGCTCTTTCTTTTTTAATTGTTTGTTGTTGTTGTTTTGATCATAATGTAAATGTGTAATTAAATCCCTAGGTTGGGTGATTGGGTTTGATGTGAATACCACAAATTAAGAGTGCTATGGTATTTTTTTTAGTCTTGCATGTTCTTTTATGTGTCCAAATGCAGTTGATCCCATAGGTTAATTTATCTAGTCCTTTATTGTATGCTTTCATGGTGCACAAGGGCTTATTATTAGATTTTCAATTCATATAGATCCTATGGTTCTAAACTTGGGAATGGATCCAAATGAGGTTGATGCATATTGGCATGTCATTATTATCATGTATAGCCTTTGCATTGTATTAATTTTCTTCCTTAAAATTATTTTATCATCTCTTCCTTATTTTTGGATATTTTTGTGTAAGGTTTTGGGTCTATCTCCTCAACATGGTGGAGTGGGCCTTAGGGTTTTGTGTGATGGGGTGGTTGCGATTCTTCTTCTATCAAGGTTAGGTGGACTTGTTCCTATGATTGGGTGGTTCATAGTTATTGCTTCCATATTATTGTTTCTTGGAGAAGCTTCATCATATTTGTATCATTTCATGTATGCTATATAATTGTACTTATTAATGTACATTGTGATACTCCATGAGAAATGTTGTAATTGTAGGGATGTACTATGTAGTTGTGATAGATGATATTAAAATCAATTTGATTTATTTTAGGATCATTTAATAAATAGATTGTGTTAGATGAAATGTAGGCATTGCTTTATGATTATGTAACCTTATTGCTACGTTGAAAAGAAAAAAATATGTACTATTGAATTGGTGTTCTAAAATAAACCTAGGGATAATTGAGTGATAATGTTCATAATTATTGTTATGGTTTTTAGTTAAGTAAAAGATATAATTATGTTTCTTAGGTAGCAACGTTAGGGGACCCTAGAGGACATAGGTTAGAGATAAGATTAATCTTTTTTTTATGGTTTAATGATGTTAAAGTTAAGTGATATTTTATTTCACTTCCGCATTCATTATTTTGTACATGAAATTGTAATTGTATTTTTTTATGCACATTGACTTAAAAAAATATTTACCACATCATTGTGATAGTTTAGATTTTGTACTCATGAGTTCCTTGGTAGGGCATTATTGAATTACACAACATATTCAAATTGCATATGTCTCACCTGTTGTAATGCTACATAAAAATGATGATACATGGTGTATGTGCCTAGACTACATTAAGTGCTCAATATTTACACTATCATAGATAAGTTCCCTATTCTATCCATTGATGATTCATTAGCCATGAATTGAATGGAGCTATGTTTTTTAACAATGTTAATTCTTAGATCAGGCTATCACCAAATTTGAATTAAAGCAGAATATATTCCCATGATAACATTTAGGACTCATGAGGGTCATTATGAGTTTTTTATGATGCCTTTGGTCTGACTATTGTACCATCTACATTTCAAATTTTGATGAACTCCATCTTCAAGAATTTTTAGAGGAATTTGGTATTAGTATTTATGGTGAAGGAAAAGGTACATAATGAACTATTATCACAAGGAACTATTATCAACTGGTTAAAATATATTAGTTATGACAAATGAAATAACTAACAACAAGGAACTATTATCACTCTCCATAAACTCACTTCCTTGGACACACACTAGGCTTTAGAATGCCAACGTGGGTACAAGATACTAGTGCAGATACAAGATGCTAGCATATGAAAATACAATATGAATATAATAAAGAGTGAAGCATAGAAACTGATGAAAATGATAGAATAGAAAAGTAGTATAGAACTAGGCTAGCTAAAAAAAATAGAGTGTGTGCAAAATTACTAAACTAATAAATTATACTATGAAAATGATGACAAAATAAGGAGGGAAAATAAAATACCTAGTTTTGTGTTTGATAAAGCTAGTGGATCAAACTTTCATTTCCACAAACCTACACACAAAGAAATAATGGAAGATATTAGGTTTGTTTCGAGAATTACCGCATTCATATCCCTATTTTGGTGTTTACATATCCACACTAGCTGATATAGGCACGATAAAATAGTGATAGATAACAAGATATCAAAAAAGAGATAAACAATATATATGCTAGAAAAAATATGGAGAGTGTGATATACTATCAAGGACACAATGAAATGGAATGAAAAGACATCCCCCAATGAGATATAAGCCTATGGACAAAGATAACAAATCCAAAGTATTACAAACTATTCAAATGTGATGAGGAGCTCAAGAATGTGATGAATAAATTTTATGTGTATGAAGTAGCTTGCAAAAATCTTAGAAGGTAGAAAGAATGCCAAATGACTCTTGGAAATGAGATATATGCATGTAGGGTCCAATCTCAGATAAATGGGTGATAGTTTTGGGCATTATATTATATAGGTTGGCAGTTTGTAACACTTTGATAACACCATGCACATCTATAGATTCACAGAGGAGTGCACATCGTAAAAACATCTCTACGATGCACACACATCTTATGACGTATAGGCTATGTAGTTGAGATTGAAAGAGGGCGATGACAAGGCAAGGTGAGTGAGTACAAATGGGTGACATGGAATTTCATGTCTTAGGCTAAGGTAGGAGTTCTATACAATGAAAAATTAGACCAAGATGAAAAAATTTTAAACTACATTTTTACCCTACTTTAATAAGCATGTCACAATAGATATAGAGAGATGCTAGATAAAGTAAGAGAGCTTACCTAACTTACCTACATAGATTTTGTCACATATAGTCACACTTAGGTAGGAAATCTCTAAATTGTTGTTGAGTTGCATCCATCACAGAAGCTAGGACCAAATGTGCTCTACTTGATGATAAAGACAACTTGTAGACCCAATATCATTGATGGTATGTCGATATTGGTTGCAAGTTATGTTATGCCAGATAGCCATATGATAGAGAAATTTTGATAGTTCTCTAACATGCATAGTGAATACTATATAGACATGTTATAGGGAGGCTTTAGATGGTGCACCAACATGCATAGAAAATGCTAAATAATTATGTGATAAGGTATCTTAGATATATACCAACATGCATAGAAAAAGCTAGATAGGTGTGTTATAGGGAGACTTAGATCATGTTGGTACATGTAGCATAGGCTAGATAGGCATATGATAGGGAAAGATTGTGACACTAAGATAGTGGATTGGCCTACAAAAAGGAATGCATTAAGATAAAATATATTAAATTTTGTGACAAAAATTGATGATGTAGAGATAATATGATCTTTATATAAAAGATAATCAGACACATAAATATAATAACCCCCATATCATGGACTATGCAACTAAGTGGTCATAATAAGACATTCTAAGGAGAGAGAGAGAGGGAGAGAGAGAGGGAGAGAGAGAGAGAGAGAGAGAGAGAGAGAGAGAGAGAGAGAGAGAGAGAGAGAGAGAGAGAGAGAGAGAGAGAGAGAGAGAGAGAGAGAGAGAGAGAGAGAGAGAGTATTATGACATGTCAACATGTATGAGATGTTTCCATGAAATGTCACTTCATGATGGTTGACACATGATTTCCATAATATATGCATAGAGATAGGGGGATCTGATGGATCGTTATAAAAAATTAGAAATATATACATTCTCTTGAGGGATATTTTATCACTACCCACTGTGTCTTAGATATAAAGAATAACACATGAAGAAAAAGAAAAATGAAAATTTGAGTCAAGATTAAAGGGGTTCCTAAATGTCCCCAACACTTTGCATCATCCCTAAATGTCAAAAATCAAAGACACAAAAAATAGGAGGTGAAAAATAGAAGAAGGCACAAAATAAAATCTCCCATTTCTAGGCACTAACAAAGTACACGGGAGGGAACAACATTAAAAGATAATCACTAGGGAAAAAAACAAAACATGCTCTAATCTAAAGATTTCAAAGTAGTTACTACCTTCATCGGTCATCTTCCAATAGATCATCATCATCCTAATCTCAATGATATGGGGAGGAAGGTTGTTATTGCAATGGTATGACTACGATGTGATACCCACTAGTAGATAGAGCCAAGGATGAGGAAGATTCAAAATTATCATATAACAACTCAACTATGGCAAGTGAGAAGTGATGTTTAGATCATCGTTAATATCTGAATATCCTTGAATGAGTCAAAAGTGCAATCCTCGTAGCTTGAAGGAGACTTGGATGTGGAGGTATAGATGAAGAAGACTCCCTACTAACCTCAAAAAAAGGGTCAGAGACACAAGTAGGAGAAGCTAGAGATTTCTCCACTATGAGGAATGAAATGGAGAGAGGGTCTTCCAAATTAGACTTATGACTCCTAAACTTCAGGGTAAGGTGAACCCACAATAGTGGGTTACACTTCTTTGCCTGAACGGACATTGAACTCTATATTTTGAAAAAAACTTTTAGATTCGGATGCATATTGTCGTTAAACTATTTGAAAATAGAAGATGAAGTAAATAAGAGTCTTTTAGAATTTTTTGTCTAGATTCTAAATGTATTTTTTATTTTTATTTTTGAATTTATTTGAATGATTTTTTCTTTCTCCCACAAAAAATGGTATGTTGCTGAAAACGTCATTTTTAAAGAGTTACATTGCTTTCATAAAGCATAACTTTTTTTCTAAAATAGATATCAATGTGATTCTTTCGAAATTATTTTTGTAACGTCCATACTAATGGAATGCAATTGGTTTTATGACATTATCATGATTATTTCATATTTTATTAACATTTAAAGTTGACTAAACTATAATTTTGACATACCTTGACTACATAGCTTATAACTTGTCCTGTATTTGTCCAATTTCATTTTTTTAAAAGAGAAAGAGAACGTAAATACCTAGGGCATATATATTTTTTTTAGAATTTTTTTTCTCTCATTTACTATTTTTCCATAAGCGTCAAACATAGAGGTAGACATACAATGAAATATATATGTTTAGTAAAACTAAAAATACAAAGTCATAATAAAGTTTAATATATTAAAATTATAATAATTGGAAATATTTTTCTCAATAGTACCTTACTACATAGATAGGTTTGTCAAATGGATTCATTTAATCTCCCAAAAGATAAAGTCACAATGATTTTTTGTCAGCATTTTAGTAGGTGCAAAGGAGACTCCATTGTAGGTATGAATGAGGAGTATTGATGTTATATCAATATTTTTTTGTTTTTTTTATCTAAGTGTATTTGAGCTAACCATTCATAATTAATTCCTTCAAGTGGAACCTATCAAGGCTTAAATAATCATATTTTATTAAAAATGTGTTATTTCAACAAAAATCAACATGTCTAAAAAAGTGTGACCCACTATTGTGGGGTCACCCGGTAGGGACTTGCATGAAATTTCTCTATGAGGATGGAGTTTATGGACAATAATCTACTGTAGAAGCCTTCAAGATATTAGAGAAGCTAACATGGAAATCTTGAGGTGGGGTAGTCACAAGCTGAGTGAACATCACTACACTAGACACCACCTAAGTGTGTAGCATGTTACATCATGTAGGAAATAGTAGGACATCTAGAAAAGTGGTAATCAAAGGTGGATCTTGGAAAAGAGAGATAAACACCTAAACCTACTTGGAATAGGGTGGATGGTCATCCCTAATGTAGGGTAAGAATTAAAGAAGATTTTGTAGGTCATAAGGTTAGCATGACTATGATAGATGCAGGAGTAGGAATAGAGACAAATGAAAAAAGGATGATAGACACATGCTCAAACTATACACTTTATGCTCTCACACAAGCTTCATATACCAAATCCATCCCTCATCAAAAATGTTTACACTCACGTAAAAAGATGGTTCTAATGCATATGTGAGTCAGGATGAAAAGTCTATGAAGGTTTAAAATCATCCTACTCTATAGGGGAGGTAATCAATGTTTTTATCAATGGAGAAGATATCCCTATTGATGGAGTAAGAGGTGGAACCAACATAGGAACTATTGAATTGGTCATGGTTTCCATTCCTCTCTTTTCCCTTTGAGTAGCAAGAGGAATAGGGGACACCTTTAGAGGATAAGAGGTAGGTGCAAAGGAACATGGATTTATATGGGAGACCTCTTACCCTTTCCATAAATGACAAGGTGAGGTATGTTCACAATGATGGGAATAGGAAAAGGTGTTTGTACCTTAAGATTTTACAATATGTTTTCCTATCCCTTATCCACACTAGGTGCAAATATAGGAAAAAAAGATATTGCTAGACGATGTGTGGCCCTGGGTACGAGAGGATGTTTCCCATGCGGCACATTTTTGTCTAGAGCCCCTGATGAAGAAGGGGTAGATGTAAAAGCATGTTGATATTTATGACAAAGATGAGTAGGGGAAGGTGTTACAAGTTTTAGATTGATTTCCCTAGCTTTATACTTGTAGTAGAAAAGGAATGTTGCATCTTGTTAGGGATGTGGGAGCCCTACTAGAGTAGGAAAAAAATGGTCAAGGGAGAAGCTCCCATGAGACAATAGAGGACAATATATAGTATCTTAAATATTGTGGATGGTACCCTTGTGAATAAACTTCAAACATTTATGGAAGATTGAAGGGATGGATCCCATAGATGTCAACTAGGGAATACTTGGTTCAACTCTAAAGAGGTCTGATTTGGGAATTATAATGAACATCAAGAACACAACCTTGGGTTACACCTACACCATCAAAGTGATGGACCCTAAAGGGGGAATAGAAAACTCATCATGCATCTTGATGGTGGAAGGACACTTGTCATGTTTCACATGGTACTTGAACAATTAAAGAAGATGAAATCAGGTTAGTAATTAAGTCAAACTAGCATGTAGGTTCAACCAAGATGCCCCTAATAGAAATCACATCAATCGATGTTGAGACACAAAGAGGAGAAGGCTTGAGCCTTTATGAGTCTCATCTAGAGGGGAAAATGTGATAGTCATTTCAGGAATCCTCAGGGAAGGTGAGAAAATTAAAGTGATGGTCACCATCTTTGTGATGGGGTTATCACTTGAATAGGAATAGGAATAGAAGTTTCTATTTCACATCAGGTTCACCAAAATGTGGAGAATAAAAAATTACACAAACCTCAAGACCAAATAAATTATCAAGAGATAGACCTTCCCTAGCGCCACCTCATTTCTACTAGTACATAGAGCTAAGGGATCAAGACATTAAGTGTTGAAGATAAATAGTTTTCACTAGTTTATGTGTTTAAATATAAATAGATTAAACAAACTAGAATATTGAGTAAAAATATACACAAATAACTTAAAGATATCAATTGATTAAAATATTTCAATTATGACAAATGAAACAACTAATAATAGGTAATTACCACTAGGCTTTGTAAACTCATTACCTTAGAAACAAGCATGGATTTAGGATTCCAATGTGGGTACATGATGGCAGTGTGGAACACATACATCTTGTATGGACAAATTATGAAGAATGGCATAGAAAATGATGGAAATAACAAAATAGAAAAGTAATAGAGAACTACTTGCCAGCTAAAAGAAAATAGAATGCAAATAAAATAACTAAACTAATAGATTATTCTATGAAAACAATGGAAAAATAAGGAGAGAAAAGGAAACACCTAGTTTTGTGTTCAATAAAGTTGATGGCTTTAATTCTCCTTTCCATGAAGCTGGAGACACAAAAATAATGGAAAATATTAGTGTTGTTTAAAGACCTACCTTAGTTAGATCAATGTTTCGGTGTTTCCAACTCCACAACAACTAATATAAACATGATGACATAGTGATAGATAATTGTATTGAAAAAATAGATAAATTATATATAAATGCTAGAAAAAAGATGGAGTGTTTGATATACTATAAAGGACACAAAATGAAATAGAATAAAAAGACTTGAACAAGATAGAAGCCAAAGGACAATGATTGTGGAGTCAAAGTATTGCAAACTATTCATATACGATGAGGAGCTCAAGAATGCGATGAATAACTTACATATGTGTGTGAGGTGGCTTGAAAATATCTTAAAACAATGGAGAAGGAATGCTAAATAAAGATTGGAAATGAGATTTATGCATGCAAGGTCGAATTCCATGTCGTTGGGTAAAGGATTTAGGTGTTATATTCTACAGGCTGGTAGTTTGTAATGCTTGAATGACAAACTGTGTGTCTTCAGATTTACAAATGAGTGTGTTTAGCATGGATGTCTCTGTTGCACACACACATGTATCATTCCATCAACATTGTGTGGTTGTGATTCAAAGTAGGTAATGAAAAGGTGAGTTGAGTGAGTGTAGATGGGTTATATGGAATTAACTATCTTAGGCTAAGGTATGAATGTTATGGAATGAAAAATTACACTAGGGGGTGAAAATTCATGATACTACATTATTTGATGATATATTAATTTATAGGGAGACATGTTAGGAATTTTTACATCATGATGTTATGTTACTAAAAGTTTTTCAGGATAACTAACTATAGGCTAAACCCTCCAAGTGTGATTTTTCTCTCAAGGTTTTAGATTACTTGGGACACATAGTTTCACATGAGGGAGTAAAGGTAGATCCTAACAAACTAGGGCTATTATGGATTTTCCTATACCCAAAACTATTACGAAATTAAGAATTTTTTGGGGGATGATTGGGTACTATAGAATATTTTTAAAGAAGTATGGTTGTATAGAAGCATCATTAATAAATCTATTAAAGAAGGATTCATTTCAATATGATTTCCCCAAGGAGGTTATGTGTACTATCCAAAACTTCACAAAGGATTTCATTATGGAATGAAATGCTTTAGGTAATGGTATCAAAGCAATTCTCATGCAAGAGGGTTGATCCATTTATTTTTAAAGTCAACAATTAAAGGGTAACAATCAAAAGGAGATTCTATCTATTCTTCATGCAATAAAAAATGCAAGTTCCATACCTAATGGGAAGAAACTTAAAATTTAAGATAGATCATGATAGCCTTAAGTAATTTTTGGAATAGAGACTATCTTCTAAGGAGCAACAAAAATGGGTGACTAAGATGTTGGGGTATGAATTTAAGATCATATACAACAAAGAAAAGGAAAATATTTTGGTAGATGCTGAATAGAGGTAAAATGGAATCACCTCTATTGAATGTAATGTGTGAGGGAAATATGATATCCACTTCTAAATCCAAATTCCCAATGGAAAGATCCAATTTGATCAACCAAAAGGTTAATGCACAATCAAATCAATCTATGGAGAAGATGGAAAAGGAAGAAAACCTTATATTTCCCTATAAAGGAATTGTGCTTGAAATCTGAAATAATTGAAATACAAGTACTAACCTTAAATTAGGACAAATCTAGAAAATGCCAATTTCTAATGTCTGTGTGTACTTTCGGGCAATTCCGCAAACTATTTTGAATTGGAAATGCTGAGACGAAGAAAACCCAGAAATCTTTTATCTTTCTGACAGTAGGTAGTCTTTGACCCTCATAAAAGGTCAAAGGCTAGATTCTTTATTTTAAGGTCGATTCTGACTTTGTTCATAGATCTCAAAAGTTCACCAAAAAGGGTATCCAAATCCAAAATTTTGCACTTGTACCTACAAGAAAAAGGGAGGTTTGCCTTGGTCAAACCCCAATTTAGGAATTAACCTTGAAATTGAATTAAAATGTAGTATGCATAAACAAAGCAAATGAAACAATTCACCTCGCTTATGTTGAAGTCCTTGTAGAGGATTCGAATCCTCAAATCCACAAGTAGGAATGCTTCAATGGATGTAAAATGAATGTAGGATGTCTCAAATCAATGGCATTTGATCTTCAACACCAATCTTGAATAGATCTTTGCATATGAGGAGGCTTGGATGAATGTAGAAGGATGGATCTTCAAGGGGGCTCTAAAGAGATTGAATCCTTCAATGGCTAACAATGGATCTCCTTGATGGATGAATGCTGGAACACTTGAATGCTTGAAAGATTGCTTGCACATGCTTGCTCATGAAATTGCTTGAGAGATGTGGATGGCAAAACTTGATTAGAGATGGAGAAAATGAGAGAGGAAGGCCTCCTTTTATAGTGAACTAGGGCACAATCCTCTAGAGGGGCCACCTTGGAGAATTAAATCCCAATTAGGTCCTAACCTTTAAAAAATATACCTAGATTAAATGCAATTTAAGGATTTACCATTCTGAAACCTGAAATGGCTGACCCAGAGGTGGGAAAACAAATATCCCCGAAACTCGACACCCGAAAATCAAAGAAATTTGAAATCTGGACAGGGGGTCAAGGACGAGCTCAAATCTGACCTAGGTCAAGGTTGAGGTTGATCTTGACCAGGTTAGGGTCAAGGTCAAATTTGACCCATAAGGTCAACTTTGACCTTGTGGTCAAAAACCTCAGGATCCTGACCAGAATGCTAGGAAATTCAGATGTGAAGTGAAAATTAGGTGCAGAGGAAACAAGAACGGGGGGAAAAGCTAGATACATGCAAAGACCCAATCAAGGCACTTAACATGACCCCAGACCACTTACTCAGAGGGCTAAACACTCTTATCATGGAAGTGCTTCCATTTTAAGGTGATACATTAAGCCCCCACTTTAGCAAGAGTATGGACTCGATGCAAACTCTTGTAAAAGGAGATCAGAATGAAAAGATAATCTTATCATAATCCAAGGGACAAAGAGAAACCTTAAGCCCCTAGGGACTCAAGTCTTCGTTGAATCCCAGATCCTAATAAGAGAGACATATCTAGAGAGACAAAGAAAGGGTGTGATTACATCGCCCAATGAGAACTTATGTCCCATTGTGAACCACACAAGGAAACAACACAATTGGAAAGATGGAATTGAACTGCCTAGTGAATGTGGCTACTCACTAGTCAATCCATCAAGGATTCACCCTTAGGAATATTCTATTCCATAAGAATAAAACCAAAAAACTAAAGAGATCCAGTCTTAAGGACACCTCTGACCTTAAGGGATCAAAATATATTTGAAACTGGAGGGATCAAGTGATCCTAAAATATAAATCCATGCTTTAAGGATTAGTTACTAATCCAAAAAGGGAGAAAAAATTATCTTGAAAAATAGGTGTGTATCATAAAGTGTGTGTGTGCAACAGGTGAGTAGAGCGTATGCCCCCATGTTAAAGTCATTGCTGACACTTTAACAGGAGCAATGGCTTTAATGGAAACATAAACAACTAATTACATTTCCACATCGAGATGCCCCCAGATGAAGAAAAATCAAGGGAAATATCACAGAAACATACAGGGAACACATAAGGGATGTACCTACTATGGGGTCAGTATGATCATAAGATAATATATATATGATATTATTGTAAATGAAATGACATCATTCCCTAAAGAAAGTAGAACTATGATCACAAAGGAGGAAAGATCACATAAGATAGACAAAGGAGAATCTTTTTGGACCATGACATGGAGACCAAAAATAATTAGTGCTACCATATCTCAAATCCAAGAAAATTACACAAGGAAACATTTATGAACAATAGCACAATTACAACATAATATTGAACAATGGATAGAAGAATAGAGATACATATAGAGGATTTTGAACAACAGTTTTGATTCCTTCATTACCTTGCACCAACTGAGTAACAAGGATTATATATCAAAGAATCTAACAACATTTAGCAAACACATTATGGGAGAAGCACAATACAATAGGAAAACACACAACAAAGCAACCACGAAGGACAAGATGACCAAGTGTGCCGCCTACTCTCCCCATCTCATTGTATATCATTTAGGGAAGGTGGGTAACTCGCAAGAGGGACTATATCCAACACAGTAGGAATGATAGCCAGTTCCAAACAAGGATCCTCTTGAGAATCACAATGTTTGACACTAGGTGTAAGAGTTAATTGTGATGAAAGCATATTAGGTAAATCAATGTCAATGTCAATAGTCTCATATTAATCGTTAACATCATCAGTATCATCAAGAGTATCTTCTTCATCCCTATTAATCAAAATAGGATCTAAGATACAAATAGAATCATCATAATCATGCATATTAACATCATTATTAGTACCAAATTCTTCTAACACATCATGCATAGATTTATCTAAAGAAAGTAGAGATCTTTGAAGAATAGAATTATAAGCTTTAGCATGAGCATGATGCTTCTTATGATGTTCATTAGCAGATCGATTATGTTTTGATTTATTTGAAATAGGCTGAGAACTAGGAGGAAAAATCATAGGATCCTTCACAGGTTCTTTAGGAAGATCAATAGGATTATCAACAATAGGAGGAACAATCACAGGATCTGTCTTAGGTTGTTTAGGAAGAGCGATAGAAGGAACTTGATTAACTAAACTAGAATCGATAGTTAAAGGAGGTATAAAAGGTGTAGGCAAAAGACCACGATTAAGATCCATAGGAGGTATGCTTAATTCAAGAATCTTATGATGTTTATAAGGTTGATATGAACAAAAAAGATTGTCAAGTCGAGGAGGACATGAATTATGTAATGAAGGCCAAAAGAAATCTAGAGCAGCACAATCTCTAGGCCTAGAAGGTTGATATAAACTATGATTAACCATCTTCACTTCTTCATCATGAATGAACTTAAGACACTTATGGATAGGTGAAGCAACAACATGCATGGCATTCAACCAAGGAAAACCTAGCTTAACTTGAAATTGATTAGAAGTAGGAACCACAACAAAGGTAGTGTTCACAATTTTTCCCCAAAGTTCAACCGGTAAAGTAATAGAACCAAATGATGGATAAAGAAAACCATTACAAGTATGAATCCACACATCCAATGTATCATAAGAATCACGTTGTAAGCTTTTAATAAAAATATTTTTCTTCAGTAATAACATTGACTAAGGATGTAGGATCAACAAGACAACCATGAGTAGGTTTCTAAGAAATCCTAGCATAAATGTAAAGGGGACCATCAGGAGCCTTAATAGTCTCAGAGTCATCAAATGTAATCAAAAGTTCACGAGGTCTTTTATTCTTAGGTTGTTGTCAAGGTTTAGGTTGAGTTTTCAATTTATGCTTAGGTTTTGGTCGAGGTTGAACTTGAGGTTGAATCTGAGGTTGAGGTTGAGGTTGAGGTGGAGATATAGATTGACCAACATGCTCCACTTGATTAACAACATGATTGAGATCATCCATCTTAGAATCATACACAATTTCCATAGTAGATGGTTGAGCAATGGTATTAGTATCATGCATAGGTAAATGATTCGTATAGATTTGAAGGTTTTGATTAGGAGGAGAGACAGATTTGTTTCAAAACTGTCAAGATTATAAACAGATAAGGCATTAGAGTCAATTAAGTCTTGAACCTTATGTTTTATAGAATAACACTTCTCAATATCATGACCATTCTAACGATGATATTGATAAAAAGCATTTTGATCAAAAGATTTAGAGGCAATCATAATAGGTAAAACAGGTTGACTAGGAGGTCAAGTAATCATATTAATAGTTAACAACCTATTCATAATAGCATGTAAAGATTCAGAAAGAGGAGTAAACGTACGATTTAATTGAAAAGCTATGGATGCAGAAGTGGCATTGTGAGATGCAACAACAACTTGATCAGCAACTGCATTCACTTGTTTGTTTATCTTGACATAGTTGTTGAATTTTTTAAATTTGTTTGGATTAGGAGCAGCATCACTCTTATCAATTGGAACACGAGCCATTAGAGTGTTGCTCTCAAATTAAATCACTTGTAATTGATAATGATGAAGCACTGCACAAAGTTGTTGAAAAGAGGTAAATCCAGTAAGCATAATCTTATCTCTAATATCCTTTTGCAAATTTGAAATAAACATACGTTGAATATCAATATCAAGAACATGATAGGAAATCTGAGCATGCAAATGCATAAATCTACCAATAAATTCAGTTAATTTTTCTTTAGCACTTTGTTTACAATGCATCAAATCAGTCAAAGACACTTGCGAGCCAATGTTGTTTTGAAATTGTTGAATAAAGGCATTAGCAAGTTTTGGAAAGGAATCAATAGAATAAGGATGCAAGGAACAATACCATTGTAAGACCTTGTCACGGAAGGTTCTAGCAAATAGTTTGGCTAAAATCCTATGGTCATGAGCATAATTACTACAAAGGATTTGGAATGTTTTAACATGATGAACATGATATCCTTTTCCATTATAATTCTCAAGACAAGGCATATTGACTTGTTGAGGAATAGGAGTACGAATAATATCCAACGATAAAGGACTTCCCATGTCACATGTAGGGATACTAAACTTGTTTTGAGTTAAGGAAGAAAGTTGTTGTTGTAAGGATGACACAATTTGAGCCAAACTGATGATTGTTGAATCATTAGAGGAAATAGGAGGAGTAGCAACATTAGACACACTAGGTAAAGTGTAAGAAGCTGCAGGAATAGAAGACACAACTGGAGGAACACTAGGAACTATAGTTGGAAGTGGATTATAATATGAAGGTTGTGATGTAGGAAGGGACAAAAGAGGAACACTCATAGGAACAGAGGGAACCATCATTGTCACCAAAGGAGTATAGGTAGGAATATTAGCTAAAGGATTAGGAGGTTCAACACTAGTGATAGGAGGAACCAACCCTAAATCTTGAGCTTTGTGAGCTAAAGGTTTAACATTTGAATGCACAAGGTGAGTAATACCACGCAAGAGGTTAACACCTTGATCACTACCATGGAGAACTTTCTTAAGAGCCTCTATAGCTTGAATAAAATCTTGATTATGGTTCTCTTGAATAGGCCAATTACCCATTTTATCAAGTTTAGTTGAAAGTTTTTGAACTTGTTCAGGAGGAACTCTTAAAGCATCATCCTCATCATGAGATGAGTGAGAAGATTTTTTCTCCATAGTAGGATTGGAATCATGAAGAATCAAATTATCATCTGGGACCCTAAGGAAAGGAGAAGAAGATTCAGGATCAAAGGCACCCATGAGTCTACGACTTCTTCTAACCAGAATGTTATAAGTAGGACTAGTAGTAGTAAAGCTCATAAACTAGTGCAATGCAAATGAACTAAACTAAGAGGGTATGTGCAAGATCATGAGGGGCCAAACTATGCCCTTAAGTGGCAATGAAAAATCAAACAATCAGGATTAGTCAACTTGGCGTGAAAAAATGAGCTAGTTATCAACCTAATATGAAAAAGTCGTAACAATATAATTTGTAGGAAATTGAATTTAGTTTCTAAACTACTAAGCCTTTTCTGAAAAAAAATTAATATGATTGGTAAAAAGTATAGATTGCAATGCAACACTACAAACATTTTAGCAAAAAAATAAGAAGTATGTGTATGTCTGACCACCCTAATCAAAAGCAAATGATAATATTTTTTTATAATATTCTATATATAAGTAGCTGACTCATACCCAGATGTGACACATATTTTTTAGTATTTTTATTCCAAACAAATAATTAATTATGATTTTTTTGCTATAGCGCTTTCAGAATTTAAAAACTCTCGTGTCTGACCACCTTAACTCATTGAAAACTTATCATAATTCAATATTTAAAATTTTTTTCTTATACTAGATGAAGCATAGAATGTGACGCATCTTTCAGATTTCAAAAATGTTATACCATTTGAAAGATATAGTCATTTTTCAATCAGTATCTAAATCAGCACTTTAGAGGTAGCTCGATTAGAAAATAACTAATAATTACTTAACAAATTCAAAATTTGACAGCAATTATATCGATAGAAAGTTGATAATCTCCTTAAGATACCCTTCTCGTTTTATCAAATTCGGGTGAAAAAAAAGTCATCAGCTACATGGTCGAAGTCTGGAACTGAGAGAAATAGAAGAAAAACATGTTTTTATGACACTTGAAGAGTTGACCAGGTAGGTTTGGTGCACAGACCAATACCGAGCCTAATCGGGTACCCGAATCTGGCGGTAGAATTTTAAATTTTTGCTTTGCCTCCACTTTCTCTAATTTTTAATTTTGAAATTTGGTTCCACTTTATCAATTATAGTTATATAATTGATAGTTATATATTTGATAGTTATTAGTTATATATTAAATATTATATAATATGAATTATATATTAAATGTTATATTTAATATTATTTAATATATATTAATATTAAAAACTATATATTAGATTATATATTATATATTAAATATTATATAATATACATTTTACATTTTAAATATTATTTAATATGATTCAGAGCACGAGCATGAGTCCCTACAGTGGCATAGTAGTGCCTTTTATAGGTGCCAAAAACCCTAGCTACGCAGAAATGGAGGCTTTGAAGAATAGTTCACTGGAGGCGGATTATAGAAGCAGAGGGCAAGAGAATCACTCTGTTTCCACCACTTGTGGCTATGAAATGGTATCTTTCCTTGCTTTTTCAACCGAAATGCTAAATTGTAAAGGTTCTTGAAATAGATTCTAGTCGTGCCAGACAATTGTACCACACCTATTGATAATCCGGTAGCTGAACAGAGTCATTGGGAGGTTAAACAAGAGCAACCGGATGGATCTTTGAACCGGTCAAAGATTATGGAGAGCGGGGAAGGGTTTGGTAAAATGAGCAGTTGTACTAGAAATGATGCACGTGCCGTAGAACTGACTACATTAATAAATTTAAAGAAGAGATCAGTGGCGACATGAGATTATGAGGAGAGCCTTGTCGTTTATGGTGCCCCCCCCCCCCCCCCCCCCCGCGATATTGTGAAGAATGTCTTACCGCTTCAATGTCGGCACCACCTCTATCTTAGACTTTCGCCATTGCTTCTCATCAGTACTTTGAAATATGGTAGGGATTGCGGGCACATTATTACCCCTAGGGATTGGGATTGAGATATCACACGTTAGGACCCCTAGGGAGTCCCCATGACCCCTTATGACACATTGGAATGCTCAAATGTGTCTTAAGAGGTCTTAGGACCCCTTCAAACACACTTGAACATTCCAATGTGTCAAAAGGGGTCATTGGGATTCCCTAGGGGTTCTATTATGTCTTATCACGCGTTAGGACCCCTAGGGAGTCCCCATGACTACTTTTGACACATTGGAATGCTCAAGTGTGTCTTAAGGGGTCCTACGACCCCTTAAGACACACTTGAGCATTCCAATGTGTCAAAAGGGGTCATGGGGACTCCCTAGGGGTCCTAGTATGTCTTATCATGCGTTAAGATCCATAGGGAGTCCTCATGACCCCTTATGACACATTAGAACACTCAAGTATGTTTTAAGGGGTCCTACGACCCTTTAAGACACACTTGAGTATTCCAATGTGTCAAAAGGGGTCATTGGGACTCCCTAGGGGTCCTAGTATGCCTTATCACGCGTTAGGACCCCTAGAGAGTCCTCATGACCCCTTTTGACACATTGGAATGCTCAAGTGTGTCTTAAAGGGTCCTACGACCCCTTAAGACACACTTGAGTGTTCCAATGTGTCAAAAGGGGTCATTGGGAGTCCCTAGGGGTCCTAGTATGCCTTATCATGCGTTAGGACCCCTAGAGAGTCCTCATGACCCCTTTTGACACATTAGAATGCTCAAGTGTTTCTTAAAGGGTCCTACGACCCCTTAAGACACACTTGAGCATTTCAATGTGTCAAAAGGGGTCATTGGGACTCCCTAGGGGTTGCAGTACACCTCATCATGCATTAGAATCCATAGAGAGTCCCCATGAACCCTTTTGACACATTGCAATGCTATAGTGTGTCTTAAGGGGTCTAAGGACCCCTTAAGACACAATTGAGTGTTCCAATGTGTCAAAAGGGATCATGGGAACACCCTAGCTTTTCTAATGCATGATAAGGCATACTAGGACCCCTAGGCAGTACCCATGACCCCTTTTGATACATTAGAATGTTCAAGTGTGTCTTAAAAGGTATTGGGACCCCTTAAGACACACTTGAGCATTCTAATGTATCAAAAGGGGTCATGGGGACTCCCTAGGTGTCCTAATGCACCTTATAATGCATTAGGACATCTAGGGAGTCCCCATGACCCCTTTTGATGCATTAGAATGCTCAAGTGTGTCTTAAGGGGTCCTAATACTCCTTAAGACACACTTGAACATACCAATGTGTCAAAAGGGGTCATGGAGACTCTCCAGGGGTCCTAACATGTGATAAGGCATACTAGGACCCCTAGGGAGTCCCCATGACCCCTTTTGACACATTAGAATGCTCAAGTGTGTCTTAAGGGATCCTAATACCACTTAAGACACATTTGAGCATTCTAATGTGTCAAAAGGGGTTCTAGGGACTCCCTAGGGGTACTAGTACACCTTATCATGCATTAGGGCACCTGGAGAGTCCCCGGGTATGTGCAGGATCATGAGGGGCCAAACTATGCCCTTAAGTGGCAATGAAAAATTAGACAATCAGGATTAGTCAACTTGGCATGAAAAAATGAACTAGTTATCAACCTAATATCAAAAAGTTGTAAGAATATAATTTGTAGGAAATTGAATGTAGTTTCTAAAATACTAAGCCTTTTTTGAAGAAAAATTAATATGATTGGTAAAAAGTATAGATTGCAATGTAGCACTACAAACATTTTAGCAAAAAAATAAGAAGTATGTATATGTCTGACCACCCTAATCAAAAGAAAATCATAATATTTTTTTATAATATTCTATATATAAGTAGTTGACTCATGCCCGAATGTGACACATATTTTTTGGTATTTTTATTCTAAACAAATAATTAATTATGATTTTTTTGCTACAGTGCTTTCAGAATTTAAAAACTCTCATGTCTGACCACCTTAACTCATTGAAAAATTATCATAATTCAAATTTTAAATTTTTTTTCTTATACTAGATGAAGCATAGAATGTGACGCATCTTTCGGATTTCAAAAATGTTATACGGTTTGAAAGTTATAGCTATTTTTCCATCAGTATGTCAATCAAGACTTTAGGGTTCCAAATGCAACTTCGATGGACCAGGGACCCTTTGCAATGCATTAGGACATGTCAGAGGACCTACATACCAAATTTGGATGACTTTTTCTGAGTAGAACTCAAAAGGGGTCCATGGGGTGCTCTCAGGACACCACATGTCGAATCAGCGTCGGTAGGCCTGTTAAGGAGTCATTAGGGTTCCAAATGCAACTTCCATAGAACGGTGACCCTTTGGAACCCATTAGGACATGTCAAAGGACCTACGTACTAAATTTGCAAGACTTTTGCCTAGTAGAACTCAAAAGGGGTCCATGGGGTGCTCTCGGGACACCACATGTCAAATCAGGATCGACAGGCCTGTTAAGGGGTCATTAAGGTTCCAAATGCAACTTTGATGGAATGAGGACCCTTTGCAATGCATTAGGACATGTCAAAAGACATACGTACCAAATTAGGATGAATTTTTCCTAGTAAAACTCGAGAGGGGTCCATGGGGTGGTCTCAAGACACCACATGTCGAATCGGGGTCGGCAGGCCCGTTAAGGGGTCATTAGGGTTTCAAATGCAACTTCGATGGAACAATGACCCTTTAGAATGCATTAGGACATGTCAGAGGACCCTTTAAGATACACTTGAGCATGATAAGGCATACTAGGACCCCTAGGGAGTACCCATGACCCCTAGGAGTCCTAAGGCATGATAAGGTGTACTAGGACCTCTAGGGAGTCCCCATGACCCCTTTTGACGCATTGGAATGCTCAAGTCTATCTTAAGGGGTCCTACAACCCATTAAGATAGATTTGAGCATTCCAATGCATCAAAAGTGGTCATGGGGACTCTCTAGGGGTCTTAACGTGTGATAAGATGTACTAGGACCCCTAGAGAGTCCTCATGACCCCTTTTGACACATTGGAACCCTCAAGTGTGTCCTAAGGGGTCCTATGACCCCTTAGGACACACTTGAGGGTTCCAATGTGTCAAAAGGGGTCATGGGGAATCTCTAGGGGTCCTAACGCATGATAAGGCTTACTAAGACCCGTAGGGAGTCCCCATGACCCCTTTCGATACATTGTAATGTTCAAGTGTGTCTTAAGGGGTCTTAGGACCTCTTAAGACACACTTGAGTATTCCAATTTGTCAAAAGTGGTCATGGGGACTCCCTAGGGGTCTTAAGCCATGATAAGGCATATTAGGACCCTTAAGGAGTCCTGATGACCCCTTTTGACCCCTAGGACCCCTTAAAACACACTTGAGCATTCCAATGTGTCAAAAGGGGTCATTGGGACTCCCTATAGGTCTTAATGCATGATAAGGCATACTAGAATCCCTAGGGAGTCCTCATGACCCTTTTTGACACATTGAAACACTCAATTGTGTCTTAAGGGGTCCTAATACCCCTTAAGACACACTTGAACATTCCAATGTGTCAAAAGGGATCATGGGTAGTCTCTAGGGGTCCTAACACGTGATAAGGTATACTAGGACCCCTAGGGAGTCCCCATGACCCCTTTTGACACATTGGAATGCTCAAGTGTGTCTTATGGGGTTGTAGGACCCCTTAAGACACACTTGGACATTCAAATGTGTCAAAAGGGGTCATGGGGACTCCCTAGAGGTCCTAGTATGCATTATCACACTTTAGGACACCTACAGAGTCCCCACAACCCCTTAAGACACATTGGAATACTCAAGTGTGTCTTAAGGGGTATTAGGACCCCTTAAGACACACTTGAGCATTCCAATGTGTTAAAAGGGGTTATGGGGGTGTACTATAATTGTGTCACACTTCTATGGATCATTACATGCAAGGAAACTCAAGAATGAGCCCTCACAAATCAATCCATAGCTCCCTAGGGATGGAGTGCAAGGGTTTTTGAGAATGCTCTCAGCTAGAGCTATTAAGCCAATAACCTTGCTAGTAAACCATGCAATGAGAGATTCAATGAATTAATCTAAAGCATAAAGAAAATCTAAACTAAGAATGTCATGAAAATGAAACTACTATGCAAGAAATGAAATCTAACTATGAAGCAAGAAAGCCATGATGCAAGAATGAAGACAAGAAGATAGAGTGTTGATGAAGATCCAAGATGAATGCCAACAATGCTCCAAATCTTCAAACCCTAGATGCAAGAATATCTCCAAAAGCTCCAAAATGACCTAGAAAACCTGTAGCATAATATTAGCATAAAAAGTTGGGTGTGCAAATGAGGAAGAGAGCTCTTCTTTTATAGGAAATGAGAAGGAATGGACCATGGAGATTAAGAGGCAAAAGATTTAATCAACGGTGGAGCTTAAAAGAGGAGCAATCCATGTGCACAAGTATCCTCCAATGAGAAAATAGGAGTTGACTTTTGTGTCCATATGAGACAAAAAGTGCTTTTTCCCTTTTTATAAAATAAGAATAATGATTTATTTGTGCAACTTAGGATAAGAGGAAAAGTGAGGGCTTTTATTTATTTAAAAGGGGAGGAAATATTCCTTTTAAATAAATAAAGACTTAGGATAAGATGGTTAGCCCATAGAAAATAATTGAATAAATGATAGAGCTAGGATTTGATCAAGAATAAGCAATTGATAATTTAGCAAAAGGGGCTAATAGTCTAGATGACCATTTTTAGGTGTATACATTTGCCCCTCTTTGACTAATGTGTGATCGATTTGGGAACACATGTAGTCAAAGAATAGATCAGCCAAGAAGGCAAGTAGACAACCAAGAAAGCAAGCAATAGCGATTTTGACAGATGTGAGATCGATTTGGGATCACATGCAGTCAAAGAATAAAATAGCCAAGAAGGCAAGCAAGTAGCCAAGAAGGAAAGAAGATAGTGATCTGACTCCAAAGAATGAAGTGCAGAGAGATAGCAAATCCTACATGGTCAGCCTGGTAGCGACAGTACTGAACACTTAGGAAAGAGATAGCTAATAAGATATGATGTGTCTGCCCCCTCGGGATCGAAAGCGAAATCAAGTAGAGGGAATGCAGAAGCAAGAGAAACATGATCAAAGCACTAGAAATCATAATCAAAGATGAAAGATAATAGAATAACCATCAAGCAGTGAAGATATGCCCCACACATGGGACACGGGGCACGAACCAAGCGGTCCCTCAACCCGAAAACACCATGGAGGGGAAGAATTGGAACTTGGGATTGAAAGTGAATGAAAGACTGGAAGTTTGAAAGAGATGGGGATAAAGAGGTGAAGAATGCCCCAGCGAAGATCAAAGGATCAAGCCTCAAAAGGTTAGCCAACTGCGCGAAAGAGGGGGAAAAGGTGATTTGGATGATCAAGGTGAACTCGGATTTCAGTTTCGATCCCGAAATGAAAGGAAAATGATGTGATATGAAAGACAAGAAGTGAAAGACATGATCAGGAAGAAGCAAAAGGTGAGCGCAGTTGATTAACAAGTCCACGAAAGATAAAGGAGAGCTCTCTCCATATGCAAGATGCAAAACTAAACTAACATGAACTTAAGAATGCAAGCTACATGAAAAGTGGTTTACTTGCAAGGTTACAAAGCCAATAGACATCTAATATTCATCATCGAGCGCTATTGGTAGCGTCACAAGATCATACAATACACACTAGCATAACTATGTGAATATGAATATGATCTTTATCAGATAGGAATGTGGAAATGTCACCTAGGCATCAAAGACATGTAGGTCAAGATGACTAGCACAGTGAGATTACCTAAGTTTAATATAGCAAGATTATACTCGCATCGAGACACAAGGAAAGTCAAGATGGCTACAAGTATGCACTTGCTCAAAAATAGTCAAGGATAATACCCTATCAATCCACAGTGTCAAGTAAGACCAGCATAAATGCTCATGACAGTTAGAATCAACAAAATATACCCACAAGCAGAAAAAGCAATAAAACATGTTCCCATACCCTCAGTCTTCTAGCTATGCATCATCGAAAACTTCTCAGGGAGAGACCACTTAGCAAAGAAATCATCATAGACAGCACCCAAAGAAATAAAGTCAAACAAATCTCAGTGAGTCAAGTGCGTGTGTGTAGGTCATAGAGTCAAACTTTGAGTATCGCATCTGCCAGTGAGAAATATTGCATCATCTAGACTGTGGGTAGGACATCTGATAAGTGTTGAGAAACACTCGACGCAAGGGTAGTGTTGAAAAACACCATTGGGGTGGTGTTCAAAAACACCATTGGAACCAAGTTGCCCAAGAAACCCAGATGCACAAAGAGACCCACGATAAGCTTAAAGCAACATATGCCCCCTAGACTAAGACAAGAATCAATTCCAGGCTAGGAGAGGCAAAGCAAGAAGTGGAGCAAAAGAGCGCCACACAAGACTGATAGACATAGGTGCAGAGGGTCTCAAGCAGCGCCTGTTTCCAGGTTTTCACCACTTGATAGATTTTTTTCAGGACTTTTTTATAATTTTTTTGTATTTTTGCTACCAAGGCGCCTGTTTCCAGGTTTTCACCAAGGCACTTTTTCTATTTTTTTTTGAATTTTTTGAATTTTTTGATTTTTTTGGTGAGACATCAAAGTGCCTATTGCTAGGTTTTTACTAGGATGCTCATTTTTTTAGTACTTTATATGCTTTTTAGGTTTTTTTCAGCATCATATATGATTTTTTTTGTAATTTTTTCAAGATCATAAAGTATATACAAGGAATGCCCCAGACAGGAATGGGCATTAAAGATCTGCTTCCTTTGATGTAGAGAACTGATAGGCCCCAAGCCCAAATGCTATAGTTGTGATGATAGGAGGTCTCAACCAGTTCGACCAATAATAACCAGCCCTAAGCAATGTCTGAGCTAGCAGAGGATCGTTAGAATGTGATCCACATATGCCATTGTGGATTTTAGCTAGCACTTTTTCTGACTCCTCTATTTCTAGACACTTAAGGAGAGTTCCATCTAGACCCCTCCTATACAAGTCACCAGGGACAAAGGAAAAGTGTAAGGGATGGCAGAAGGAATGGCGTGGTGGATTTGCAAGAGGAATATGAGGTGGAAGATATGAAAAGATGGTAGGATTGTAAGATTTGTGAGCAAGATAACGTAATTCATCCACCAGGAACTTGAAGCGAAATTTATGTTTTTTCATTTGTAAGATAGATGTCGAAGCAACCAAGGCATTAGCAACTTTGTTCTCAGCTCTAGGAATGGGCTGAAGTATAACAGATATGAGATCATGCTTGAAGTATTGCACCATTTTTTTGTAGAGAATCAGCTTGTCATCTTTTATTTGAGAATCATTATTTTTGAGCAGATTTTCATTTTTAATTTTCTTAGGTGCAGATGCCACCACAATGTGGTTTTCACCATCCGACCATTGCTCTTTTCTTTTGACTTGATGACTGTGATGTTTGATTGCTGATTCAATCTTTTTTGTTGCTAGTTCGCTGGTGGAAGAAGTAACAGGTGTTGATGCGAGATGAAATGAAGTGACTGGTTCAATAGAATTTATGCGAGGGGTATCATCTCTGGTAACAAGAGAGGTTGAGCCTATAGGGTAAGCTCCAAAAGTAGCTAGATCTAGACTTGTCATAGAAGAACCAGCGTGGTCTACTAAGGCAATACGGGGAACAAACTCATCAGACCCTACACGAGACTCATCAACTAAGTCGGGTGGGTTACAAGAGGTATGAACCACATCAACATCCATATCTATCATGGGAGGATCTTCTAGAAGAGGCTTAAGATGCCGAGAAGTAGAGATACTCATGTCATTATGTGAGAGATCACCTCTTTGTAGCAATCATGCAAGGTTGCGACGTTGTCTATCATAGTGCAATGATTCTTTAGGCACATAGGTTCTAGACATAGAGGCCTCAGCCATATCATCAGTAGATATACATTCTTCTCCCCAAAGGAGTGAAGTAGAAGGAAGATCATCTCCCATTTGACCCATAGTGTGTAGCGGTGACTCATCTGTATCTATGTCTGAATTACTGAGCATGGGAGTATTTCTGGAATCTTCTCTATAGATCCATTCTTGAATAGCTTGTTCTTCTCTTTCTTCTTCTAAAGGAATGGATGAAGGAATGAAAGTATCAAAGATCACCATAGCAAAAGTGGAAGGCTTCATTGTGTCAGAAGGTTTCCCATATGACCTAGGAGAAACAGGTATAGAAGCAAATGAATCTAGCATATATTCACCCATACCAAGGCTCATCATCTTAAGTGATTTCTCAGCAGTAGCTAGAGATGTACTAGGATCAACAAAAGGTTCATTATGAGGAACAAATTTTTCAGTAGCAGCAAGAGCATTGATAGCAATAGTATGGTCTCCAGGAATCACAACCTCAGTGCCATTGTATGGAAATTTGACACACTGATGATAAGTGGAAGGAATAGCCTGCATGTCATGGATCCAAGGATGACCCAAAAGAATGTTATATTCGAGTGGGATGTCCAATACTTGGAAGCTAATATCTTTCGTGATAGGGCCCACTCGGACAGGCAGCGTGACAAGACCTTTGGAAGATCTTTCCACTTCATCATAAGCTTTTATAGTAATCTTCTTCTTGGAATCCACAGCCAATTCTGACAAACCCAATTGTTGTATGACATTGAAAGAAATAATATTTAACCCTGCACCATTGTCTATCAGGACTCGGCGGACTCGGGTATTGTAGACTAGAACTTCAATGTGTAAAGCTAGATTATGTGGGTGAGCAATAGATATGTCATCTTCTACAGAAAAGGAGAGAGATAGCGGAGATGAAATGTGGTTGACCATAGCCTGAAATTGATCTGGATCAATGTCATTGGGAACACATGTTGTACGTAGAGCTTTATCAAGAATCTCTCTATGCGAAGGGGATAACCGAAGCAACTCAAGGATAGATATCTGTGCTGGTGTCTTTTGTATATGTTGGACAAGATCATAGCTAGGGGTGGCTGAAGGAGCCGCTTGTTTGGAAGGCAAAGCCTGCTTGGGATCTTGTGCAATTTTAAGGACAACCTTGGCTTGCCCCCTAGTAATAGCATTCAGTGTCTCACTTCAGGAAGATGAACTACCACGTGTTTGCAAGAACAATTTTGGCTTACCATGATTGGCTTTATTATCATCTTGAGATCTTACCATAAGAACACTCTCAACGGGCTCTATCATGTTGATCACAAGTGTATTAGAAGGATACGTGTAATTGATCTTAGCATCATGATTCTTCTTATGTGTTTGAGAGGTTTCCCCCTTATCATGCTTAGGTAGAGGATCTTTGAAAGCTGTGTGATCAGAATTTTTAGTTAAGCCATCAGTGGAGATTGTGCCGTTCTCAATAAGATCCTGAATATCATCCTTAAGCCTAAAACAATTGTCTGTTGGATGTCCCTTGTTTCTGTGATAATGGCAGTAATGATCCTCTCTCCACTAATCGGGCTTATTTATCAGATCCCAGTTACCAGGTTTATCAGGAAGCATAAGATATCCATTGTCAACCAAAGTCTTAAGGATCACATCGTAAGGTTCTGCCAACTTGGTATAGACTCGCTTTCGAAATGACTTCTTAGGCTTATCTGCATATTGAGGTTTAGGAGCATTGTGAGTGTTGGCAGCTTCTTGTTGTTTTGTTGCATAGATAGCATTGGAAAGATTGAAAGTGGGCTCTTTAACTTTAGGAGCATCAACAACCCCATCATTAACAACATACTTGTTCTTATTCCAACGTTTGTTCTTGTCTTTACCATTGCCTTTAGCATCTTTATTAATAAAAATATCCCCTTTTCTTATAGCTACATCCTCAATCTGATATGCACTTTCAACCATGTCATGGAAGGAGGAGAACAGTTGCTTCCTTAGATCATAAAATAGCTCAGGCACAAGTGTGTTGACGAAAATGTCAATCTTTTCTCTTTCAGGTAGCTGACGAGGATATCGAGAATACAATGACCTCCAACATTGTAAGTAAGTTGCAAATGGCTCACCTTGATATTGTCTTAGATTACCAAGATCTATCACAGTGATAGGTTGTTGGATGTTGTAAGAATAATGTTGTGTGAAGCGCATAGCCAACTCATCAAAAGTCTTCAAAGGAGGTGTCAACTTTGCAAGCCATTCTAAAGCTTGTCCTCTTAAGCTTCGAGGGAATAATCGTAGAAGATATGTGTCTTCATGAAGAAAGTCCATACTAAGAGCATAAAAATGACGCACATGGTCATGAGGGTCACCATTTCCATCATACTTGTCATATTTAGGAACCTCAATATCCTTAGGAAACAGGACCATGTATAGATCTTTATCAAAAGGAAGAGCACAAATTGATTGTACAAAAGAGACCTTTGGAGGCTCTCTTTCTAATGCCATTTGGGTAAGGCGTTGATTTGTCCGACGTAATTCTTCTTGAAGGACTTCCAATTCAGTTGGTACTCTTTGTTGGAAAATTTATCTGACATCATACCCGGGAGGAAGCTTGTATCCTCTAGAAGTCATATATTGAAAATATTGATCACCATTACGCTCTAAAAGCTTATGCATCATTTGTTGGAAATCCACATCTTGTTCACATCTCATAAGATCCTCACTAGAAATCTCATCATTAGCCTCTGCCTCATGTTGAGAGGGAGGAGGTCTAGGGGGTGAAGAAGGCATAGCAAAAGTTGGCCTTGGAGGAGATCTTGGTGGCGTGTTGTTGTCATTGTTTCCATTGTTAAAAAGAGGTCTATGCTCATGATTACTAGTCTTAGGTTGCTCATGAAATGTCTCTCTATAAGCCATGCGCCTAGTAGCATCCATCTTTTGTTGATTGTGTTCTTTGTCTAAGCGCGCTTGATTATCCTTACGCTCAAAGTGTTATTGCAAGAGTTGAAACTTTTCTTGTTCAGTCAAAGTGAGTGAGACACTGTCTGTGTTTTTGGGGGTCTTGAATGCGGAAAAGAGGAAACCTCCTTTATACCACGGTGTAGCCTTAGAATTCTTAGATTGGTCAGAACTAGAACTGTTGTTGCTAATGGGTGCTTTTGAACATCTAGTTGGAGAAGGTAACTATGTATAATTGAATGGAGGATGACTCTCCTACTCAAATTGAGACCGAGTTGTAACCGGCATGAAAAGAGATGTTGGTTGACTAATAGAATGAGACAAAGTTTCTTAGATTTGAGATAAGAAAAGCTAATAAAGATCACTTGTCAAAGTAGAACAATAGAGAGATGGCTCGTCAAAAGTGCTAGAGCACTTACAGCAATCAATTGACTAAAGCCGAGCAACGAGCAAGAAGCTCAATAAGCAAGTAGCTAGAGAGATAACCGTGATGCGACAAGTGATCAAGAGTAGCATTTGTTAAGCTCAAATCCAATAGTTTTAGCTCATTTGTTTCAGTCTAGAACAAATCTAAGCATGTAAGTAACAAACCAGTTTCAAGTAAGAATAGAAAAGGACACTCTACAACAGGTTAAAGTGCAAGTTTAGCAACTCTGAATTGTAGCAATGACAGGACAGTAGAAATGACTCAGGATTCTTGGTTGAGGGTATGCAAGGATACTTCAATATGATATGACTCTTGACTAGTGAACGTGAAAAACTCAGTTTTGAAGTGCTTGGACCAAATTTGTAGATTGAACAGTGCAATTTTTCAGTTTGACAAGTAGTAGCAGCAGATAAAAGACAGGTTTGCAAACAGTGTAGGATCAAACATGTCATAGAACACTTGAAACAAGGGCAAAAGCAACCTTTCCAAGACAAGCACTTGTGCTATCAAAATAGAAAACCTTATGAACGCTACCGTGTGTTTGAATGTTGAGAACGTTTACACGGGCATAGCACAATCGAAGACAATTCAAGCAATTACTACCTAGAAGGACAAGGCTCATTACTTAACAACATGGCCCACAACTTGATGCTCCCTTGCCTCACACCAAGTGGTTGCCCACAAGAGATATTGGCGTTGTCATGGAAGTGTCAAAGACACAACCAAAGGAACACATATGGTGAGTGTCTTGGGGTGATCCGGGTAAGTCCACTTGGATCAATCCTTGCACCAAGAAGCTAAGCGGCTAAAATAAGGTGGCCTCTATCTAATGGTTCGTAGTAAGGGATTCCATTCATAGCACCCCTCTTGATCCTCATAAAGGACTAGGACCTTGCGGCCTCAAGAGTACCTTAAGCATTCTTGCTTAATGCTTTCCTCATGGTCACAATCCCACAAGTTACTCACATCAAGTGAAGATAAGTACTATGTCTACCAAGGTTTTGTGTCCTCGATAGCCTTGAGATTATAGTGAGTTGGAATCACTCACCACCAAGGAAAATGATGACAAGGTTGTCCCCACTTGGGTCATTCCTCTTGATTGCTCAAGAGCAGGCCCGCTAAAGGATCCTAAGCTAAACAAAGAGTGGATTAATTCTTGAGGTTCAAGGTTTTTGATTCACCACAAGGGTGAAGAGCATACTCCCATATCTCAAGAATCTCTCCCAAACACACCAAGCAAAGATTTAATTACCCCCTTGCTTTCAAAATCCCAAGATGGGTCAAGATTTCTGTTTCACCACAAGGGTGAGGAGCATACTCTCCTACCACCTCAAAATTTCTACAACAAGGTATTAAGTGCCTATGAAAGGAAACAACTAGTATATGCCGCACTTAATAAAAAAAGCAATTAAACAAGCACTTGATTTGGTTTTTATGCTTAGGGAAGCCCTGCAAAAATCATTAGTAGCCCTCTTTGACATGCAATTTTAGCAAATTTCAAGCAAGAAGCACCTACAACCACAACTTGACAAGAGAACAAGCAAACAAGATATGCAATATATATCCAATTTATGCAAACCCTAAGGTTAGATCTGAAAATCAATTGTTAGGAGCAATGATAACCAACAAATAATCCAAATGATAACTCATATCATGCAATGAACAATGAAAAATAAGTGCATACCCATCACAAAATTTTTTTTTTTTTTGCATTTGACCTAGTCAACAAGATCTGATTTTTACTACATGAATTCAGACCCTAAACTCAAAATGCAAAAAAGAGATCTCTATCAAAAAATAGAGAGCTTTCCAAAAATATAAAAATTTTAGAAAAATCTCTTCATTTGTGCCCTAGAGAGCTATTTTACCAAAATAGACCAGAGTTTATAAATCAACCAAATGAGCTATGATATGATTTCTAAATTAAAAACACAGTGAATGGACCCCCTATAGAATTTGAAGACCTTTCCAGAAATATAAAAATTTCCAAAAAATATACTGATTTGCACCAAAAATTGATTTTTTATGAAAAATAAAGAAAAAATCATAAAAAATATAAATTACCTCTGAAAATTTTGAAATTTTTTTTGGAGCTTCTCTGATATGTTTCCAACCTACAAAAACATTTTTAGACTAGAAAACAAAGCCATTTGGGAGATATGGTCAAATCTTTGAAATCTAGGGTTTTTTTCATCTCCAAACAAATCTGCACAAGGGTTAGCTCCAAAAATAATCAAAACTAGCATGCAAGAGGTGGGTTGCCCCACGGTGGGTGCCAAAAATATGTGCTATAATTGTGTCACACTTCTATGGATCATTACATGCAAGGAAACTCAAGAATGAGCCCTCACAAATCAATCCATAGCTCCCTAGGCATGGAGTGCAAGGGTTTTTGAGAATGCTCTTAGCTAGAGCTATTAAGCCAATAACCTTGCTAGTAAACCATGCAATGAGAGATTCAATGAATTAATCTAAAGCATAAAGAAAATTTAAACTAAGAATGTCATGAAAATGAAACTACTATGCAAGAAATGAAATCTAACTATGAAGCAAGAAAGCCATGATGCAAGAATGAAGACAAGAAGATAGAGTGTTGATGAAGATCCAAGATGAATGCCAACAATGCTCCAAATCTTCAAACCCTAGATGCAAGAATGTCTCCAAAAGCTCCAAGATGACCTATAAAACCTGTAGCATAATATTAGCATAAAAAGTTGGGTGTGCAAATGAGGAAGAGAGCTCTTCTTTTATAGGAAATGAGAAGGAATGGACCATGGAGATTAAGAGGCAAAAGATTTAATCAACGGTGGAGCTTAAAAGAGGAGCAATCCATGTGCACAAGTATCCTCCAATGAGAAAATAGGAGTTGACTTTTGTGTCCATATGAGACAAAAAGTTCTTTTTCTCTTTTTATAAAATAAGAATAATGCTTTATTTGTGCAACTTAGGATAAGATGGTTAGCCCATAGAAAATAATTGAATAAATGATAGAGTTAGGATTTGATCAAGAATAAGCAATTGATAATTTAACAAAAGGGGCTAATAGTCTAGATGACCATTTTTAGGTGTATACAATGGGGACTCCCTAGGGGTCTTAATATTCCTTATCATGCCTTAGGACCCCTAAGGAGTCCCTAGGACCCCTTTTGACACATTGAAATGCTCAAGTATATCTTAAAGGGTCCTAATATGCCTTATCACACGTTATGACCCCTAGAGAGTCTCCATGAACCCTTAAGACACATTGGAATTCTCAAGTGTGTCTTAAGGGGTCGTACGACCCCTTAAGACACACTTGAGCATTCCAATATCTCTTAAGAGGTCATGGGGACTCCCTAGTGGTCCTAGTACGCCTTATCACGCGTTAGGACCCCTAGAGAGTCCTCATGACCCCTTAAGACACATTGGAATGCTCAAGTGTGTCTTAAGGGGTCATAGGACCCCTTAAGACACACTTGAGCATTCCAATGTGTCAAAAGTGGTTATGGGGACTCCTTAGGGGTCTTAATATGCCTTATTATGCCTTAGGACCCCTAAGGAGTCCCCAGGACCCCTTTTGACACATTGGAATGCTCAAGTATGTCTTAAGTGGTCCTAATATGTTTTATCACATGTTAGAACCCCTAAAGAGTCTCCATGAACCCTTAAGACACATTGGAATGCTCAAGTGTGTCTTAAGGGGTCATATGACCCCTTAAGACACACTTGAGCATTCCAATGTGTCTTAAGGGGTCATGGGGACTCCCCAGGGGTCCTAGTACGCTTTATAATGTGTTAGGACCCCTAGAGAGTCCCCATGACCCCTTAAAACACATTGGAATGCTCAAGTGTGTCTTAAGGGGTCATAGGACCCCTTAAGACACACTTGAGCATTCCAATGTGTCAAAAAAGGTCATGGCGACTCCCTAGAGGTCCTAGTAAGCCTTATCATGTGTTAGGACCTCTATAGAGTCCCCATGACCCCTTAAGACACATTGGAATTCTCAAGTGTGTCTTAAGAGGTCCTCTGACCTCTTAAGACACACTTGAGAATTTTAATGTGTCTTAAGGGGTCATGGGGACTCTCTAGGGGTCCTAGTATGTCTTAGGACCCCTAAGGAGTCTCCATGACCCCTTTTGACACATTGGAATGCTCAAGTGTGTATTAAGGGGTATTAGGACTCCTTAAGACACACTTAAGTGTTCTAATATGTCAAAAAAAGTCACGGGGACTCCCTAGGGGTCATAGTATGCCTTATCACACGTTAGGACCCCTAGGGAGTCCCCATGACCCCTTAAGACACATTGGAATACTAAAGTGTTCCAATGTCTCTTAAGGGGTCATGGGGACTCCCTAGGGGTCCTAGTACGCCTTATCACACCTTAGGACCCCTAGGGAGTCCCCATGACCCCTATCGACACATTGGAATGCTCAAGTGTGTCTTAAAGGGTCCTACGACCCCTTAAAACACACTTGAGCATTCCAATATGTCAAAATGGGTCATAGGGACTCCCTAGGTGTCCTAATGTGCATTAGGACACTTAGGGAGTCCCCATGACCCCTTTTGACACATTTAAAGGCTCAAGTGTGTCTTAAGGGGTCTTAATAACACTTAAGACACACTTGAGCCTTCAAATGTGTGAAAAGGGGTCATGGAGACTCCTTAGGGGTCCTAAAACTTGATAACACATACTAGGACCCCTAGGGACTCCCCATGACCCTTTTTGACACATTTCAATACTCAAGTGTGTCTTAAGGGGTCTTAGAACCCCTTAAGACACACTTGAGCATTCAAATGTGTCAAAAGGGGTCATAGGGACTTTTTAAGGGTCCTACTGCATGACAATGCATACTAGGACCCCTAGGGAGTCCCCATAACCCCTTTTGACACATTTCAATACTCAAGTGTGTCTTAAGGGCTTGTAATATCACTTAAGACACACTTGAGCATTCAACTATGTTAAAAGAGGTCATGGGGACTCCATAGGGGTCCTACTACGCATTATCAAGCGTTAGGACCCCTAGGGAGTCCCCATTACCTGTCAAAAGGGTTAATGGGGACTCCTTAGGGGTCCTAGTATGCGTTATCAAGTGTTAGGACCCCTAGGGAGTTCCCATGATCCCTTTTGACATATTAGAATGCTCAAGTGTGTCTTAAGGGGTCTTAATACCACTTAAGACACACTTGAGCATTCAACTATGTCAAAAGGGGTCATGGGGACTCCCTAGGGGTCCTATTACGCATTATCAAGCGTTAGGACGCCTAGGGATTCCCCATGACCCTTTTTGATACATTTCAATGCTCAAATGTGTATTAAAAGGGACCCCTTTAAGACACATTTGAGCATTTAAATGTGTCAAAAGAGGTCATGGGGACTCCCTATGGGTCCTAGTATGCGTTATCAAACGTTAGGACCCTTAGCGAATCCCCATGACCCATTTTGACACAGTTGAAGGCTCAAATGTGTCTTAAGGGGTCTAAATACCCCTTAAAACACATTTGAGCCTTCAAATGTGTCAAAAGGGGTCATGGGGACTTTATAGGGGTCCTAGTATGCGTTATCAAGCATTAGAACCCCGAGGAAGTCCCCATGACCCCTTTTGACATATTTGAATACTCAAGTGTGTTTTAAAGGGTATTAAGACCCCTTAAGAAACACTTGAGCATTCAAATGTGTCAAAAGGGGTCATGAGAACTCCATAGATGTCCTAGTACGTGTTATGAAGGGTTAGGACCCCTAGGGAGTCCCCATGACCCCTTTTGGCATAGTTGAATGCCCAAGTGTGTTTTAAAGGTTATTAAGACCCCTTTAGACACATTTGAGCTTTGAAATATGTCAAAAGGGGTCATGGGGACTCCATAGGGGTCTTAGTACGCATTATCAAACATTAGGACCCCTAGGGAGTTGCCATGACCCCTTAAGACACACTTGAGTATTCAAATGTGTCAAAAGGGGTCATGTCGACTCCCTAGTACCCCTTAAGACACACTTGAGCATTCAAATGTGTCAAAAGGGGTCATGGCCACTCCCTGGGGGTCCTAACATTTGATAATGCGTACTAGGACCCCTATCGAGTCCCCATGACCCCTTTTGACACATTTGAATGCTCTAGTGTGTTTAAAGGGGTCTTAACACCCCTTAAGACACACTTGAGTATTCAAATGTGTCAAAAGGGGTCATGGGGACTCCCTAGGGGGTCCTAGTATGTGTTATCAAGCGTTAGGACCCCTAGGGAGTCCCCTTGACCTTTTTTGACACATTTGAATGCTCAAGTGTGTCTTAAGAGGTCTTTAAGATATATTTGCGCATTCAAATATGTCAAAAGGGGTCGTGGGGACTCCCTAGGGGTCCTAATACATGTTAACAAGCATTAGGACCCATAGAGAGTCGCCATGACCCCTTTTGACACATTTGAATGCTCAAGTGTGTCTTAAGAGGTATTAAGACCCTTTAAGACACACTTGAACATTCAAATGTGTCAAAAAAGTTTATGAAGACTCCCTAGGGGGTCCTAGTATGCGTTATCAAGTGTTAGGACCCATAAGGACTCCCCATGACCCCTTTTTAAAAATTTGAATATTCAAGTGTGGCTTAAGGGGTATTAAGACCTGTTAAGATACACTTGAGCCTTCAAATGTCTCAAAAGGGGACATGGGGACTCCCTAGGGGTCCTAGTACACGTTATCAAGTGTTAGGACCCCTAGCGAGTCTCCATGACTCTTTTTAACACATTTGAATGCTCAAGTGTGTCTTAAGGGGTCCTAAGACCGCTTAAGACACACTTGAGTATTCAAATATTTCAAAAAGGGTCATGCGGACTCCCTAGGGGTCCTAGTATGCTTTATCATGCGTTAGGACCCTTAAAAAGTCCCCATAATCCCTTTTGACACATTTGAATGCTCAAGTGTGTCTTAAAGGATTCTAAGACCCCTTAAGACACACTTGAACATTCAAATGTGTCAAAAGGCCTCATGGGGACTCCCTAGGGGTACTAGTACATGTTATCAAGATTTAGGACCCCTAGGGAGTCTCTATTACCCTTTTTGACACATTTGAATGCTCAAATGTGTGTTAAGGGGTCTTAATACCCCTTAAGACACACTTGAGTATTCAAATGTGTCAAAAGGGGTCATGGGGGCTCCCTAGGGGTCCTACTACGCGTTATCAATGGTTAGGACACCTAGGGAGTCTCCATGACCCCTTTTGACACATTTGAATGCTCAAGTGTGTCTTAAGGGGTATTAAGACCCCTTAAGACACACTTGAGCATTCAAATATGTCAAAAGGGGTCATGGGGACTCCCTAGGGGTTCTAGTATGTATTATCAAGTGTTAGGACCCCTAGGGAGTCCCCATGACCCCTTTTGACACATTTGAAGGTTCAAGTGTGTATTAAGGGGTATTAAGACCCTTTAAGACATTATTGAGCATTCAACTGTGTCAAAAGAGGTCATGTGAACTCTTTAGGAGGTCCTAGTATGCGTTATCAAGTGTTAGGACCCCTAAGGAGTCTTCATGACCCCTTTCGACACATTTGAATGCTCAAGTGTGGCTTATGGTGTATTAATACTATTTAAGCCACACTTGAGCATTCAAATGTGTCAAAAAGTGTCATGGGGACTCCCTAGGGATCCTAACGCTTGATAATGCATACTAGGACCCCCTAAAGAGTCCCCATGACCCCTTTTGACACATTTGAAGGCTAAAGTGTTTATTAAGGTGTATTATTACCCCTTAAAAAACACTTGATCCTTCAAATGTGTCAAAAGGGGTCATAGGGACTCCCTAGGGGTCCTAACACTTGATAACGCGTACTAAGACCCCTAGGGAGTCCCCATGACCTCTTTTGACATATTTGAATGCTCAAGTGTGTCTTAAGCGGTCTTAATACTCTTTAAGACACACTTGAGTATTCAAATGTGTCAAAATGGTTCATGAGGACTCCTTAAAAGTTCTAGTACGCCTTATCACGCGTTAAGACCCATAGAAAGTCCCCATGACCCCTTTTGACATATTTGAATGCTCAAGTGTGTCTTAAGGAGTCTTAAGACCTCTTAAGACACACTAGAGTATTCAAATATGTCAAAAGGGGTCATGGGGACTCTCTAGGGGTCCTAGTACACCTTATCACATGTTAGGACCCCTAGGAAGTCCCTATGATGCCTTTTGACAAATTGGAACACTCAAGCATGTCTTGAGGTTTCTTAGGACCACTTGAGACACACTTGAGCATGAAAATGTGTCAAAAGGGGTCATGGGGATTTTTTAGGAGTCTTAGTATGCTTTATCACATGTTAAGACCCCTAATAAGTCCCCATGACTCCTTTTGACATATTAGAACCCTCAAGTGTGTTCCAAGGGGTCGTAGAACCCTTTTAGACACACTTGAGAGTTCAAATGTCTCAAAAGGGGTCATGGAGACTTTTTAGGGGTCCTAGTATGTCTTATCATGTGTTAGGACTTCTAGGAAGTCTCTGTGACCCCTTTTGACTCATTAGAACCCTCAAGTGTTTTCTAAGGGGTTGTAGGACCCCTTCGGACACACTTGAGGGTTCAAATGTGTCAAAAGGGGTGATAGAGACTTCATAGGGGTCCTAGTATGCCTTATCACATGTTAGGAACTCTAAAATGTCCCCATGACCCTTTTTGACACATTAGAATGCTTGAGTGCTACCACCCTTTCAAACACACTTGAGTGCTAAGGTGTCCCCATGATCCCTTAAGACACACTTGAGCATTCAAATGTGCCAAAAGGGGATATGAGGACTCCCTAGGGGTCCTAGTATATGTTATCAAGCGTTAAGACCCCTAGGGAGTCGCCATGACCCCTTTTGACACTTGAGGGTTATTAAGACCCTTTAAGACACACTTGAGCATTCAAATATGTCAAAAGGGGTCATGGGGACTCCCTAGGGGGTCCTAGTATGCGTTATCAAGTGTTAAGACCCCTAGGGAGTTCCCATGACCTATTTTGACACATTTGAATGCTCAAGTGTGTCTTAAGGGGTATTAATACCCCTTAAGACACACTTGAGCATTCAAATGTGTCAAAAGAGGTTATGGGGACTCCCTAGGGGTCCTAGTACGTGTTATCAAGTGTTATGACCCCTAGGGAGTCACGATGACCCCTTTTGACACATTTGAATGCTCAAGTGTGTCTTAAGGGGTATTAAGACCCCTTAAGACACACTTGAGCATTCAAATATGTCAAAAGGGTTCATGGGACTCCCTAGGGGGTCCAATTATGTGTTATCAAGTGTTAGGACCCTTAGGGAGTCTCCATGACCCCTTTTGACACATTTGAATGCTTAAGTGTGGCTTAATGTTTATTAATACCATTTAAGCCACACTTGACTATTAAAATATGTTAAAATGGGTCATGGGGACTCCTTAAGAGTCCTAGTACACGTTATCAAGCCTTAGAACCTCTAAGGAGTCTCCATGACCCCTTTTGACATATTTGAATGCTCAAGTGTGGCTTAAGGGGTCCCAAGACCCCTTAAAACACACTTGAGTATTCAAATGTGTCAAAAGGGGTCATGGGGAATCCTAAGGGGTCCTTGTATGCCTTATCATGCGTTAGGACCCTTAAGAAGTCTCCATGACCCCTTTTGACACATTTGAATGCTCAAGTGTGTCTTAAGGGGTCCTAAGACCCCTTAAGACACACTTGAGCATTCAAATGTGTCAAAAAAGGTCATGGGGACTCCCTAGGGGGTCCTAGTACGTGTTATCAATTGTTAGGACCCCTAGAGAGTCCCCATGACCCCTTTTGACACATTTGAATGCTCAAGTGTGTCTTAAGGGGTATTGGTCCTAACGCTTGATAACGCGTACTAGGACCCGCTAGGGAGTCTCCATGACCCCTTTTGACACATTTGAATGCTCAAGTGTGTCTTAAGGGGCATTAAGACCCTTTAAGACACACTTGAGCATTCAAATGTGTCAAAAGGGTTCATGGGGACTCCCTAGGGGTCTTAGTATGCGTTATCAAGTGTTAGGATCCCTAGGGAGTCCCCACGACCCTTTTTTACAAATTTGAATACTCAAGTGTGGTTTGAGGGGTATTAAGACCCTTTAAGACACACTTGAGCCTTCAAATGTTTCAAAAGGGGACATGGGGACTCCCTAGGGGTCCTAGTACATGTTATCAAGCGTTAGGACCCCTAGGGAGTCCCCATGACCCCTATTGACACATTTGAATGGTCAAGTGTGTCTTAAGGGGTCCTAAGACCCCTTAAGACACACTTGAGTATTCAAATGTTTCAAAAGGGGTCATGGGGAATCCCTAGGGGTCCTAGTATGCCTTATCACGTTTTAGGACCCTTAAAAAGTCCCCATGACCCCTTTTGACACATGTGAATGCTCAAGTGTGTTTTAAGGGGTCCTAAGACCCCTTAAAACACACTTGAGTATTCAAATGTGTCAAAAGAGGTCATGAGGACTCCTTAGGGAGTCCTAGTATGCGTTATCAAGTGTTAGGACCCCTAAAGAGTCCCCATGACCACTTTTGACACATTTGAATGCTCAAGTGTGACTTAAGGGTTATTAAGACCCCTTCAGACACACTTGAGCCTTCAAATATGTCAAAAGGGGTCATAAGGACTCCCTAAGGGTCCTAGTACATGTTATCAAGTGTTAGGACCGCTAAGGAGTCTCCATGACCCCTTTTGACATATTTGAATGCTCAAGTGTGTCTTAAGGGGTCTTAATACTTCTTAAGACACATGGAGCATTCAAATATGTCAAAAGGGGTCATGGGGACTCCCTAGGGGTCCTAGTATGTGTTATCAAGTGTTAGGACCCCTAGGGAGTTCCCATGACCCCTTTTGACATATTTGAATGTTGAAGTGTGTCTTAAGGGCTCTTAATACCCCTTAAGACACATTTGAGCATTCAAATGTGTCAAAAGGGGTCATGAGGACTCTTTAGGGGTCCTAGTACTTGTTATCAAGCGTTAGGACCCTTAGGGAGTCTGCATGACCCCTTTTGACATATTTGAATGCTCAAGTGTGTCTTAAGGGGTCTTAATACCCCTTAAGACACACTTGAGCATTCAAATGTGTGAAAAGGGGTGATGGAGACTCCCTAGGGGTCCTAGTATGCGTTATCAAGTGTTAGGAACCATAGGGATTCCCCATCACCCCTTTTGACATATTTGAATGCTTGAGTGTGTCTTAAGAGGTATTAATACCCCTTAAGACACACTCAAGAATTCAAATATGTCAAAAGGGGTCATGGGGACTCCCTAGGGGGTCCTAGTATGCGTTATCAAGTGTTAGGACCCCTAGGGAGTCCCTATGACCCCTTTTGAAATATTTGAATGCTCAAGTGTGGCTTAAGGGGTATTAAACTCATTAAGACACACTTGAGCCTTGAAATGTGTCAAAAGGGGTCATGGGGACTCCCTAGGGGTTCTAACCATTGATAATGTGTACTAGGACCCCTATGTAGTCCCCATGACCCCTTTTAACACATTTGAATGCTCAAGTGTGTCTTAAGGGGTAATACCTCTTAAGAGACACTTGAGCATTCAAATGTGTCAAAAGGGGTCATGGGGACTCTCTAGGGGTCCTAGTACATGTTATCAAGTGTTAGCACCCCTAGGGAGTCTCCATGACCCCTTTTGACACATTTGAATACTCAAGTGTCTCTTAAGGGGTCTTAAGACCCCTTAAGACACACTTGAGTATTCAAATGTGTCAAAAGGGGTCATGAATACACTTGAGTATTCAAATGTGTCAAAAAAGGTCATTGGGACTCCCTAGGGGTCCTAGTATGCTTTATCATGCGTTAGGATCCTTAAGAAGTCCCCATGACCCCTTTTGACATATTTGAATGCTCAAGTGTCTTAAGGGGTTCTAAGACCCCTTAAGACACACTTGAGCATTCAAATGTGTCTTAAGGGGTTCTAAGACCCCTTAAGACACACTTAAGCATTCAAATTTGTCAAAAGCGGTCATGGGGACTCCCTAGGGGTTTTAGTATGCCTTATCACGTGTTAAGACCCATAAGAAGTCCCCATGACCCTTTTTGACATATTTGAATGCTCAAGTGTGTCTTAAGGTGTCTTAAGACCCCTTATGACACATTTGAGCATTCAAATATGTCAAAAGGGGTCATGGGGACTCTCTAGGCGTCATAGTACACCTTATCACATGTTAGGACCCCTAGCAAGTCTCCATGACCCCTTTTGACATATTGGAACACTCAAGCATGTCTTGAGGGTTTTTAGGACCCTTTAAGACACACTTGAGCATGCAAATGTGTCAAAAGGGGTCATGAAAACTTTTTAGGAGTCTTAGTATGCCTTATCACTTGTTAAGACCCTTAAGAAGTCTCCATGACTTATTTTGACACATTAGAACCTTCAAGTGTGTTCCAAAGGGTCATAGGACCCCTTCAGACACACTTGAGGGTTCAAATGTGTCAAAAGGGGTCATGGGGACTTTTTAGGGGTCGTAGTATGTCTTATCATGCGTTAGGACCTCTAGGAAGTCCCCATGACCCCTTTTGACACATTAGAACCCTCAAGTATTTCCTAAGGGGTTGTAGGACCCCTTCGGACACACTTGAGGGTTCAAATGTGCCAAAATGGGTGATAGAGACTTCATAGGGGTCCTAGTATGCCTTATCATGTGTTAGGACTCCTAAGATGTCCCCATCACCCCTTTTGACATATTGGAATGCTCGAGTGCTACCACCCCTTCAAACACACTCAAGCATTCCAATGTGTCAAAAAGGGTCATGTGGACTTCCTAGGGGTCCTAACATGTGATAAGGTGTACTAGGACCCCTAGAAAGTCCCCATGAACCATTTTGATATATTTGAACCCTCAAGTGTGTTCAAAGGGGTCCTACAACCCCTTAGGACACACTTGAGGTCGAAAGGAGTCATGGGGACTTCCTAGGGGTCCTAACGCGTGATAAGATGTACTAGGACCCCTACGAAGTCCCCATGACCCCTTTTGACACATCTAAACCCTCAAGTGTGCCTGAAGGGGTCCTACGACCCCTTCAAACACATTGGAGGGTTCACATGTGTCAAAAGGGGTCATGGGGACTTTCTTGTGGTCCTAGTACACCTTATCACGTGTTAGGACCCCTAGGAAGTCCGCATGACCCCTTTTGACACATATATTTATATAATATAAATGTTAAATATAATTATATACAATACATGTTAATATATAAAAATTATATTAATTTATAAAATATTATAATATAAAATATATATGACATACAATTTAAAACCCCTAAGATATTATAATATAATGTAGATAAATTAATATATAATTATATATAATACATATTTAAACATTATATACAAAAGTTCAATTTTTTCATATACTCCCTCAATTTTTTCATACTTGGCAAAATCGGGTACCTGATTTACCCGATTTCAAAAATTGAAATTTTTCATATACTCCCGCTGTTTTTTCATACTAGGCAAAATCGGGTACCCGATTTCAAAAATTCAAATTTTTCATATACTCCTGCCATTTTTTCATACTCAGCAAAATCGGATACACGATTAGGCTTGTGCTTTGGTGTTAGGTTTTCCCAGGTGTACTGACACCCAGGCCTACTAAAAAGTCAACAAGCACTTTCATGCGCTTTTGGACGAGTGAAAAGTGAATATTTTCACATCGCCACTTTTTGGCCCCTCATGATCTTGCACATACCCAAGAACACATAAAGCATGAATATTTTTGTATTTTTGAAATCTAATTAGCATGCAATATTTAACACAAAGGAGAAATCTAATACTAACAAGATAAAAGGAAATCTAACACCAAAAAGAAAGAGAGTAAGCTAGTTAGGTTCACCAAAATGAATAGAGATAAAATGGAATCACTTGTATTGAATGTAATGTGTGGGGGAAATATGAGATCCACTTCTAAATCTAAATTTCCAATGGAAAGATCCAATTTGATCAACCAAAAAGTTAATGCACAATCAAATCAGTCTATGGAGAATATGGAAAAGGAAGAAAACTTTATATTTCCCTATAAAGGAATTGTGCTTGAAATTTGAAATAATTGAAATAGAAGTACTAACCTTAAATTAGGGAAAATCTAGAAAATGTCAATTTTTTAATGTTTGTGTGTACTCTCAGGCAATTTTGCAACCTATTTCGAACTGGAAATGCTGAGACGAAGAAAACCCAAAAATATTTTATCTTTCTGACAGTAGGTAGTCTTTGACCCTCATAAAAGGTCAAAGGCTAGATTCTTTATTTGAAGGTCGATTCTGACTTTGTTCGTAGATCTCGGAAGTTCACCGAAAAGGGTATCCAAATCCGATCTTAGATCTAAAATTTTGCACCTGTACTTGCAAGAAAAAGGGGGTTTTTGTTTGTATGGGGGGTTTGCCTTGGTCAAACCCCAATTTAGGAATTAGGGTAAAAGCACAATAAGCTGTCACCCTTTTACAAAGGAAGAGGCTAACAACACCAAAATGAAAAAACTTCAAGGGCATAAAAGTCACATTTCTATTTAGAATTTGAAGATGATGTAAACTGATGAAATGTGTGAAATAGGATGAATTTTATGCCTATAATTTTTTAAAATTATTTTGGACATAAATTAATATATTTTTTTAATTTTTAAAGTCTATTTTTCATGTCCTGAAAATACAGCAAATCAGGGGGTTTACCTCTCGTCAAATAATTATAAGTAAGACATTGTTTTTTCTTCCAATTTCAAAATATGTTTTAGATGACATGTATACCTAGTGCAACAAAAAGGAAAGAAGTGTTTTCGATATATAATTTGCCTGTTATAAGTATTCAAAGTACAACTTACACGAAATCAGTAGTTTTTATCTCCCCCCACTTTTCAGCTATCAAAATTTTTCTAAAATTCAAATAAATTATATATTCTTGAAGAAGATTGTCTCCTCTAGTGCTTCATATAATTTTAATTTTTTTTTAATTGATTTACTATTTTTTTTAATTTATCGAATCGACAACTTCTCAAAGCTTTATATACCTACATGTGGTTTTTTACAAATTTGTTTAACATTTTCCAATTGAAATTATATAAAATTTATATTTTTAGAATTGTAATTCCGAGATCTACAAAAGGGTAGTTTTAGTTTTTTCAAATTTTTAATTTGCAGAAGAGAAAAAAACACCACAAGTGCAAATTGTGTATTATTTGTATTTTTTAAGTTTTGGCTGCCAAGTTGGCATGCCACTTAGGATGACTCAGCCGAGTGGGACTCGGCCGAGTCCCCTCAAGTCGTCGGCCCCTCGCGACCGGTCGCGTGAGCGACCAGTCCTTTCAAACCGAAGGGTATATATGTGCATAATATTTTTTTAAAAATATATATCAATTGCGAATTTACATTCTTATTTTAGGATATAAGGATATTTTGAAGCAAGGAGTCATTCTTTTGGAGAAGTTTCAAAAAAATTTTGATTTCGAAAGAGTTTGAAGACAAGTTTTTTAGTGACGAAGTAGTAAAACAATAAAAAAAATCTTGCTTAAATATTTGAGCAATGGGAAATAAAAGGACTAGAACAAGGAAGTATGATCGTAAAAGGGATGACCAAATGAAAGGTCATACGAAACGTGTCCAAGAGCAACCAATGGATGTTGAAGAAGAACCTATCGCTGTAGAAGGTGCAACTCAACTAGGGGAGGATATTGGTAGTAGTCGAAGTATACATTTTTTTCCTACAATGCAGAATTTGATGGACATGAATGAGGAATCACTTATTAGTCAAATTGAACCGGAACACTTGGTACCTGAAAGCACTATTAAATTGCATCTCAAAAATATGTGGATGGAATATTTTGAGAGTAAATCTTTGGTGGGAAAAACACAATTATTTGCAAATTTATTCAAGAAAAAAGAAATGACTCCGATTTTGGAATTGTTGGGTATTGATAATAGGAAAGTTGGAGGAGGTAAAGTAAAAGAGACAATAATTCAAAATTTACAAGATGCACTGAATGTTGTTAACAAGGCAGATCATAAAGGACCAAATTCAAATGAAGCTAGAAGAGCCTTGATGACTATGATAACTAGTAAGAAATTGACACATAAAAATCAAGTTCGAGCAATTTCTGATTTACTCAACGTATCTTGAAGAACTATACAGAGATATATTAGGAAGAGAAATATGTTGGATATGAATATTGAAAAGAATTGGGTACAGATTTGTAGACTTCCCCGTAAAGATAGAATTTCTGAAGATGTAAGAAGACGGGTCATTGATTTTTGGACCAACCACTCTCACGTTTCTTCCAATAGAAGGGGCACTATACAAATGGATGATGAAGAGACCGGTATGAAGATTTCACATCCAAAACATTTTGTCGATACTACACAAAGTGAATTGTTTGAAGCATTCAAACATGAATTTTTAGATGTGAAAATATGTCAGAGAATGTTTGAGATGTTGCGCCCTTGCTTCGTACGTATAAATAAGGTTCGTGAAACATGTTGTCGAAATCATGTTGAGTTTCACTTATACTTGCAATCATATAAAAAGGTTATGACAATACTTAATCTAGGTATGGTTACTGGAAGTATAACATAATTTATAAAGTCCATTTTATGTGATAAATCAGAAGATTCAGATGAATTTAATGTCCAGTGTATAAAAAATGAATGCAATAATTATGGAAATTTGCAGCAATTTCCTTTACAATTTGATAATATTGATGTTACAACACCAGTCCAGTGGAAGAGATTTGAATATGAGATATACCAAACGAAGACAGGAGGTGAATCAAAAAAAATTACATTAAAAGAGAGTGAATTACCGTACCTTCAGTTCATGGACAGATTTCGATCTATGATTTATCCACATATCCAACATTGTCATGGTGCACGATGGCAAGCTAAACAGTTTCGTGATTCCAAAAATTGTTTCCCACTTGGTTGTATTCTTTCAGTTGTAGATTTTGTAGAGAATTATACATTTTCCCCTCAAAAGGAGCTCCAAAGTCAATATTATCATTCTGATCAAGTTGCAATATTTGTGCATGTGACCTATAGACATGCACAATACGATTTGGATGTGATAGAATCTGGTATAGATCAAAATGAACGCATTATCATCAAGGAGGTTCATTTCTATATTATTGATGAAAAGGTTCATGATAGGAGCTATGTGGCTCATTGTTTCAACATGTTTTTCAACAATCTTGCAAGTCGTGGGATAAATGCTTCACAACATTGGATCTGGTCTGATGGGTGTGCAGGTAAGTACGTACATGCATTATAAATTTTATTTTAATTTTTTTTTGAGCATTTCTAGATATATTTATGTGTCACATTTAAATACATTTTTGTATTTATTTGAATTGTAGGTCAATTTAAGTCTGCAAAAGCTTTTAATTGGTTAGCCATGCAACATGCTAGACACAACGTTAAGTTTGTTTGGAACTTCTTTGAAAGTGGACATGGAAAAGGAGAACATGATGGAGCAGGAGCATGTGTGAAGCATGCACTCCGACAACATGAACTTCAAGGTATGTGTACATAAATTTGATATTCAACTTGTTTACTTGACTAGACTATTTAAAACTTTACATTACATGTACACATGTATATATATAACTAAATTGTTAAAAATATATCTCTCTAGGTAACATGATAGAGAATTCAAAGAAGATTGTTGAATGGTGTCAAAATCATTTCGCTACTCGAGACACAAAATACAACAAATGTTACTTTTGGGAAGTGATAGGTATTTATTTAATTTACTTTTATTTTTCAAACTCAAATTCATGAAACTACATATACAGATATGTCATGTATGTGTGTTTTAACTTGTTGTATATATATATATATATATATATATAATGCATTTCACATTTTTCATGATTTCAAACTGAGATCTATATATCAATCCATCCAATCCAGATATCGATCGATCGAATCCCTACAATTGTCAATCAATTGTTGGAATTAGAAGTTTGCATCAAGTGATGACTACGGGACAACACAAGCCTCCACTGATTCAACTAAGAGATAAATCATGCTTTTGTGAAGATTGTCTTAACAACAACACAATGAGTCAATGTGTTAATATTGCAAATGGATATGTTTCAATATGGGATCATAAAGTGTTAATTAGAATGCCTCCTTATGAAGATGATGACAATGTCATAGACATCCATGATCCTATATATTCAGCTGACTATGAACGTGTTTCTGATTTAGTTGTTACAGGTGCGTATTTTTTATTTCTAAGTATATTTACATGATATATATATATATATATATATATATATATTATACATGAACTTGAGGTTTAAATTTAACATTTACTTGTACACATAAATATAAATTGTGTAGGTGATATTTTTGCTGTGGTTGTGGATCCTAAGAATATAGAAGGTGTAGATTATTATCTACTAAGATGCACCAAGGAAAAACACAAGTTGCTTGAAGAAGTTGTTGATGGTGATGGACAAAAATATCCGACAGGTTCAGTTGTTATTGAAGGCACCTATTATCAACAAGATAAGATTGAAAAAAATGGAATTAAATTTGTTGAATACATGCATGGAGAGAGAGTTCTACATTATAGTCACTTGGTTATAGCGATGAAATTGCAGTTTGAAACTGTGTCAAAAAAAGGGTCAAGTAAAAACAAAAGTGGAAGTTGCCTATTGAAGAGCATGAAAAACTTTTGGAGATAATAAAGGATAGAGAGGATCCAGACTACATGTATCAGGAGCTTTAGGTTTAAGGATTTTAATTTTTACATACTTAATTTAAATCCTATTTGAAACTTCTATGTAGACTTTAAATTTGATTTGAAATTTATGATTAGATTGAATTTATGGATCAAGATTAAACCTGAATTGAATTTTAATTGATGAAAGTTATCTCTCTCTCTCTCTCTCTCTCTCTCTCTCTCTCTCTCTCTCTCTCTCTCTCCCTTTCCCCTTCCCCTTCCCCTTCCCCCCCCTCTCTCTCTCTCTCTTAGAACTAGAACTTTCAATTTACTTTCTACTTGAATTTTAATTTCAATTTATTCATTAGATTGATTAGATAAATATTAGATAGGTCTATATTTCTATTTTTTGTTTAGATTGATTAAATGTAGGTCTATATTTGAATTGAAATTAGATTGATTCTTTTTTCAATTGATTAGAATAGATTGATTTCTTGAATTGCATACCTTTCTAGTCTAGATAAATTTCTATTTATTGATTAGATTGATTAGATAGGTAAATTGAATTTTAATTGATTGGATAGAACTTTCAATTTACTTTCTACTTGAATTAAATTAATTTCAATTTATCAGATTAGATTGATTAGATAAATATTAGATAGGTCTATATTTCTATTTTTTGTTTAGATTGATTAGATAGGTCATGGCTTAAGGGCTTAAGGGGTCATGGCTTAAGGGCCAAATGGGTTAAGGGCTTAAGGGCTCATGGATTAAGGGGTCATGGCTTAAGGGGTTAGGGCTTAAGAGCTTAAGGGGTCATGGCTTAAGGGGTCATGTTCGGTTCTTAAGGGCCTAAGGGGTCATGTGAGGTCATGTTAGGACATGTGAGGTCATGTGAGGTCATATTAGGTCTTATTAGTTCATTTAAGGTCATGTGAGGTTATGTGAGATCATTTTAGGTCTTAAGGGGTCATGTTAGGTCTTATTAGTTCATAGTAGGTCTTATTAGTTCATAGTGAGGTCATGTGAGGTTATGTGAGATCATTTTAGGTCTTAAGGGGTCATGTTAGGTCTTATTAGTTCATAGTAGGACTTATTAGGTCATGTTAGCTCATATTAGGTCATATTAGGTCTTATTAGGTCATGTTAGGTCATATTAGGTCATGTTTGGTCCTTAAGGGCTCATGTGAGGTAAAATTAGGTCTTAAGTGATCATTTTAGGTCTTAAGGGGTCTTTTAGGTCATGTTAGGTCTTAAGGGGTCTTATTAGGTCATGTGAGGTCATGTTAGGTCTTAAGGTGTCTTTTAGGTCATGTGAGGTCATATTAGGTCTTAAGGGGTCTTTTAGGTCATGTTAGGTCATATTAGGTCTTTTAGGTCTTATAAGGTCTTGAGGGGTCATGGCTTAAGGGGTTAAGGGCTTAAGGGGTCATGGATTAAGGGTCATGTTCGGTCCTTAAGGGCTTAAGGGGTCATGTGAGGTCATGTTAGGTCATGCTAGGTCTTATTAGGTCATATTATGTCATGTTTGGTCTTTAAGGGGTCATGTGAGGTCAAATTAGGTCTTAAAAGGGATCATTTTAGGTCTTAAGGGGTCATGTTAGGTCATGTTAGGTCTTATTTTAGGTCTTAAGGGGTCATGTTAGATCATTTTAGGTCTCATTTTAGGTCTTAAGGGGTCATGTTAGATCATTTTAGGTCTTAAGGAGTCATGTTAGGTCTTATTAGTTCATAGTAGGACTTATTAGGTCATGTTAGCTCATATTAGGTCATATTAGGTCTTATTAGGTCATGTTAGGTCATATTAGGTCATGTTTGGTCCTTAAGGGCTCATGTGAGGTAAAATTAGGTCTTAAGTGATCATTTTAGGTCTTAAGGGGTCTTTTAGGTCATGTTAGGTCTTAAGGGGTCTTATTAGGTCATGTGAGGTCATGTTAGGTCTTAAGGGGTCTTTTAGGTCATGTGAGGTCATATTAGGTCTTAAGGGGTCTTTTAGGTCATGTTAGGACATGTTAGGTCATATTAGGTCTTTTAGGTCTTATAAGGTCTTGAGGGGTCATGGCTTAAGGGGTTAAGGGCTTAAGGGGTCATGGCTTAAGGGGTTGGGGCTTAAGGGCTTAAGGGGTCATGGCTTAAGGGTCATGTTCAATCCTTAAGGGCTTAAGGGGTCATGTGAGGTCATGTTAGGTCATGCTAGGTCATATTAGGTCATGTTTGGTCTTTAAGGGGTCATGTGAGGTCAAATTAGGTCTTAAGGGATCATTTTAGGTCTTAAGGGGTCATGTTAGGTCATGTTAGGTCTTATTTTAGGTCTTAAGGGGTCATGTTAGATCATTTTAGGTCTCATTTTAGGTCTTAAGGGGTCATCTTAGATCATTTTAGGTCTTAAGGGGTCATGTTAGGTCTTATTAGTTCATAGTAGGACTTATTAGGTCATGTTAGCTCATATTAGGTCATAAATTAAATATTAATTTTAAAGATCAATTAATTTTTGGCTTCAATTACAAAATCTGGAAACATGTATCAATGTACAAATAGATCAATATATATATATATATATATCTCAAAAATCAAACATGTACATCAATGTTTAAATGTCTATATAGTGCAAAATCCAAACATGTGTCAATGTACAAATAGATCAATATACAAAACATGCACCTACATATCAATGTAAATGTACACACACACACACACACATATATATATCTCAAAAATCAAACATGTACATCAATGTTTAAGTGTCTATACATATATATCACAAAATCCAAACATGTATCAATGAATACATCAACTACGTTGATGATCACCATCACGTGCTAGATGTGCGGGCCTGTGTGGATCCTCATCCTGCTGGACCTGAGTCTGTAAATGTAAATATAATGTTACATATATATATATATATATAAGAACTTGAAATGTAAATAAATTTTATAAAATTTTAATTTTTAATTTATTTCAAGTGTACCTCTGTATCATGATGAATCAGATCAGCAAGCTCCTCTAAATCTCCATATGCAGCACCTGTCGCAATGTCCTGTACCACATTTAAATACATTTAAATTTAAATATAGAACTATATGTACACATGTATATCTATATAAATTGAAATTAAATCCAGATTCTTCTACCTGCTGTAATGCACCTCCAAGGTCGGATAACTCAGAAGAGTGCAAGGACATTGCATCAGGATCAATGGCATCGTCCATAAGCAAATCTGAGAATCTACTATGAACTCATGAGGTCGTAGCCTGTGTCTGCTGTGTGGGAGCCTGTGTATGCTGTGGAGGCGGTGTAAGATCATCCACACTCTATCTAGAAGAACCTCCCTCTGCATCTGAGCTCTGACCTTGACTGCTGCCTGTGGAGGATCTACGACATTGTCCTCCTCCAATGAAAGTAGATAAATCACGTGGCTCAATCCCATGCAATGTAGAAATCCTCTGGTAAGCAGCCAAGAGATCACTCACTAACATACCACTAATCTCACGCATGCGATCCTCAGGTAGTCGTCCTATCTCATCTGGAGTAGGAAGATCAAATCTGATGTATGGGTCATAAAATGGACTAGATGGTGATACACCTGCACTCGTCCATGATCGCAGCATGTACCTACCCACACGATCAGATGAAAATTGCTCAACCTGAGTCGCAATGGTGGCAATGCTAGAATACATATCTAAACGTGTGTCCTCAGCTGCAACCTGCCCAGCTCCAGTGTAGGCCTCCAAACCTTTTGGAAGAACCAAAAGGTTTTGACCCACCAATGCCCTCTTACTAGGGGGCTGTGGTATATCGGATCGTCTACACTTATCCTGATATCTCCCCCGACCCTGACCAGCATGTGGAGGTAGATCTATGTAGTCAACATCATAGCCCAAATGAAACTCTGCAAATAATTGTTTGCAGAAATATAGTGGCACCTCATCCTTTTGGGGCCACATATGATGTGCTGCTAACCATCTAGGATATATAAAAGGGGCCACTATGTCATCTATACAAAAAGTGACCCTATATGCTCGAACCACCCTCTTATTAATGTAATGGGTGCCAAACATGTTCTTCACCTGAGTGACTGAGACATCTGAATCAACTGTCCTCCAACCTACTATCCCTATGACAGTGCTAGATAGGCTATGATAAAAAACATCAATCGATACATCATCATATGGATTGTATGATTCAGCCTTTTGAATCATACTCATGAGCTCGGTGCGTATAGCTGTCAATTTCTCCCTATTAGGGAGAGTAGTACTATTCTGCAGTGTTCGCTCTAATGCAGTCAGAGTAGCCTGCATCCTAGAGATAGTCTCATCTCTACGACTATCTCTAGCATGTGGGGCCTGGGTACTATTACGGTCTGAGGGAGCTCGTGATCCATGACTATCATGGACACTCTGATCTGAACCACTAGAAGCCATGAGTGATATGCACACAAAGGTAATATATATCTAGATCTAGATATAGATAAAAAATGCTCGCTGCAAGTAGGCACATGTGCACATATACATACATCCAAATGTTAGAAAATCAATTGATAAATATATATATATCTACAAATTAATTTAAATAAATTAAAAATATCTAACTTTCAATTTGTACATGTGTTGTACAATACTTCAAGTAAACATGGAAACATTTTAAAAACTTCAAACAAACACACATGAACTAATTTTCAAATGCATTTTTACATAATATAAATTAAATTATATTAAATTAAACATTTAAATTCATGCATTTACATATGCACATGTGTAATATTTTTAAATATTTAAAAACATAATTTAAACTTGAAGGCATTTACACATGTATTCAATCATGGTAGTAGAACTAATTCATGTGCACGCATATTTACTAATTTGAATGCATATTTACATGTACATATTTACTTTACACACATGACAAAAATTAATTTGTACAAATTTCCATAACTAGAGAGGGAAAAACATTATATTGAAATTAAATACTAAAAGAAATGGTGAAAATGTATGGTTCTTAACCTGGTCTTAAATGAGCTCATCTTAAGGGTCTTATGAGCTTGTCTTAAGGGTCCTATTGGGTATTAACCTTCTCTTAGAGGGACTTTGTAATGTTTGACTGTGTGATGATTACCACAATGTGTTATGGAACTTTCATAGGAAAATACTTTATCCTAAGTTTTAGATAGTATCAAAACCTTAGTTTGGTAACTTTAGGCAACTAAAAATAAATATGACCTTATAATTAAGGTATCCTAGATATAATAAGAGTTAGGGCTTTATTCATTTTGATAAATAGGAATTTTCTTAGCAAAGGATGAAAATAATAGTTTTGATAATATCCAGCACTATACTTATTTAGACTAAAAAAAATGCATAGGGGAGTTTGATCATCCACGGGCCATGACAAATAGAATAAGGAAATATGACAATCTAGACCGTGACTAAGATTAAAGAGAACTAATTGAATTGATTAAATAATATTGGCACTAGACAAAAATGTTTAATTACTCAATCTACTAACAATAATAAATCAATACAAAAGAAAAGTGTTAAGAGTTCAATGATAGCAAAGTGTTCAAACAAACAATACTATTTCAAATCAATTTAGTTGGCTACCTTGGCTTTATAGAAAGTTATATATATTGATGGTATAGTTTTCTTGTGGCTTGATAATAATTAAATTATTAATTTTGTATTACAAAGTGTGATAAGTTAAAACACATTAGTATGCAAATGTTATCTAATAATTGTTATCAGATAACTATATAATTCTTAGGATTTACTATGACATCTTTCTTCATATTGCCTTTCCTGTCTCACAACTATAGGTCTTATAAAGATGAATGCCAATATCATGGTCCAACTCTAAAATATCAAAAAGAAAGTAATGCAATTTCAAAGATATATACGAAATATTTGGGCTAAATCAAAGAGTGTTACAATGGATAATGATACTTTATTTCAACATTTTTGTGACTATTATGTGTTTTGGTTATGCTAGTCTATTTTGTTTCTTTCCATTTATTGATATAGCATCTAGTCATTATTAAACTACTTTGTTCAATATTAAAACACATGACAACTTAAAACTTAAGGATTAATTTATCAGGAGTCAACAATGAAATAAAATAAAAGTGCATGCTATAAAGAAAAGTTGTTTTAATATATAACTTGATCTAATGGCATGAAAACAATATAACTCGAACAATGATGATTATTGAATGCATAAGGTAAGTTGCTTACTACACTATTTAGTCATTTAACCTAGGTAGCGGTTGCACTTGTCCTTGTCACTTGGGTCCTATTGGGTCTTAAGGGTCACATTAGGTCTTAAAGGTTTTAATTAGGTCTTATTGAGCTAAGTAAGGGTGAACTATTTTGACCTATTAAGTTCTATTAGGTCTTAAGTGGTCCTATTAGGTCTTAAGGGTCCTAATAGGTCATATTTAGTGGATGTTAAGTCTTGAAAGTGTTCCTATTAGGTCAGTAAGAGTAGATAGTCCATTATGTTTTAATTTTGATATTATTAAGTTAAATATTGGATCTTATAATTACATCCATCCTATTAGGTTTTAATGGCCTTATTAAATGTCTCAAGGGTAGGTGGACTATTGCATGTTTTTAAACGTTCCAGTTTACATTTTACTTAAATTATATATGTTTTCTATGTTTAAGTTTTATTTGTTAATTTTGTACATTTTTAAAAGTAAATACAATACATATTAAGAAAAGACTTTTTTTTACATATGAATATTAAAAAAATAATTAAAAAATATTTAAACAACATATATACATAAAAAATAACTAAAAAACACAAACAAAAAAATTTAAAAAAAAAAAAAAAAAATCTACCTCTGACTCGGCCGAGTTGCACTATCACTCTTTAGCCGCTTTCCTTAGCCCCTCACTATTCAAATGAGGGGCTAAAACCATTGAGCGGGCTATTAGTAGTGCCTCGTAGACTCGGCCGAGTCCTACTCGGCCGAGTAGGACTCGGCCGAGTCTCCATGGCCACGTAGGTGCCACTCGGTGCCCCGTGGCACCTCCCCTTCTTCGGCCGAGTAGGACTCGGCCGAGTTAGTCGGGTTAGCCAAAAGGGTGACACCCGATTGTGCTTTTACCCATTAACCTTGAAATTGAATTGAAATATAGTATGCATAAACAAAGCAAATGAAATCATTCACCTTGCTTATGTTGAAGTCCTTGTAGAGGATTCGAATCCTCAAATCCACAAGTAGGAATGCTTCAATGGATGTAAAATGAATGTAGGATGTCTCAAATCAATGGCATTTGATCTTCAACACCAATCTTGAATAGATCTTTGCATATGAGGAGGCTTGGATGAATGCAGAAGGATGGATCTTCAAGGGGGCTCCAAAGAGATTGAATCCTTCAATGGATAACAATGGATCTCCTTGATGGATGAATGCTTGAACACTTGAATTCTTGAAGGCTTTCTTGCACTTGCTTTCTCATGAAATTTCTTTCGAGATGTGGACGAAAAAACTTGATTAGAGATGGAGAAAATGAGAGAGGAAGGCCTCCTTTTATAGTGAACTAGGGCACAATCCTCTAGAGGGGCCACCTTGGAGAATTAAATACCAATTAGGTCCTAACCTTTAGAAAATATACCTAGATTAAATGAAATTTAAGGATTTACCATTTTGAAACCCAAAATGGACGACCTGGAGGTGGGAAAACAAATATCTCCAAAACCCGACACCTGAAAATCAGGGAAATTTGAAATCTGGATAGGGGGTCAAGGACGAGCTTGAATCTAACCTAGGTCAGGGTCAAGGTCAATCCTGACCAGGTCAGGGTTGAGGTCAACTTTGACTCTTAAGGTCAACATTGACTTTGTGGTAAAAAACCTTAGGATCCTGACCGAGAATGCTAGGAAATTCAGATATGAAGTGAAAATCAGGTGCAAAGGAAAGTAGAACAAGAAGAAAAGCCATATACATGTAGAGACCCGATCAAGGTGCTTAACATGACCCCAAACCACTTACTCTGAGGGCTAAACGCTCTTATCATGGAAGTGCTTCCATTTTAAGACGATACAGATGCATTATTCAAGAAAGATGAAAAAGATGAATCTTATATGTGTGCCATTTCAATATTATGGAAAAATTGGATAGAAGAAGCTAAATATGAGTGGAAAAATGATGTTTCTACTATAAATATCATTTAATAGTTATAGAGTGATCCAAGTAATTTAGATAAGTTTCATTGGAAGGGGGATACATTGAGGTATAAAGAGATATTGTACTTATGCAATAACTCCACTTTGAAACAAAAGATCATCATAAAAATTCATGAGTCTCAAAAAGTTCATTAAGGATTTTTGAAGACTTATCATTGAGTGAGGAAATAATTCTTTTGGGAAGGAATAAAAGGGAATGTTAAAAAATGTGTGGTTGAATGTTTGATTTTTCAAAGAAATAAAGGGGAGGTAGTTAAGCCACTAGGTCTCTTGCAGCCTTTAGAAATTCCTAGACAATATAGGGAAGATGTCTCCATGCATTTCATTACAGGTCTCCAAGGACCTAAAGGCAAATATGTTATTTTGGAATTGGTGGATTGGCTCATTAAATATACCCATTTTATTTTATTATCATATCTTTTTATAACAAATACAATGGAAATAGAATTTTTGGAGCATATACAAAAGTTGCATGGTACAACTAAGGTTATTGTTAGTGACCGGGATCCTATCTTTATGATTAAATATTGGAAAGGTTTATTCTGATATTTAGGAAATCATTTATCTCATAGTTCTTCATATTATATTCAATTTGATGGAAAAACTATGTTAATAAATGTTTAGAAATATATCACATTATTTCACTTCAGGTTTAAGAAATCACAATGAGTAGATTGAATACCCCTAACAGAATGGTCGTATAAAACTTCCTTCCATAGCTCATCAAAATGTCTTCTTTTATAGCACTATATGTATATCATCTCCCTTCAATCACATCATCATTTCAAGTTTTACCAAAAGTTCAATCTATGATGGACCATTTCCTTCATCAACAATAAGTACTTTTGGGAATCAAGGAGAATTTGGGCATGGAAAAAAATAGAATGAAACAATAGGTAGATCTATATCATAGTGAAAAAATATTTGACATATGGGATTGGGTATTCTTGAGATTACAAGCTTAGAATAAAATATCATTAAATAAATAAACAAAGAATGATAAGTTATCATCAAAATATTATGGTCCATACCAAATCATTCAAATGATAGCTAGTGTTGTGTACAAGCTGGAATTACGACTAATAAAAAAGATACATTCAATTTTTTTATGCTTCTTATTGGATGAAAGTCATAGGAAATAACATGCCTACATAGCCAATATTACTAGAGCTTGATGAAGAAGGAACAATCATATTAGAATCGTGATTCATTCTCTAAACATGTGCAAAGAAGATGAGGTCTAGAACACTCAAAGGATATCTTATTCAATGTTAGAATTTACTATTTGAAAATGCCACATGTAAAGGTGAAGAGTTTCTTCAGAAGAATCTTCACTAAGTTAGCATTGAGGACAATGTTTCTCTAAAGAAGGAGGGTATGCTACCCCCTTAATCATAAAGTATACATATGGTTGAGTAGCCTATTTATGGATACCTTAACTCCTATTTGAGTCATAATATTATTATTGCATTGGTATTTAGTCATATATCTGAGCCATAGTTCTATTTTAGTCATAGAGGGTATATATATAGGAGGTAGTGTGCCTTATTTTAATATATTGAGTATTGAATTATTAAAGGTTATTGGAGGTATCCCCTTTGAGGTGGATAAAGAGGTTTCACCCTTGAAGTGGCATATTATTATCGAATAATTAAAGAGTATTTCATATTATATCTTCTATTGTGCAAGTTATTTCATTAAAAAATAAGGGGGATATTTGGAAGATGAACCCACACTAGATGCACACTAAGTAGTCTATCAAGAAGGGCGAAGGAGAGTGTCCAAGGTTTGGCCAAGAGAGCATGAATGGGTAAAACACATGTAGAAGGTTGGTTTTCTTTTTTATTAAGGTAAAACATGTTTCGAATGGGCTCCAAAATACTTCACAATAAAAAGATTCAAACAATAAAGAGAAGAAAGCTAAACCTGAAAATAAACCATCAACCAAAAAATAGGAAAAAAAACAAAGACATGTTTACAAACTTGAGCCACACTACTGAAGTTCCTTATAAAATTAGGAGCCTCCAAAATTTTGTCAATAATTTTATAATGCATATCAATGACATCATGGATAATCTGGGACTGATTGGAAACACCATTTAAGTGACTATGGGTCCTAGTAGAGGGCCCTTGCAAAGAAAACAAACGTGTTTTACCTTGATCACCAACAATACCAAAATATTGACTAACAATATCAACATCTTGAAGCATGAATTTAGGTGGATTTTCTTACTTAAAAATCTTGTTGTTGGTTTTTCCTTCTTTAAATCTACTAACATTCATTTATTATTTTTTTTAATGCATAAATTATTGAGAATCTTTTCTTTGATTATCTTTTAGCAAGAGACGTCTAGAATATTTTCTATTCCACTATTGGAGATTGGGACAAATCTAGTATCAATTCTTGGCATGAGGTCTTTTTTAGATATGTGAATGTGTTAAATTGTAATTGTTATTTCTTTTGGTTTATTTTTATTACTTAGTTCTTGTGGTCCTTGTGAGAAATGATAAATTATGATTTATTCTAGAGAAAGAGTGGGTAGATTACCGAGTCCTTTGAAAGACTCATTTTTTATTGATATACAAGTTACTCTTTCCAATCAAAACTTCAAAGAATTTCTTGATACAAATAAAAATAATATTAAAAAAGTACAAAATAAATTTACAAAATTATGGCCCTATGCAAAAGAAATGGAAATATTTTTTTTTCAAAGAGTGTATGGGGTTTTATAATAGATATATTAATCACACTTAGGAGATGTCGTACAAGACATGGGTTTAAATAAAAATTTGGTAAACATATTAAAAATATTGAGCTAGAAGCGGTGAGTCAAATGACAAGTATCCGTTTGAGATCTCCTCGCATATTGGCCTCTTTAAATAGGATAGAGATAGTGAAAGTTTGAACACCTATTAGCATCATTGAAGCTACTTTTTAATTTTTTTATATCAGTTACAAAACTTTTATGATGTCACAACTTATGTAACTATCTAATCATTTTATATATTTGTTTGTAAGCTTCTCTTAATTTTGACAAAGCTTTGAACTAAAATCTCTTTGTTCTAGATTTTCTTATGGATTTGAGTATAAGTTGTAACCGCCATCTTTTTAGTAATATATAATCAATTAAAAAAATGAACTAAGATTACATTTTAATATTTTTGAAATGCTGAGTTTAATTGATTAATTAGTTTATGCACCAAACCTTTCACTACCTTTAGATATTTCTTTGTAGAAATTTTAAAGTGAATTGTTCATTTCACATGCTTAAGGGTTCATCATTTGGTTAGGCCAAATTTGATTAAAAAACAAAAGATCCTTTTGTGGCAATTCTATCTTCAAATAATATTTTTAGAATTTTTTAGTGAACCAGATCATTTGTGCTTAAAGGGTAGGCCTAATTGAATAGTTCCAATAATGATATGATCAACAGAAAATGATGACATCACTTTAATTTTGACAAGTATAGAGGATAAGGGTTGCATAGATGATGTCATTATTATATAGATAGCAAGAAATCTTAACTGGCTCAATCATATGTTAACTGGCTCAATCATAGCTCAATCATATGTTAGAGAAAATATTATTTACTCTTCCTTAAGTTACAATTAGGTAGATATTAGTTGTCATTATTTAGTATTACCTAAGTGCATTGGTATTTGCATGGGGGTCGTTGTACCTAATTCCATATCTCATTGAGACACGTCTCTTTTTTTTGCCCTCCATTCTCTATTGCCTTGTCTATATAAACAAGCTTACATAGATTTGTAAATCATCTCAATATCATTGTGAAATATTTGTCTCTCTCTTTCTGTGGAAGCTGTTGCAATCATGATCCTGACTTGGGAGAATTTCTCCAACATGGTATCAGATCTGCTCAGAGACCTTCACCAGCTCTGCTGAGATCCTGGGGAGTTCGCAGATTAGCGATATATATCTCCCGCTATTCCCTTTGGTGGCTCCCAATCTGTTTCAATTGTTCATTCCCAGTTATTTATTATATCTCCATCTCTAGTCAAATTGTGGCATGTAGTCTTGCAGGTTCAATTGGTATATGCTTGATCTGTGGTTGAGATTTTTGCATTTTTTGGACTGGGTGGATTAGTGGTTTTGGATTGGAAGCGACACATTTTTTCGTAGGCGTACTTCGCTCGACTTGCGCATTTTTTGTTTGAATGATTTACAGGTTTTCCTTGAACCTATACAATCTTCCATTTACATTTTGTATCTAGTTCATGCAGATTCGATTGAGAAGTTCATTGGTAGGAGCAATTATACTAACATGAGCTTTTGCTCCATTTTTGGGCTGGGTAGTAGCTTGGCATTGATGATAGCTTTGAGCCTCATTAGTACGATCTATATCTAGTCTTTTTTTTGCATCATTTAGTGACAGTGTTTCGTTGACCTTAGAAGCGATAAATTAGCAACCTTTGTTTTTTGTTATGTTTTGAAGGCGCGATTACTCTTCTAGGGTTTGTCGCACATGCAAAGGTAGTAATTGGCCCCACGATTTTTGCATTTGGAGATTTTTATGACATTGTTCCTGCGAAGGTTCTTTATAAAACTTATAGAGCTCGCTTCTCCTATTTTATATTTTGAGCTAAGACTCATGTGGATTATGGTTGTCTCACACAGGTGATGGTTGTTTCTCTAGCTTGATGTGCATTGTGATATTCTGCGCTTGATGATTAGGGTGTGAACTTCAATTTGGATTGTTGGTACGTGTAACCTCCAACTCATTGTCAATCATGACCTCCCTCCCTTTTTTAAGTGAAACAGGTTTTTCCTAGATTTTCTTATTTTCTTATTTTATATATTATTACGATTGCTCTATCTTGGGCTGCTTTTTGAAGAGTCGTCGTAATTATAAATAGAGTTGTCTTTCCATCTATCTCTATTTTTTTTTAAGAGGAGGAACTATGAAAAATGGAGAAATGGTATTATCACCCATCTTTGATGGCTTAATTTGTTGTCACATTTGTCTGATCTAGCTCTTGTACCTAGCACAGATCATCAAATGCTTGGAATTGCAAGAGAAATCATGCTCCTAGGAGTTATTGGTATGCACTTAGATGTTGAAATCTTAGAATCTACTACCATTTTTCTGTCCTCAAGCTCCTTGGACCCATATTTGGGAGTTATATGGTGATCATGATACTCAGCTCTTCCTAGAAGACCATCTTTCTAATTGTAGTGTTATTCTTTATTCTCTAGCACACATACCCTATGATTATGATAATATTATGGAATTTCCTACTGTGGAGCATTTTTAGACTTCATATCAGAATGAGGTTGCTTCTGAGGCTCTTAGTTCTTCTTCAAAGATAGTTGATCTTCCTTCACTTCCATAGACTCCTTCTCCAAAGTCGCTTGAGACTTCCATCGTTCTTGATTAGCTAGAGCATCATTGTCTTTTAGACTTGGGTGATGGACATGTTGTCAATGCTTCAGCATATGAGGTATCTGTTTGTTTTCTTAATATAGATTTCTATATTCCAGACATTGGTTCTTTCTTTGCGGAGTCTCACATTTCAGATTGGAGGACATATTTGAGGGGATTGTTTCCTCTTTTATGGGAATTATTGCATTTCTTTTCTCACCTCATATTCATCTTTGGATCTTTCTCCAAATCAATTTTCAGTGGCTCCCTTTTTGTCACCTTCTACTATAATTAGTTATGTTCTTGATTGGTTCATGACATCATCTTCCAAGGTCTTGGTGATATATAAGAAAATTGCAAAGACATCATCATCCCACATTTGGATTTCACTTCCTCATGCAATTTCTATCCAAAATGGGAAGCATACTTGCATCCATGAATTGTTTTCTTTCTTCCTAAGGAGAGAAAAGTGTTTTGTAAGCATTGTATTAGTTTTTGTCTTCAAACACTTGTCATTCTTTCAAGTGATTATTCGTTATGGTGGAGCCACATAGTCTATAACCTTTCATCCTATGGGGGGACATCATTTGGATCTTTGTGATGGATGTAGTTCTTGGGGGGTATTATTGTCAAGACCTCCATACATCACTTTATTCATCACTTGTATATGAGTTGCATATCTCTTTTTTGAAGAGGAGTTTTGTTTCGTGAGATTTTATCCTTTTCTCTAGTTGTAAGTGATTAGTTGCACAATTAGTTGTACATGGGCACCTAACATGGTCTAGTTGTCAGGACCCATCATCACATCATTTTTCATATTATATTTTTCTCCCTAAATTGAACTTAGGGGGGTTGTTAGAATAAATACTATTTACTCTTTTAAAGTTCCAATTAGCTAGATACTAGTAGCCATTATTTAGTATTTTTGAAGTGAATTATTATTTGTATCAAGGTAGTTGTACCTACTCTAACTACTCCCATATCTCATTGACACACATATCTCTTTCTTTTTCCTCCATTCTCTCTCACCTTGCCTATATAAGTAGGATTATGTACAATTGTAAATCATCTCAATATCATTGATATTTCATGGTGAAACATTTGTCTCTTTTCTATGAAATTTATTGCAGCCATGAGCTTGGAGTGAGAGCATTGCTCCAACATCATAGAGATCTTGTTTTGTTCAAAGTGGGAATTTTATTCTAGCAATCAATGGGTGACATCATGATAAGGTCATTTTTTGTATAATTAACAAAGGATTCTAATTGAACCTACAATTTGGTGTGTGCTATACGAAATACGATTCACCAAACAAGGGAATATTTACAAGGAAAAAAATCATAAAGATAACATGTCTCTAGTATATGATGTGGTTGTTTACTTAGTGATTCAATTTTCTCAATACTAATTAGGTTCACTTTAGATGATATTTGAATCTTCATAATTGCTAAATTCCAATTTATAAAAGATTGGATGTGGGAATAACCTATGAGACTAGAATTACATCAAAATTGCTTTATAAATTATAAATTAAAGTTTATTAGCTAGTAAGCATAAAAAGTTTAGTTGAATCTCTTATGAAGATGCTTGGAAATGGTCTTTGATGTAATCTTGGCTTGGATCCAGGATAGAAAGGACATGGATGTCTTCTCTAATGCAAGTGGATCTATACTTCATGCCTCATCTTCTATGCTTGATATTTGATGCTTGATACAAAGAGTGGGGAAAATTTTTAGACATGAGGTGAGTTAGAACAATCCTATACCCAAAAGTATGCCCTACTTTAGCAAGTTCAGCCTCAAATTTAAATCAGAAACCAATCAAGATATTGGGATTCTAAAAATGTATTTAAGACGGGATTAAGATTGAAATAGGTACAAAAGGCCACCGATAATTAAATAGGGCCTATCTATGCAAGAGGAGGTGAATGATTGAAATAATAAATAGCGTACACATAATTAAGGGATTCTCATAGAGATTGATGATATTGAATTAATAAAAGGGGTTGTAATCTAATTAATGAATTAATTGGTGCAATTGGAGGATTTAATTTAAAGAGGGTGCACACCCATAATCAAAGGGGGCCACAATGTAAATTAAATCACTAAAGGGGTCAATATTTGAATATTAATTAATTAAATATATAGGAAAAATACCAATTAATGCATGGAAGCCTTGGACACTAAAATGGGGACTAGAAAAAGACTAAAATTTAGGATAGTACAGAGGCATTCTACCAATTTTGATTGTATTGTTTTAACTTCATTATTAAAAGGATAGATTTTTTTTATTTCAAACTTGAGATGCACTCATATCATTACAATGTGAAATAACCTTTACTTTGAACACCTACATATAAGTATGTTCTAATTTATTCCATTGATTTTCTCTACAATTATTCCCTTTTTAATTTATTTTTATATGCCCTTCTCTAATTGGACACCTACATATAACTATGTTCCCATGCATGCTTACATCATTTTCACATGGCTATAAACTTGAGACCACACCCTTTATATTAGTAACCATATGCCAATGTATGCCAATTATCTCTCAAATGTTCCCACAAGTACCAAGAAGCATTTGAGACCCTTCATCTATGGAATCACATCAATTTTGAGACCTATAATGGTGGATTGGGTTATTTAGGAAGAAAAGTAAGGTTTTTTGTTCAAATGATTGAATTTGAAGACTTTGCATGCCAAAAGGGGAAGAACATACAATACATCATTAAATGTCAAAATGACATGATGGGATGAGCATGTCTAAAATATTAAAATAAAGATAAAAGGTGGATTTGGAGGAATTTCAATGCAAGATATTGAGATGATCAAGTTTGAAATGCTAAAATAAATGGCAAAAGGGATGTCATTATGAGAAAATGCTAAATCCTAAAATGAAGAAAAATTGGGAGAATTAAGGGAGATCATCTCAAGATTTTGGGATGTGAAATTCTAAAATCTTGAAATGAAGGGAAAAGAGCATGGAGGAAATTCATTCTAAAATCCCTCAATGTAAAATTCTAAAATCCCAATGATGTAGGAGCATCAAACAAATTCTATTTTTTTTTCTTTCTTACCTATTTCAGTTTGTTAAAAGTTGGTTTGAAATTAGTTTCTTGGGGGGAGGGGGGAGTGGGGGGTGTAGGGATTTTTGCGGTAGTTAGAGAAGAAAATGGTGGAGGAGGGAATTTCTAGTTAATTGAATAAGAAAAGACCGATCAATTAGAATTAGGTTTTTGAAATCCACCAAAGGGACAAATGATTCTGATGGGGCTATGAGGTTGCAATTTTGTAGACAAAAGAAATAATCCATTAAGAGGTAGAGAGGAATGTGGATGATTTTGTTAGGTAGCAGAGAGAAAATTGGGCGGGATGGAAGGACTCTATTTTGACTTATGATTTCTTGTGATGACCAATATTGTGGTTTGCTAATTTATTTGTTGCTTTAAAAGAAGAGTTCAAAGTTAGTGATTATTTTTAAAGAGAAATACCATTAGTAGTCTAATGATTGTTAGTTTATGTTTATAAGTTTAATAAGAATGCAATTTAATTTTCTTTGTTGTAATCAAGTGTCAATTTGGAAGTAGAGAGTCTTTACATTTTTATTTTATGTAAAAGTTCTCAAAGTATTAACATACTATTATTTTAGTAGTTTTTGGTTTCATTTTGAGTCCCTTTTACCTTTGAGGGTTGAACTACTTTGCATTATTTTGTCGTTGTGGAAGTTGGTCAAGCCACATAATCTTGTTGGGAGTGTAGCATATGCATCGGGACCTTTGAGTGAAGATTGGTGAAGAGTGAAGTTGTGAGAAACAATTGATTCTATGAGAATCATGTTGGTTGTCCTCTAGTATAAATGAAGCTAGGTATAAGGTGTGCAAACTTATTCCACTAAGTGGAAGCAAGTAAAAGAGTTATTGGAAGGGTGCATCTTCTAGGATCATGTTAGGTAGAGGATAGAAGTGAGAATTTTGTTACAAGGTGAACCTGTAATTGAAGAGAGAATTAGCTCTAAATTAATTTTAGTTGGGGATCGAGAGTGTATCCCAATTATTTGGAAAAATGTTTTGGATGAGGGTGTCAGTTCAAGAAGTTGAGTCCATTTTTTGGCCAAAAAGTGGAAATATTTTTCCTATTTTTTAAAATTCATCCTAATTGACCTAAAAATTTGAACCACTTAAAGATTGAATCTTTTAAAAAGTCAGAAATAAGAAATGTAATATTGAGATTTTAGTTTCTAAATATGTAATTTATATTAATACCTAGATAATAAAAAATGATTTTCACTAGGTGAACTTCCAAAAACCTCTGTTTAAAAGTCACCTTCTTAGGACCTTCCATGTCCATGCACAAAAACCATAATTTAAACTAAATGAAAGTATTGTTTTTAAGCCTTTTGGAATATGATTTTTAAGACACATAAGATTGATGAGATATTTTTTAAAATATTTTTTTATTGGGTGTGATTTCTATTTAGAAAACCCCTCGTGTACGACAAACATAAGTTGGCCTAAACTCATTATTTTTCTCTTTTTTGTACTTTTTTTCATAGTTAAATGAATTGTCTATAGTTTAATATCATATAATTTGTTTCTAAAAAAATGTGGAAAACTTTTATCCAGTTATTATACAAAAAGAAAACCTACTATGTCATGCTTATGTACCTATTTTATTAAAAATTATTTATAAAATTAAAAAAAAGGCCAACTGAACAAAAATTTTATAGTTTAAATTTTTGCAATCATATCTATAATGGGTTTTAATTTTATGAGAAAATTCCATAGAAAACATCTTCCACCAAAAGTGGGTTTCATGTGCAAAAACTTCCCCTGGAACTGGACTCAACTTCTTGCACTTACCCATTGTTACCCTCATCCTTTTCCTTGCTCCCGGGTTCAGTTTTTGTTAGTAAAAAGTTCTATGTGGAAGTTGAAGTTGAAATTTTTCAAGTTCAAGATCCATTGTAAGTTATTAATGTGTCTCTGTTTGCCAGGTCCCGATTGTCAGTTTGTCAGTTTTTGCAAGTTGAACCTGAACCTTGAACTTTGTCAAGTTTAAGTTCAAGTGTAAAGTCCAAGATATGGAATATTCTAGAAGTATGGTTCTTTTTTTCACGGGGAATTTTCCTTTTCATGAAGCATGGTTATCAAATCAAAACTATGGAATGTTGCTGTGTGAAGTTACCGAATTTGATGGGACAATACGAGCATGCTGAAATATGATTATGACATTTGGCGGTGTAGTACAAAAGGGTCATTATTGTGAAGAGTGTGGTAATCAGGAGACATTATTGGGAAATGAGAACTTTGTGCCGATTTGACATGAAATTTAATGAGAAAGAACTTAATATGTCACATCAAAGAATTCTACCTAAATGTATTTATTAAAACCATCTTGCAAAAATCTATTCAGAATTCTTACCATCCTTGTTAATAAATTGAAGCCTTTATTAGCATTTGATTATCATTTTCTTTCAAAGAAAGGGAGCAGCAGAGTATGTGGTAAGGGAATTGCAGAGAATTTGTGCGTAGATGACTGGTGAGTTATCCTCTTTCCTATAGCTTTCAGTTTGTAGAGGAAGATTGTTGCTATATTTTGTGAAGTTTCTCTTCTTTTCTGATCTAGAATGCCTATATTTTTCCCAAAGCTTTCAAAAACTGAAAACAGAACCCGTTTATTAGTCTAGAATGCCTATACTTTGAGACCTGAGGATTTGATTGATTGGATTGGTGAATTAGAAGATTTCTTTGAGCTTGAAGAAATTGAAGATCCTCTTAGAGTAAGATTAGCATAGACTAAGTTGAAAGGACATGCTACTCTTTGGTGGAAATAATTACAAAGAGATAGAAAAGATGAAGGTGAAATGAAGGTCAATAGGTGGAGGTTGATGGTGACTAAATTGAAAGTGAAGTTCATATGTGCTGACTATGAGCTTGACTTGTTTAAGAAGTTGTAGAATCTGAAGAAAAAATATTTGACTGTGGAGGAATATACTAAGGAGCTCTATAAATTGACTATTCAGTCTAGAAACGGAGAACTTGGTAAAGAAAAGGTAGCTTGGTATGTGAATGGTTTGAGATTGAATATTCAGGATGAGCTTGGTATGATGAAGACTGATTCGGTTGAGGATACTTAGCAGTGTGCTCCAAAGGAAGAAGATAAGTTGATGAGGAGACAACATGGTAATTCTTGAGGGAAGGAAACTCTTGATCACTCGGTAAAGGATAAACTGATTGTTCAAGATGAACCGAAACCTGTGGAGCCGAAAAAGAAGATAGATAGGGTTATCTTTAAGGGTACTTGTTATAATTATGGTGAAGAAGGGCATAGATCTTTTGAGTGTACACAAAATAAATTTGGTGACCGAAGGTATTTTGTAGGGCATGAGAACATTTAGAATGAACCTGAATTTGATAACTTGCTGGTTCAGAGAAAATCGCTCAGTGCAAAGGTGGAACCTTATCAGAGGAGTAATTTGTTTAGAATTTTGTGCAAGTCAGGAGGTAAAATTTATGATGTGATTATGGATAGTGGTAGTACTAATAACCTTGTAGCTGAGGATATGGTTCAGAAACTTGGTTTGAAGAGAATAAGACATCCTTATCCTAATAGGATTGGCTAGTTACAATATGTTCATGCTCTAGAAGTGAGGGAGAAATGTCTTGTTAATTGTTAGATTGGCCAGTATAAGGATCAAGTGTTGTGTGGTATTGTGGAGATGAATAGTTGTCACATATTTCTTGATAGACCTCGGCAGTATGATTTCAGAGCTATGTATGACTATGTCAAGAATGTATTTATTGTTAAGAAGAATAATATGAAGCTTTCCCTGATGCCTTTGCTAAATACAACACTCGGTAGTAGAAACCTAAGCTTTGGTAGCTGAGATGAGTTGAAGAATTCTGAAAGGACTGATTAGTATGGAGAATAGACCTGTGTATTATTAAGGAAAGACTTGAAAAGACAAAGGAAGCATAAGTGGAAGAGTACTCCTGGTGAAGAGTTGAAGGGCTTGTGTGTGAAGAACTAGTTCGGGGTTTATGTGCTGAATCTTGGAAGATATTCTTCTAGCCTATGAGAATGTATTTTCAAACTTGGGGTGTCTGATGCAAGGGCATTCTAGAGTACTCAAAAAATCTGCATCATGATGTGTTGGAGTGGTTCTGTGTTACTCGGTTGCATCTTTAACCGATGGTCTCAATTATTGAATGAAGCTCAGTCACAGAAGGAACTCAGTCAAACCTCTGGTGCTTAGTGGAACATGTACTCGATGATGCTTGTGGTGCTTGGTCAATGTACTTGCTCAGTAATGATTTGCATGCTTAGTTGTTTCACTAGTGCTCAATTATTATAATGATGCTCGGTAGTTCTAGTTTACCGACTGGAGTTCTTGAAGTTTTGGTTGGCTGACTTGGTGTATTTAATGATGGAAACTTTTGTCATATTCTCCTATGTGGATCTAGAGGTAGAAATGGAGAATGAATTGTTTGTAAGGATATTTGAGAGTTGACTGTTGTTGCATGTAATATTTATTTGTAGTAGAAGCTGACTTGGCTTAGGAGTTAATTATTTTTTCCAGGTGACTTGTGGTTGAGGAAATGTATTTAAGGAGTGTTTGGGTAGATGTTTAGGGGTCAGTCAGTGGGGCAGATAGACAAGGATATAATTTGGATTTTGTGAGATTTGAAGATCAGATTGTTTATTTCATAAATGTAATAGCAAAGTTAGTGATTTGCATGCTTGGTGACAAGGAGATTGTTTGGAGGCTTGTGAGCTCAAGTTTCGATCTACCTTAGGGTTTCCATCAGTTGCTGATATGTTTCAGAGTTGGACTAGCTAGGAGATTGCAGAGATACTTTGTAAGTGATTGTATTTGGCCCTAACCCGGAAAGCCTTATAGTCAGGTATGTTAATGGAAATTCTGTTAAAAAATTATCTTGGTGTGTTATTCTGCATTGTTGGTGTTTGGCTCCAAGTTTGGACAGTCCTTAATTGGATCCTCAAACTCTATACCTAAAGGATTAGTGGAATTGGAGAAACATTTTGATAGAAGGGACTATTTTATAAATCAACTTGTCAAACAAAATATATTCCTTCTAACGAATTTGAAAAGATAAACATAGGAGATGAGCATAACCCAAAACTAATAAACCTAGGTGTATGTTGTGATGTTGATGAGAAGAGCCATTTTACCAAGTTGCTAAGAGAATACGAAGATGTTTTCGCTTGGTCCTATGATGATTTGAAGAATTTTAGGCAAGGACATTTCACACATCACATTCCTTTAAAATCGGGGACTTCCCCTTTTCGCTTGAAATCGAGGACTTATAATCCAAAAGTAGCTGATGATATTTTTAAAGAAGATGATAAAATGCTTCAAGCATGCATAATATTCCCTATACACCACTCGAAATGGGTCACTAACATAGTCCCTGTATGGAAATGAAGAGGGGAATTAAGGATTTGTGTGGATTTTAGGAATCTCAACCAATCGAGTCTCAAGGATAACTTTGCTTTACCCATGATGGATCAGATCCTTCAGACTGTTGCTGGCTCAGAAATGATGTCATTTCTCGATGGCTTCTCAGAATACAACCAGATCAGTGTTGCAGATGAAGATCAACATAAGATGGATTTACCACACCTTGGGGCACGTTCACCTACCAAAGAATGTCTTTTGGAGTGATTAATGTCAGGGCTACATTTATGAGGGCTACAAACTCCACCTTTGGTCACCTGTTAATTAAAACTCACTATCTACCTAGATGATATGATAGTCTTTTCCAAAAGACACAAGAAGCATTTGAAAGACTTAAAGGAGGTATTACAAAGGTGTTGGGATCATGGTGTTTCTTTAAACCCGAAGAAGTCTATTTTCTATGTGAAAGAAGGAAAATTGTTGGGTCACTTAGTTTCAAAAGAAGGTATTAAAATTGATCTAGAAAGGGTAAAGGCTATTCAACAATTATGTCTTTGTGTCAATCGCAAGGGCATAAAATATTTCTTTGGTCAAGTCAATTTGTTAAGAAAGTTTGTTCTTGATTTTGCTGAGACAACAAAACCAATGGTTGATCTTTTAACTAAAAAATAAAGTATCAAATGGGATGAATTGGGCGTAAAGTTATTTGAAAAGGTAAAAAAAGCTATAGCTCAAGCCCCAACCCTGATACACCCAAACTTAAAAAAGGATTTCATAATTTATTGCTATGCCTTAGAGCACACCATTTCTGGAGTATTGTTGTAGAAGAATGAGAAGAATGAAGAGGTTCCTATTTATTTTATGAGTATACCATTAAAAAAACATGAGTTGCATTATTCCCAAATTGAGAAACAGGCATTTGCGGTGGTGAAGGCAGTAAAATAGTTTTAGTATTACATTCTTTATTCTCACTCCATAGTTTTTTGTTCCAAATTTTATTGTCAAAAGTATCCTCACACAACTGAAGGTACCTATAAATAATAGAGATACTTGGGTAGAAAAAGTGCAGGAATTTGATCTAGAAATCAAACCTACCAAACTAGTTAGAGGTCACTATCTACACAAACTAATGGCCGAAAATAAGGGAGATCAAGAATTGCCTAATTTTCTATTTGTTAGAATGAATGATTCGTGGTTCTCAGTTGTGGTGTTTTTCTTGACCTATAGAGAACCTCCAAATCATCTCTCAAGTAAAGAAAAGAGAAATCTACGACTTAAAGGAGTGAAGTACATCATTATAGATGATGTCTTGTACAAAAAGGGAATAGACGGGATGTTCTTACGGTGTGTAGATAAAGACCAACAACAGAAGTTACTGCAGACATTTAACAATGAAGCTTGTGGAGGACACTACTCATCATCTGTGACAACATTTAAAATATTGAGAAGTTTCTATTACTGGCCAAGGATGTTTAAAGATGCATACAAATGGGTGGAAGGTTGTGAGAAGTGCAAATTTTTCTTGGGAAAACCTTTGTGAGCTACTTTGCCTTTGAGACCTATAGTCATTGAAGAGCCCTTTCAATAGTGGGGACTTGACTTCATTGGTCCAGTTAATCCAACTTCAAGTGGAAGAAACACTCATATTCTCACGGCCACAGATTAATTCACCAAATGGGTTGAAGTTGTGCTGGTGAAGGTAACTATGGCTGAGGTAGTCTATAGATTCTTGAAGGAGAATATAGTTACAAGCTTCAGAGTTCCTCTCAAGATAGTGACTGACAATGCTCATAATTTCTCATCTTGTGAAATTCAATTTTTTTCCTATGACCATGGAATTAATTTGTCTCATTCTTCAGATTATTTCCCACAAGGAAATGGACAAGCAGAGTCCATGAATAAAAACCTGATCAATATTATGAGAAATCTTGTAGAGGAAAGAGGAAAGTATCAACATAAAAGACTCTAAGAAGCTTTGTGGGTAGATAGAACTTCACCAAAAAGGGCCATAGGAATGGAAACTTAAGGTGAAAGAACTATTTGATCATTGTTCCAGACCACGCAAATTTATGGAAGGGGACAAGGTCTTACTATGGGATAAACGTCAAGAACCACGTGGAGCACATGGTAAGTTTGAATCTCTCTAGAAGGGTCCTTTTGAGATTTCCCAGGCTCTAGGTCTGAATACATTCAAGGTAAGGTATGTTGATGGTGATGAACTACTCCTATCCTATAACGAGCAGGACCTCAAGCTTTTTCAACTTTAGTTTTCTTTTCTATTTGTATATAAAATTTTGGGTTGTGTTTGTAGGAGTAGAAAGTTTTGTTGTAATTTAGTCGCCCTTGTCTTAATTAAGTCAAAGTCTATTTTAAAAAATGAGTGATTCTAAGTTCGTCCTCGATCCTAAAGAGTCTTGGTCCCCAGTCAGAGCCAGTTGTTACCCTCATCTTTTTCCTCTCTCTCAGGTTTGGTTTTTGTGAGTAAAAAGTTCTATGTTGAACTTGAACTGGAACTTTGTCAAGTTCAAGTTCAAGATCCATTGTAAGTTATTAATGTATCTTCGTCTACCAGGTCCTAGCTGTTGGTTTCTCAATTTTTGCAAGTTGAACCTGAACCTTGAACTTTGTTAAGTTCAAGTTCAAATTCAAGTGTAAAGTCCAAGATATGGAATATTCTGGAAGTATGGCTCTTTCTTTTGTAGGGAAGTTTCCTTTTCAAGAAGCATGGTTATCAATCAAAACTATAGAATGTTGCCATGCGAAGTTACTGGATTTCATGGGACAGTACAAGCATACAAAAATATGATTATGACAACTAGCGGTGTAGTACAAAAGGGTCATTATTGTGAAGAGTGTGGTAATTAGGAGATGTTATTGGGAACCGAGGAGATGTTATTGGGAACTGAGAAATTTGTGCCGATTTGACTTGAAATTTAATGAGAAAGAGTTTAATATGTCACATCAATGATTTCTACATAAATGCATTTATTACAACCGTCCTGCAAAAATCTATTCAAGATTCTTACCAGCCTTGTTAATAAATTGAACCCTTTATTAGCATTTGATTATCATTTTCTTTCGGAGAAAGGGAGCAATGAAGTTTGTGGTAAGGAAATTGTAGATAATTTATGCACACATGACTGTTGAGTTATCCTCTTTCCTATAGCTTCCAGTTTGTAGAGGAAGATTGTTGCTATATTTTGTGAAGTTTCTCTTCTTTTCTGTTAGAATGCCTCTTTTTCACCTAAAGCTTCTAAAAATTGAAAGCATAACCCATTTATTAGTATCACTCCTAGACATTTTTGACACCTCTCTGGTTAATGTTAGTCTAGTGGAGTTATGTGAGAGGGTTAGTAATGCATTAGAGGAATATTTCTCTAAAAAGCTAGCTAGAAGCGGATTAATGGAAGTTGTTGCATTTCCCCCAACCCTAGCATGCCCTGAGCTCATGCTAAAATGTGCAAATAAATATGATACTAAGAGTAGGTGCATCAAGGATGCCTTAGGGGAAATTTTAGTAAGAATCAGTTGAGAGACACTCATAACGGCTCTTAAAATCCCTCACAGAGAACCCTATGAGCCTTGGACTTATACAGAAGCGACCCGTGTATATGAGGAGGATAAGAAAAGATACAATTATTCGATTACTCAAAGTTGGTTGGAAAAGCCAGAGAAGGGAGGCTCACGGTTTCCCAAACCATTGACAATTGAACATTTTTGTAAGAAAATTACAGACATTGTTTTCCTTCTTAACAGAGTTAAGGGAAATGAACATGTCTTCCACTGGAAAGATAGGATGTATTGTTTCATTTAGAAGATTTAGGATGTATTGTTTTATTGACTGGGCTGACTTGATCACCAAGAAACTTCATAGAGAACTCCTAAATGTAACCAATTTAACCCCTTTTTACATGACTTCCTACCTTATATATGTTCTTTCCTATTGTAAAAACTAGTAAGGTCTTCTCCATGAGTCGTGGAACAATAACATGAAAAATAATGATTACTACACACATTTGGAAAGTGAGAGATTTATTGAAGAATTCAAAGCAATTAATGATATATTCCTGGGTAAGCTAGTCTTTGGGCTACGCGGGAAAGAAAATAGTAGACTCGCAGAGGAAGCTATGCGAGTGGTGAATGTTTATGGGTGTTACTTTATTCAATTCCCTAGGTTCACTTATATTAGGGTTGGGGCATTTGATGAAGAGCCTTTGAGACTGCCTAGATATTGTTTAGATAATGTAATCTTGATGGAAATTTGTAGACAATCAGTTATTGTTGAGCAGAAGTGTGGTAGTTCCAAGAAGTCCTCAGGTGTCCTATTTCCCATTGAATTAGGTCACTATAGGTGTAAAATTTTCCAAGATGCCTTGGCAATGGAAGGCGAGCTTCACGCCTTGAACTTAAAATCTTACATCCCTAGAGAAAATTTTGACTATAGAGGTTTGGCCAAGTCAATCCTGAATGTTCCTTCCACATTCATGCATAGTTGAGAACTTGAGAATTATTGGGCTAATTTATTGGATGATCTAGAGGTCAGAAGACAATTGTGGTCCAAGATGACTCCGAGATAGATTATCACATTTAGGCTTGATGTGGATATAGATGGTGTTGAAGAGGATGAAGATGTGGCTGTGCTTGATCCTCAGTTCCTTGAAAAAGTTGAGGCTCTTCCTATCCCAGAAATTGATTGGACAAAAGTAGAGGAGGATAATTTACAGTCTAGGACAACTAATGTGATTAGAAGGACAAAAAATTGGCTTCAAGAAAAGAAAGGTCCTAAAATTATTCATCGGTCCTTAAAAAATCAAGTGAAATCAAAGAAAATAAATTCCTCGAAGAAATCTTTTGTTTCAACTAATCCTATTGTTGGTTAATTTGTTCTAGGTAACCTTGAACTTGAAGTTGAACCTATTGTCCTAGAAGTTAAACTTCAACTTCAAGATGAGCTTACCACATGGATGACCCATTCAAGTGCCCAAATAAAGAACAAAGATAAGGAACCAGTAGTGGATTTCAGTGTTGTAGTAGACTTGGACTCCCCTGAAACCAAACAACAAGAGGAGCTAGTTCCATATCTCATTTCTCCCACTATCTCTGACAACCACCAGGTTCATGGTAATTCAAAAAATACTCCAAAGGATTCCCTTGCTCATCTAATAAGCTATGAGACACAGAAGAAAACTACCATAGTTCCACAATGGTTGGAAAACTCTATTGCTAAGAAATGGAGTATCGTGGCACTATCCTTGCCAATTGAGAATGTGGTAAGTAAATGCTTGGGTAAAACCCCAAAGTTCAAAAAAACCTGGACATAATCCAGAATTGAGTTCAACAAAGATACTGGCCATTGGGTAGAAGAGATTGCTAAACTAGTAAATGATAAAGGGAATGAAGAAGTTTCTACGTAGGATGATCAAGTGTCAAAGATTGACTTGGGGAAAGATAGTAGAGTGATGGATATGAAGATATTTGAAGTGACAAATAGAAAGATCACTAATAGAGTATGGAAGGACGCCAAGGATAAATAGGAAATGAAGGAAGAAATAAATATGGCTTAGTACATTCATGATATTCAACATCCAGAGCCTCGTCCATTGAATGAAATGCCAGTGTTAATTGATGTCAAATCCCCATTTAACCAAAAATTCCAGGATTAGGTGCAGAGAAACAAGGCCATTACCAAAACATTTGAAGGTTGGATTGAGTATGTTAAATTTGAGGCCATCAAACACTTAGGCTGCTTGAATAAGGCTTAGAACAAGGCCAATAACCTTATTAAAAAGGTTGGAGAAAATGTTGAAGGTTGGGAAAAAGAAAAAGGAAGCTGGTTGAAAGAGATCTAATGGATGGAGGAGATTTGGGAATATGACCTATAGAAGTTTCTTGTAGAAAGGTCTATCCTAGGTTTGGATGACAAAACCTTATACGTCCTGAAGGAATGCATTGACTGGAGAAATGAAGCAATGGTGCAGGGAATTTATGAAGTCAAAGATCTTCTTAAAGAGCCAGAGATAATAAAGGATATAATCCTAAGTGATATTGACTCGATTCATAAATAATGTTATGAGGCAAAGGAGGATTTGATCAGGCCAGGTGAGAAGATCATAAAAAATGTTCGAGTGAGGTTTGATGAAATTTAAAGAAATGAAAATGCTAACTATGCAGGACTTTTCTAAGGTTGCGCACATGGAATCGATGCTCTTGATCTAGCAGAAACATCTAGAAATGCATGATGGGAAAGTGGCACAAATCAAAAAAGATAAGGAATTGTGGAAGCAAAGAATTTCTTACCTTAGACTTCCACATTAGCAAGTGATCTCCACATTTATTGCCACATATGAGAACTGGAAAGCGACTCAGTTGGTCTCAGCCTTGATGCCTTAGCTCTGGTGGACACTTGCATGGATTAAAAAGGATTTTCATGCCATAGTCACTCGTTTCCTTTTTTATGCTCTTAGTTAGTTATTTTAACTAAAAACTATTTACCTTTGGCGAGGTAGTTTTAATCATGGTTAGTTTCTAGCCTTGTGTGGCTATATATTGAAAGAATTAAGACTTATATGAGGTCAGCTCTCAGAGATTTTGAAAATCTATTCTTTAGTTTCTTTAAAAAATGATATGATAGAATGTATATGAGATCATGTGGTTTTATATATATATTTTTAAGCTTTCGAAGTGATGAATACTGTTGTTTATTAATGCATCTGATCTATTTTCTTATGGAGATGAATCATATGTGAAGAAGCTTAGTTATTATATGAGTTAATTTTTATGTCTAAAGCAACAAAGAGAATGGGTGTGTAAATCTTTATTTTTATGCATGTGGATAATTGTGGTTATCAGCTTTGAATGGATTTTAACTTGCACATTCTTTTTGTGTTGATGAAATAAATGTTTTTCCTTAAGTATTTTCTGGTAAAAAATACCCATAAATTGCATTCTTTACTGGATAAGATTGTATTGAATATTCACTAGCAAGGCAACTGCAGCTTGAAAATATGTAGAGAGTTTGCTATTAAAGAAACTCAATTGTTAGTGCTGTGATTAACTTTCCTTTTGATTTAGTAAGAGTCTTTTAAACTAAGTCTTGAGAAAGAAAAAAATTGTTCACTAACACCCATTAAGAAGGAATTTGAGAAACCATGAAAAGAGAAACAACAACCTGTCCAAAGGAGTGATCTTTTTCCAAATTGTTTGCAAGTCTATTGGTAAGTAGTGCAAGGAGACAATGGGCATCGATACTAGAGATAATTTGGTTGCATTGGAAATGGTTGAAAATTAAAATTGAAGAGGATGAAACACTCTAGGTCATACTACATTTATTGGTCATAATGAGGTCATCAAATTCAAGTGAACAAAGCATTGTAAATATTTGTATTATAATATATAAGTATGAAATTATTTGTGAAAAACTACCCATGGATGTTTGTCTTGTTTAATTGCATCAACCTTGGCTTTGGGATCTATGAAAGTTATACATAATGGAAGTGATAACACATTTAGCATAATCAAGGATAGAAATGAAGATATGATGTATCTATTAAAAAATAAAAAAGAGGAAGTGGTATAAGAAATTGTAGCAATATGTCATCATAAAAGCATGGAGGAAGAAGGTGAGAAAGAAGAGGAAAGAGAAAAATATTCAAAAATTGAAGAGGTAAATGATGTTCCAGTAGAAGATATGTGTCCTTTAAAGAATGCACAATGGTATTGAAAAATGGAAGTTTATTTGAGAATGAGTATGATAAATGTAAAAGTACCTCACAGTTTTAGGTAGAAGAGAAAGAAATTCATAAAATAGACCTAGAGAGTCCTAAATTCAATGTGAGAATCAATGAGGATGAAGATGATCTACTAATGTGATGAAGGGTGCTCCCCTTAATACCACAAACACATAACGGAAACAGAGAAACAATTTGCAAGAACAAAAAATGGGCTTCTTATTATCTCCACAAATGTGGAATTACAATATGAAAAGCCACATGGGCATTCCCTTTACAATATTCTGTATGACAAAGCCTTGAATCATTACCCAAATCTACCCAGAACTGCTCTGAACTGCCTAAGACACACTACATGCCTTCTTTATATAGGCAATTTCCACCACCCGAGAAGGTTCCAAAAATTTAGCCCTTAAGGCCGACTATACATAGAATTATTTTATTTTCACAACTTTTACAATAGGGTCGGCTCAAAAGAAATACAAAATATGCTTTTAGGTAGCCCAACTTCTAGAGGCCATAATTTTTTAACCATAGCTCTGTTTTTCTATTGTAACCACTTTTCAGAAACGTCAGGATGAGATCTACAGTGCCTGACACGCGCAAGCGCCAGTTAGCTAGGGGTCGATCACGATCTAGAGCCTCTAAGGCCTTCAAAATTGAGCTCAAATATTTGGTACCCAAAAACCTCAATAACTTCACCAATACTGATGATATGGAAATGAAACTCAACTAGTAGGCTGAAATGACTGAGATGAACCTCCACCTATGAAATCAGAACATTCTGAGATTGTATGACCAACTTACTAAAAATAGTAAGTTTCCATAAATAGCAGCTCTGCACAAGATAGCCTTTATTGAAAATAAAACCAGAAATATTTTTGGGTGATGCAAGATTGCTCTTACACCCAGGATGCTCCTGCATCAGACACCTGGGGTAATTTGAGAAGTGACCCTTTCACAACTAAGGTGTGAAGAGGAAAACCAAGATGGTTAACCTCCTCCCTTGTCAGCTATGATGAATCTTCAACATGTCATCCTTTCCACTTGACTAGATATTCTTCATATGTCTTGTTCCTTGTGCTTCGACCAACACGACTGTTCAATATATCCTCAATCTCCTTGGTAGCTGAACTGGTTGCTGGAATACTCCACTGTGTTGTTGTGATCTCATCTTCAAAACCTCCCTCATGATACTCCATCAGATCTGAAATGTTGAACACTGGTGAAATATTCAGCTCAGTAGGCAATTCTACTTCATATGCATTTCCTAAATCACGCTTCTTTAGTATCTTACATGGCCCAAACTTCTTCATTTTCAACTTGTTATATGTACCAACTGGAGATCTCTCCTTCTGCAAATGAACCATGACTTCATCCCCAACCTAAAATTCCTTATGCCTTCTTTTCTCATCTGCCTTAGCCTTATACTACACATTCATTGTGGTAATATGCTTCCTCACCTCCTCATGGATGTTCTTCAAGTGTTCTGCAAAATCCTCAGCTTCAGCACTACTTATTTCTCCTTTATCTATCTTCCTCAACTCAGATGCATTTCTTGGAATACTTCCATATACAATCTGGAATGGTGATTTACCAGTGCTCCTATTGATAGAATTATTATATGCAAATTCTACCTATGGTAAAATCAAATCACATCCTGTTGGCTTGTCTCCAACCAAACATCTCAGCAAATTTCCCAAACTCCTATTCACCACCTCTCTCTGTCCATCAGTCTGTGGATGATGTGATGAACTGAACTTCAAATCTGTCTTCAACTTCTTCCACAATGTACGCCAGAAATATCCAACAAACTTAGTGTCTCGATCTGAAACTATGGTCTTTGGCAAACCATGTAGTCTCACTACTTCTCTGAAAAATGATTCTACTAGATGAACAACATCATTAGTCTTCTTGTAGGGAATAAAATGTGTCATCTTTGAAAATCTGTCAACTACCACAAAAGTTGAATCATGTCCCTGCTATGTCCTCGGTAAACCAAGAACAAAGTCCATACTGATATCCTCCCAAGGTTTCTCTGGTACAGGTAATGGCTGATACAACCCTATATTCTGCTTTATTCCTTTTTCCATCTGACATATTTTGCAACTCTATACAAAATTCTTGACATCTTGCTGCAACTGTGGCCAATAATAATTCTCACTAACCAAAGCAAGGGTTTTATCATGACCAAAATGTCCAGCCAATCCTCCGCTATGCTTCTTCTTGATGAGATTCTCCCTCATAGAACTTCATGGAATGCAAAAATGACTCCCTCTGAATAGCATATCATACTGGATGATGAAATCCAACCACTTCGTTCTGTCTAGAGTAACAAGTTCTTTACAATCTTTCCAAGCTTCACCAAAATCAAGATCCTCTGGATACAAATTCTTGAGCTCCTTGAACCCAACCACCTCAATCTGCATCTCTATTAGCAATAGTTGCCTTCTACTAAGAGCATCTACAACCCTATTAGAATTTCCACTCCTGTGTTTCAAAACAAATGTATAACTCTGCAAAAACTCAACCCATTTCAAATGCCTCTGATTCAACTTTCCTTGACTATTCAAATATTGCAAAGCTTGATGATTAGTATACAAAACAAACTCCTTAGGAAGTAGATAGTGTCTCCACTTTTTCAATTCCTGAACTATAGCATAAAATTCCTAATCATAAACAGAATATTTTCTCTTGGCATCATTTAACTTCTCATTGAAATAAGCAACAGGTATACCTTCTTGACTCATAACAACTCCTAATGTAGTACCACTAGCATCACAGTCTACTTGAAACACCTTATTAAAATTTGGAAGTGCTAAAATAGGTTGTTCTGTAACTTTTTGTTTCAACAATTTAAAACTCTTATCTGCCCCATTAGTCCACTTGAACTCTTTCCTATCCCCTCTCATTTCTTCAGTCAAGGGTCCACAAATACTGCTAAAATTTCTGATAAAATTTCTGTAAAAACTAGCCAAACCATGAAAAGATCTTACCTCAGTAGCACTCCTTGGAGTAGGCCATTCAAGGATAGCTTGTACTTTCTCTGGGTCTATTTTTAGACCTTCTATTGAAACTACAAATCTCAAATACACTAACTCTTTCTTCACAAAACTACACTTCTTTAATTTAATCAACAATTTCTCTTCTCTCAGCTTCTCAAACACCCTATGAATATGCATCATATGCTCTTCGAATGTCTTACTAAAGATCAAAATATCATCTAGGTAAACAATGACAAACTTACATAGAAACTCTTTCAGAACCTCATTCATGAGCCGTATGAAAGTGCTCGGTGCATTGGTTAGCCCAAAAGGCATGACTAACCACTCATATAGTCCTTTTATCTTGAAGGCAGTCTTCCATTCATCTCCTTCTTTGATATGAATTTGATGATATCCACTCTTCAGATCTATCTTTGAGAAATACACATCTCCACTCAAACAGTCCATAATAGCATCCATTCATGGCAATGGAAATCTGTACTTGATTGTGATCTTGTTTATTGCTCTAGAGTCTATACACATCCTCCATGCTCCATTCTTCTTTGGTGCTAATACCGCTGGTACAGCACAGGGACTTAGAATCTCTTGAATCAACCCCTTCTACAATAACTCATGTACTTGTCTATTTAGCTCTTCACTTTCTGTTGGTGTCATTCTGTGTGCTTCCTTATTTGGAAAACTAGCTCCTGGAATCAGGTCCATCTGATGACTGATCTTCCTTACTGGTGGTAATCCATCAAGAACATTATCGGACACAATATCCTGAAACTCATTCAACAAATCTGCAACTTCTACAGGTACATTTTCTACTTCCTCTTTACCAACTTTTGGAATTAAAGAAAAATACACATGCTCATGCCTCATACCATCTAGGAATTTTCTTCCATCAACAAAATTTATTCTTGCACTACCACATACTTTTTCTTCTATGTCATTTAATGGCTTTAGCTTATGTCGCACTCCATCCTTTGTCAAGGAATACATATTTGCACGACCATCATGTTAAGCACACCTATCAAACTACCATGGTCTAACCAACAACATATGACATGCATCCATAGATATGATATGACACAGTACCTCATCATGGTATCCACCAATCTTGAACTTCAGTAGGCATTGTTCATTGACCATGACCTTGTGGTCATCCTGCACCCAAGCAATTCGATATGGATGTGGGTGTTTCTATCTCTTGAGCTTCAACTTTTTTACCATCTCTTCTGACACCAAATTTTCAATGCTTCCACTATCAATAATCACATCACAACACTTACCCTCACACTTGCATCTAGTGTGAAACAGGCTCCTCCTTTTCTTAGATTCATTTTCACCACTCAGTAGGACTCTTATGTTAATCAATGTTTCTCCTCTTTTAGCATCTTCAGAATGTGATGATTTGGCATCCTCATCAACATGTGTAACTCTAGTTTAGCCTTCATTCCTTCTATCTGTCCTTCCTTGGTGTTGAGGACATTCAAATGCCCTACGACCTTTTTCTCCACAGTGAAAACATGTTCCATAGAAGCCTCCTCTTCCAGATCCTTGTCCTCTTCCTCTTCCCCTCTGATCTCTATTATTCTGATCCTAGAAACAATTGGAAATGTTTCCTCTCAAATTTTGACTACTACTGGCCTCATCCTTCTTTTTCGGATCTTCATTTTGGCCTCCATATGACCATCCACTAGATCTTCCACCATGACCTCTTCCATTTTGTCGGCTCTCAAACTTCTTGTTCAACTTTTCCTCTACTTTTAGGGAAAATTGGTATGCCTCTTCAATACTGTTCATTCGAACCAAATTCAAGTCCTCTTGAATGCTCGGCCTCAACCCATTAAGGTAACGAGCAACTTTCTCCTTATCAACTTCCACATGGCCTATTCTGATGAGGATTCGATAGAACTTCTTTGTAAACTCCTGAACAAATCTTCTTGCTTGCTTCAAACTTTGCATGTTCTTCAGTAGGTCAAGCTCATAATCAACATGAATGAACTGTTGCTTCAATTTATCCACCATTCAATCCCATCTTGTGATTTTATCTTTCCCTCTTCTATTTCACTCCAATTGAATCTCTTGCCACCAGATCTTCGCATGACCTTTCAGTCTAGCCTTCATGAATTTGACCCTATTAGGATGCTCAATATCTTCATACTCAAAATATTCTTCACATTCATTGATCTAGTCGATTAACTCCTCTAGGTTAAGATTTCCTAAAAATGTAGGAACCTCAATCTTAGGTCTTTTCCTGATCTTGGAAATGGGCCAAAAAAGTCTTTCTTCCTCCTGGTCCAAAATTTCACCTTCTTATTAATCAGAATTTCCTTCTTCCTCAGCTTCATCCTCACTTTCATCTCTAACATTAAGATTCATTCCTCTGCAAATCTCTTCTTGCAATGCTCAGACTTGTCTCTGGAGCACTCTAAACTTAGGTGTTACAACATCAGCTCTTCCACCATGTTCCCTTTGTGAAGGCATTTTCATGATGCGCACTTAAACCCTAACCACGGTCCTAGTACAAACTGCCTCACAGTCGGCAATCTATTTACACACTCAGGAACTCCTGCTCTGATACCACTTGATGAAGGGTGCTCCCCTTAATACCAAAAACACATAACAGAAACAGAGAAATAATTTGCAAGAACAGAAAATGGGCTTCTTATTATGTCCACAAATGTGGAATTACAAATTTCAGAATTACAATATGAAAAGCCACATGGGCATTCCCTTTACAATATTATGTAGGACAAAGCCTCAAATCATTACCTAGATCTACCTATAAATGCTCTGAACTACCTAAGACACACTATGGGCATTCTTTATATAGGCAATTTCTACCATCCGAGAAGGTTCCAGAAATTTAGCCCTTAAGGCCGACTATACATAGAATTATTTTATTTTCACAATTTTTACAATAGGGTCAGCTCAAAAGAAATACAAAATATGCTTTTAGGTAGCCCAACTTCAGGAGGCCATAAATTTTTAACCATAGCTCTATTTTTCTATTGTAGCCACTTTTCAAAAATGTCCGGATGAGATCTACAGTGTCTGACACGTGCAAGTGCCAGTCAGCCAGGGGTCGATTGTGATCCAAAGCCTCTAAGGCCTTCAAAATTGAGCTCAAAGATTTCATACCCAAAAACCTCAATAACTTCACCAATACTGATGATGTGGCAATGAAACTCAACTGGTAGGCTGAAATGACTGAGATGAACCTCCACCTGTGAAATCAGAACATTCTAAGATTGTATGACCAACTTACTAAAAATAGTAAGTTTCCATAAATAGCAGCTCTGCACATGATAGCCCTTATTGAAAACAAAACCAAAAATATTTTTTAGTGATGCAAGATTTCTCTTACACCCAGGATGCTCCTGAAATAGGAAATGAGGAGCATAGAAAGATTTTTCAAAAATAAAACAAATGAGATATCAAGGTGACGTGTAGATGTCACCAAAGAGTGAGAAATTACAGTAGTGATTGGTCTTTTGGATGCCACAGAGATACTAAAGAACACGATGTAATTGAGTACAAGAGAAGAAATAGAAAACATTTGTGTCACTAATTTATATGTGAATGGAGTGAATGAAAATTGGTATGTTGCAGTAAGAGGTGTGAAAGAAGATGTTGCAGTAATAAAGGTATACTTTGATTTGTTTGATGAAAATATTGATTCATAGAATATAGTAGATATAGAGAGTTGTCCAAATATAGTGTGTTTGCATGTGGAAGTGGTAGAGGATACTATCATTGAAATTTGGTGGAGGTGGTTGGTTTGTGGTAGAATAAAACTGATGAAAGAGGATAGAAGAGGAGAAAGTCTTTGATGGAGGAGAATAGCTTGCATACTAAAAAAATATTGGAGGAAGTGAAATAAAGAAAGAAAAATCATGGTACCTATACCCTACGTTTTTGAGATACAATCACAAATATCTCCCCACCTAGAAATTCTAATTTAGGAGCATTAGCAACATTCTAATTTTTCTTTCTTACTTATTTTAATTTATTAAAAATAAATTGAAACAAGTTCTTTTTTTCTTTTTTTTTAATTTTTTTTTTGGGGGGGGCAGCACTAGTTAGAACAAAAAAAGTGGAGGTGGAAAAAGTTATTTTATTGAATGGGGAAAGATTAATTAATTAGAATTAGGTTGCTAGCATCCACCAAAGGGAAAGATGACCCTAATGGGGTTGTGAGGTTGCGAGCTTGAAAACAAAAGGAGAAATCCATGGGAAGGAAAAGAGGAATGAGGATGGTTCTTATTAGAAATAGTGAGAACTTAAGTCAAGGATAATATCAACAGGATGACGATACCTGGAGCAATTTAGGTAGGTTTGAAGGATTTTTTTCTTACTTATTATTTCCTATGATGGCCAATATCATGGACCACTATTTTTTTTTGTGTTTGTAAAAGAAAATTTAAAACCCAAGTGATTGTGCGCAAAGAGAAAGACCATTGTTAGCCCATGCTTGTTAGTTTTTTTTGTAAATTTAATAAGAATGTAAGTTAATTCTATTTTGTGTAGTCAAGCATAAATTTGGAAGTAAAGAGTCTCTTCATTTTCATTTTGAGTAAAATTTATCATATTATTATCGTATTGTCATTGTGGGTTTCTATTTTCATTCTAAGTCCTTGTCACCTTTGAGAGAAAAATTACTTTGCATTAAATGTGATTGTGGAAGTTGGCTTCCTTCACCTAAGGTGGTCATACAAATTGAGAATACCTTAGATAAAAAATTATGTACCACCTAAAGAATGTCATTCATGACCAGGGTGCTAAATAAGGTTGAGTAGCATAAGGATGTATCACACATTGTATCAAATTTTCATGATCATTCAACATGATTATACCCTAAATTTAGAAGATCAAAAAATTATTCCTATCTATTCTAGGAATTTAATTTGATATTTTGTGGTAATTAATGAACTTTCAAAATAATGTCTTTAAAGTAAAAATTATAAGGGCTTGGATAAATTCCTACCTTAAGGGGAAGATGCACTTTGTTCTTCCTAAAACATTAAATAACACAAAATCATAAATATGCATTGACAAATAATTTTATAACCAATAAAAAAAATCACACACATGTCTAAGAGTCATTAAGTACAATTCAAAATTAAAGAGACCCTACTAGAATGTTTTTTAATATTTATTATATAAGTGAAATTATCTTCTCATTCTCTTGCTCATAAAATTATCAGGTTCTTTCTCTTTCTCATAACTTCCACTCTAGGGTTTAAAATTATCTTGTCCTACTCAATAACTATTCTCA
>BSBK01000210.1:2817500-2848587 GCA_027943335.1 Chamaecyparis obtusa | reverse complement strand
TTATTTACTAAATTTTCTTATTATTATTTTATTTATTTAATCAAATTTGATTATTTGATTATTATTTATTATTTGTTCGCCTATTAGCTTATTTTTATTATTTATTATTGAATCTTATTTTAATACAGGGACATTACAGTCTATCCTTCCTCAAATTGTTTGTCCTTCCTCAAATTGCTTGTCCTCAAGCAATTCAAACTGTCGATATGAGTAAATTCTGCTATGCAATTCTTGATATCCAATCCAATGACCCCGCAATCGTAATTTCTACTTGAGGTTAGAAATGCAATATAGTTATAAATTTATCAAATCTAAAAAATCAATTTAAAATACTAAGAATAATTCAAAGATGGACTTATCTTGATGTACTTTTCCTTCTCCATTGATTGCTATTGCTCTACTCTAGTATGAACAAACCTTTTGAAATATAGAATCTCGGTCTTAATCCCTTTTAGGAATCACAACATTTACCAAGAATGTGTTTTTTCAAGATTCGACACTCATCAAGAATTTCTCTTGATCAACCTCTGACATTCACCAAGAATGTCCTCTGCCAAGAATGGTGACGTTCACCAAGAATACCATGTGCCAAGAATGGCGACGTTCACCAAGAATGCCCTCTGCCAAGCATGGTGACGCTCACCAAGAATGCCCTCTGCCAAGAATGGTGATGCTCAACAAGAGCACCCTCTACCAAGCATGGTGGCGTTCACTAAGAATGCTCTCTACTGCTAGCATTCACTAGGAATGCCTCTATGGCTAACATTCATCATGAATGTCTTCTATGGCCGACATTAACTAGGAATGCCCTTCATGGTCAATATTCACTAGGAGTTCCCTCTATGGCCGACATTCATCAAGAATGCCCTCTATGGATGGCATTCACTAGGAATACCCTCTATGGCCGACATTCATCAAGAATTCCCTCTGTGGTTGGCATTCACTAGGAATGCCCTCTATGGTCGATATTTACTAGGAGTGCCCTCTATGGTCGGCATTCATCAAGAATGCCCTCTATAGCTGACATTTATTAGGAATATCATCTATGGTTGACATTCATCAAGAATGCCCTCTACCAAAAATATCTAGGATCTCTCAACTTCCTTTAGGAATCTCAACATTCATCATGAATGCCCTCTACCAAGAATATATTGGATCTTTGGATTCCCTTTAGGAATCTTGACATTCATCACGAATGCCCTCTACCAAGAATATCTTGGGCCTCTGGTTTGACATTCACTAAGAATGTTACTCTTTAATTATGCTATGAATGTTTATAAGTTTTCCATAAAATTCTCTTCACTATTTTTCTATAATGAAGTTATTTATGCTTTCGTAAACCTGTTTTAAATTTGATCACATTTCTGCCATAATATGATCTATCAAGTTCTCTCTTGATGTCTTCTATAACTTTTCTTCTCAAGCTGATAATAGAGTGACAATAAATCTATTACAAATGATTACAATATCCTTAAGATTTCTTCAATATGTTTCATAATGCTACTATGAACTCTCTATCATCACTACACAAATATTCTTGTATATCAACATATTCTTCTTTCTATATATATATATATATATATATATATATATATATATATACCTATATAATATATATATATATATATATATATATATATATATATATATATATATATATATATATATATATATATATATATATATATATATATATATATATATGTCTCTTCTTCCAATTATGCTTTTCAATCCCAGCTTGTATGTAGATTCAAGTTATTCTCCTCAATCTTACTTCTCATATCTACTGTTATAATGGAACACACTCGTTAATCATTTCTATACTTCAGATTATATTCACTGGTCTATATTAATCACTTATAATTCCAATATTCTTGAAGTTCGATTCTTATTCCTCTCTATGCTAAATGGTTTTATAATATCCTTTGTTTTATCACTGCATGAGTTTACTTGTTAGCTAAATGATCTATTTTATTTGATGAGTGATTTGATTTATGAATGAATTGCTTGATTCCTTGTTTTATCTTTTACCCTGCAGGATGGCAGGATCATGCTCTGATACCACTTTAATGTCCCTAGTTTAGAAATTACTTGATTTACCCTAAAACTCCCTGTTAGGGTTTGGATTGCACTTGGGAATGACAACCTTTAATGTTCCCTACAAAGAGAATGCTCACAATGATTAGTATTAGACATTATGTATTTAAATCAAATTATTTAAAACAACCACATATATATAATTTTGATTTCATTGTAACTAATGAATAGATATATCAAAGCCGTATTTTTTGTGTTATAACACTAGGAGTTGAATTATATTGTGTTATATCTTCTGCGATGACTTTCGCTCCCCTCTTCCATGATTTCTTATTCTCCCCCCTCTTCCGCTCGTTTGAATTATGTTCAGGCTCGGTCGTCTGGGGTTTTAGCTCCTGCTACGTTTTTTGGTGAAGCGTTGACCCTGCCTTCCAAGTTTGATGCACTTGTTGTTGCGGCTGTGCCAGGGCCTTCTCTGGTGGGTGGGAATGTTTCTTCAAGGGTTTTGGGGTCTACTACGGCTACCTGTGGTGGTTCTGTGATCTCCTATGTGGATGTGGTTTCCTTTGAAGCTGGCATACATGGTCCTACCCATGTTGGTAGAGGGGGATCCCAGTCTTCTCTTGTGCGAGTTGTTGTTGTAAGTAAACCCCTTGTGATTAGTCTTGATGTTGATACAGTTGAGGAGATTTCAAAAACTATGGATGACTTCTCCTCCAGTGCTGCTATTTTCCATTTTAGGGGTTTTTGGCCTTCCCTTTCTGATTTACATGCTTGGACTTCCAAGCATTGGGAACCTATTTTAATCGACGTTGTTCATATATACCTTGTGGCAAGGGGTTTTTTATTGTAAAGTTTGAAAATGCTAAAGATAGGAAAACTATTTTATGCAATAGTTGTTTTACTTGGGAGGAGCATTTTCCCCTGATGGCCAAACCCTGGTATTAGGGGTTTGACCCTCTTTCTAAATCCTTCAATAAAATACCCGTATGGGTAAGATTGTCGAATCTCCCTCTTCATCTTTGGTTGGATTTGGTTTTGGAATCTGTGGGTGAGGCTATTGGAGATTTCCAAATGGTGGATTCAAACTCCTCTGAAATTTTTAAGATAACATATGCTCATATTCTTGTGGAGGTTGATGTTTCCAAGGGTCTTCCTGAGAAGATAACTTTGGCTTCTCTCTTGGGTTCTTGGATTCAGAATTTGGATTATGAGGGAATCTCGTTCAGGTGTAGGAAGTGCCACATGACTAGCCATCTTGCTGCGCAGTGTTTATTTGATAAGGTCAAATTGAAGAAAAAGCCTACTTGGTGGTTGGGGGCTTCTGATCACCATTATACGGTTGGAAAAGTTTCTAAGGGGGTTCGGTTGCTTGCTCTCCTCAGATTGATCATGCTTTGACTGGTGTTTCTGTGGCTACCTATATTGCTTCTGAAGTTGTCTTGGATACTACGGATGTTGTCTCTGATGCGGCTTTAGTTCAGACTTTTGTTGCTGCCCCTTTTGATGTTGCTACTGTTGTCCCTAACTAGATTGTTGTCTCTGGTTGTGATACTACTCATGTCCCTCCTGTGGTTTCTGATTTGACTTTCCCTTTTCCAGGCTCTTCTTTCTCTTCTTTGGCTTGGTAGAAGGCTGTTGAAAAGGTGGAGGATGGATGGACAACAGTTAAGGGAAAGAAATTCAAATCTTCCACGCCTTCTTTTGATATGAATTTACGTTCTCATAAGGATGGAAAAAAATGTAAATCTTGATTGCCCTTTGTTTTTTTTTGTTGTTTCACTTGGTAAGAACTATAGTTAGTTCCTTTGGTTTGTTTGGTGGGGCACCACAGTTGTATTGATCTTTTATTTTCATATATTTTTTATGCTCTTGTACAAGGTTTTGGGTCCTTTCAAAACCTGATTTTACGTAATCAAAACTAATGAATAGATATAATAGATCTTTCAAAATTATATTATAGAACATTCAAATATATATTTAAGATATATACTTCTCTTAAACCTATAAATGAAAAAAATATATATTTATATAATTATAATTAACAGTTATTTATTAATGCCTTATGTATTGCAGTCTTATTAATTATATTTATTAATGTCTTATGTAATGTGTGTGTATATATATATATAATTACTGATATATATTTACTATATATAGACATATAATATATTATAAATTATTCTAATTCATTATTAAAGGATGCCTCTACATATAAATATGTATAGAACAGTCCAATGTGTTCTAGTTGTCAAACATGTTGCCAGCTGAAGAATTCAGACTTATTGATCTACCAATCTACATAGTACTTCCCTATATCCCCCATCTTTGATATATTTCCCTTATCAATACAGAGAGTGTTGACTAAGTGTTTGGGAAGATGTCGATTACTTTAATTTGTTGGCTGGAAAGTTTGTCTTGTTCCTGATTAGTTACTCCTGCCATTTGTCTTTATTTTGTTCCTTGTTTGCTGACCTGGATATGAATGGGAAGAAATAATGAAGGTGTTTGACGATAAGCAGGGTAGATGTAATATTAGAGATGCAGACTTAAGGAAATAGTGATTGGGTAATATAATTGTCGGCCATCTCTTAGTTGCCATTTTGATATCCCCTTAAAATAACCGTATGGAAAGGGAGTCACATCCCTTCCACGGGCTGCGACGTTTAAGTACTTTTTGTTATTCGATTTCAAAATATTAATATATTATATTTAGTTATACGCATTAATATATATACATATTTGATTATGTTAGTGAGTGTATTAATATGTTGATATATATGTATATATAATGTATATTATTATATTTATTATATTAATATTATTTATTTATATTTATAATTTATTTTTATCGTCTTATTATAATTATAATCATTTATGTTTTATTATAATTGTAATTACAATTATATTCTATAATTTATTTAATCAAATTTGATTATTATTTATTATGTGTTTTCCTATTAGCTTATTTTTATTATTTATTATTGAATATTATTTTAATATGGGGACATTACACTAGATCAAAGTTTGGGCAACGTTGTAGTGAGGATATTGTCTTAGGTGTGAATCGAGGCCTTGTGAGGTAAGTGTTGGACATCAAATTCCAAATCCTTAGTCAACTAAGGTCTCTTGAATTGGAGAAGGTGATAATATAGGTGTTTTGAAAATCCAAGTAAAATTTGGGCAAGAAGTGAAAGAGTTCCACACTTCATTTCTTAGGGGTGATTTTGTCAAGCCCAAGGGCTTGAAAAAATCTTCCTATCTTATAAGACTTCAATCCCTAAGACATGGCATTTCCACCAAGTCTAAATGTGTCCAAGAATAGTGCAATTTCCACCTTGGTTTGCTTTGAAGGCACCCAACATATGAACAAAATTTTCTTAAGTCATAAAGGCAAGCCCTAGACTAAAGAAAATTTTGATTGATATTGTGTTGAGCAAGCCCAATGACGTGGCATTTTCCACCAAGTCTAAACAAGCCCAAATACATGACATTTTCCACCAAGGCTAAATGAGCCCAAGTCTAGTTCATATCCTACCTTGGTGTGAATCCCCACAACACATCAAATTCCTCTTTAGTAAATTAGTACATGTTGATCGAGCCAAAGGGATGAGCAATTTCCAATGTTTGCATGAGTCCCAAACTATGAAAAACTCTAAAATGCTAGTTTATAGAGCCTAAGAAGAGTGCAATTTCCCCTCCACAACATGGATCCCAAGAACCAAGCATTTTATGCCTAGGTATGAGTCTCAACCAAGAGATGTGCAATCTCCAAAAAGCATGAAATGTATTTTAAATTTGATGAAAATGATACTTGATTAGGTCACCTAGGGGAGCGAATGGAAAGAAAGTCAATCAAATTTAAAAGCCTCATTGGGCCAGCTAGATCAAAAGACAAACCTATTGACTTTAGCTGGTTGGTTGATGAAATTCATTTCAACACCCAACACAATTCGATCTAGCAATTACAAGCAGAGAAAGTAAAGGATGAAAATCAGATATTAAATTTGGAAACATTGGTCTTCCATTAGATCATATTCATTAGTAAAGGAGCAATTAGAAAATCAAATATTTGTTGGGCACGATTGATCAGATGTTGATAACATAAAAAATCATGATCCAAATCTAATATCAAGAATTTTTAATATCAATGCTTGGATATTGTTAAGGGTGTTTGCAAGTAAAAAATTATTTCATCCAAGCGTGTTTTAATATCATGATGAAATCATGTAATTTTAAGAGGTTTCTTTGTTGGGACAATATTTAAGTTTGTCCATATTTATCATTTTGAGAATCTAACGCAAGTTTCTTTCTTTTTTGCAAGCTGAAATGGAGGATGGAGATGCTCAAGGATTGAGCCGGTTCAAGTGAGGCTTCTCATTTCAATATTTCAAATAAGAGAGATAAACAGGAGCTGCAATTATAAGGGATTCTAAGATCAACATGAAGACGTCCAACATCCATATCAAGAGAACAAGCATGATGGTGTTTCATATCGAAGGCCAAAATGAAGTTGTAAGCCCCAATTCAAGTCCAAGTTATCAAGATGGAGTTCGAAGAACAAGTTGCAAAAAGAGGGCAAACAAGTTAGCAAGTAAAGAAATATCATCACAAACATGAATTTCCTTTAGAAATCCAAGTTCAATTAGAACTGTCCAACTATCACTTCAACAAGAGTGGGATCAAGGCAAGATACTGGTACAAGAAAGTTCAAAGTCTTATCAATAAGAGAGTTGCGAGGTGAAGAAGTTCAAAGAATGAAAGACTGCATTAAGATGAACCAATTTAGGAATATGGGCGATCACAATCAATTGAAGGTTGGAAAATGTTGAATATCAAGAGATATTACCAGAGATGCAGAGACTTCGTTATGGTGATAGAGAAGTTGAAATGATGATATTTATAAGATAAACATGTTGAGGGAGGTCACCTTTTGGTGTAGTGGTGATTTGGTTGCACTATTGATGGTGCAACCAAGCTTCAATTCCATAGATGCAAAGATTTTATGATAATAGAGAAATTGAATTGATGATGTTTATATGATAAGCATGTTGAGGGGGCTCACCTTTTGGTGTAGTGGTGACTTGGTTGCACTATTAATGGTGCAACCAAGGCCCAAATCCTCGTCTGACCCCAAATACAAGTGTTAATACTAGTTTGGGCACACCTTGGTGGTCGTGCAAGTAGTTGGTGGGGATGACATTGGTGTTCATGGTAGAGATTGTATACAGTGAGGAGGGTTTCCCTATGGTGATTAAAGAAGGTTTTTATAAGATAAGCATGTTGAGGGGGGTCACCTTTTGGTGTAGTGGTGACTTGGTTGCACTATTAATGATGCAACCAAGGTTCAAATTCCCTCATGGCCTAAATACAAGTGTTAATATTGGTTTGGGCCCACCTTGATGAGCATGCAAGTAGTTGGTGAGGAGGTTTTACCTATGGTGATTAAAGGAGGAGGTCTTATTAGCTCAATTTGTTCTCAAGGATGGTTGTAATATCCCTTGCCAATTATAACCTCAAAATGTTGATCAGAGGCTCAAGGAATATCGTCAAACACTTAGCATGTAACCTCTTTACTTTTTGTTTCAATGTTTCAGTTACTAAGATGTCTAGGAAAAGAACCATAAAGAAAATGCAATTCTTTTTGTCTTTTGAATGCACATACATAACCCACACAATGCAAATATGCATCTAGAGAAGCTAGACATTAATTTGAACAGTTGGCATGCAAACTAAATATGAGAGAGACAACTCATGACATTCAAATTCCTTGAAATTTTAATTAATTGATGATTAATATGCATCTATATCACCATTGGCATTCTAACAAAAACTTAGCATACAAATTGGAATTTATATGGAAACAACATAATGAAGTATTGTATTGATAATTCTCACGCCAAATTGTTACAAAGATATAACATGTAATTCCTAGAGCTTATAAAAGAAAAATTAGAGAACCTAGTATGAAATTGTTTCTTGCAAATGATGGTCTCTACTCTATAATGTATATAATTAGCCAATTTAACACATCCATGTTGTAGTTATATATAATCTGCCAATTAAATGCTTGATTTCCTAATGTGTAATGACATCCAATATGAATCCCTAGGTATACTGTAGATATACCTTCCAATCCTTCAAACCCTAGATGAAATCTTCCATTTGTTAGCACAAATTGGACTCTTGGATGAAGTCCACAAACTCGCCAATAATTTTGTTGGTCTTCCACAACCTCAAAATTGTAAATCATTGAAGATTTTGTGTTCTCTAATGAGGATAATGGTTGAAACCTACAGTTCAAGGTCTAAACCCCAAATATTTACCATAAACAAGTCAAATTCATCTAAGCATAAGAGGCTCGATTCTTCTATTGGCCTTTTATATATTTTCCCATGAAGTTCAAACCTAATGAGCTTTCACTCTCAAGCCACACTAAAACACTTATAATAAATAATTTTGTTGTAAGTTGACCATATGGAATTAAATTAATATTCCTCATATGCACTTTACAATTTGACTTTATAATCATTAAATGTCCCTTTTATAATAAAGTCAAATAAAGTCATTAAATGTTCTCACTTAATAATTTGACTTTATGATATAAAATCCCCTTTATTTATAAAATCACATGAAGTCAATATATTATTAACTTAAAAATAATTAATTATTATTAAAGTAACACTTTAATAATAATTAAATATCATAACTCTATTAATAACTATTAATTAATGATTCTGACTTCATCACTGGCTAACCCGCTGCTCCCACTGTTAATCTCAGTGTCTTACTAAAAATAGTAAGGGTCCCTCTCTAACATCCACTAACTTACTATAAATAGTAAGTCCCTCAAAAAAAACCAAAAACCTCTAAATATCAATGCCTCAAAATGAATGAAAGATCTAGATAAGTGAACACTTACAAGGGCCACATGAAGAGCTCGAAAACTCCCAAACTAGACCCTCTAATCCACCATACTAGCCTACGAGGGTCAAAACAATAGGCTAATTCATTGAACTTTGATGCTCACAAAAATGGGGACATTATAGTTCACCCTCCCTAAGATTTCTTGTCCCTAAGCAATCATGACTACGAAGAAACTTCACTACACTAGAAGTCCAAAGGATGATTGTGAAATGTCCCACACTGAAACACAACAACAACACCAACATAGCCATAACTGTACAAAATGAAACATCAACCCATATGTCCAATCTTTGGGCACTCAAATTTTGCATCTAAAACAAATCATGTACATGAGGACTGAAATTGAAACTACAAGTAATCCACACCATGTACACACTGCAATACTCCCTAGTGAACCCAGACTGGAACCACGATGCATGAAAATGACCCCACAACACACTAAAGTGTCCAACCAAATATAATTGGATCCCAAATCTTGGATAGAAGCCTGCCAAGAAGAACATCCTCAAACTTATGTTCCTCAACCCTGATCCCAACTTCACAATACCAAAAGTGGTGAAGCCAACCAACGGAACCCATCCAAACCATAGTGCTAACCCTGTCACCACTTGGGTCCCAATGTAACTGATATGCACATCCATACGTACTGTAGAGGTAAGAACATCTAAAGGTATCTATAACACAACCAGTATCTCCATCCTCTGTTAGGATTCCATGGATGTGCTGACTCTACAAGTAATCCAGCCTGGAGGCACTTATCCCATCTATTGCAGATGGCGAATATCTGTGCCACAAAGGATGGTGTAATCCAAGAGCCAATCCATACCGACACATCATCAAGTCCTCTACATGTGGATCAAAATAAAAAATGATGAGCTTTCCTCACATGTGTAGTCACTATCGTCTCATGTTGATACAAAATTTCATCACCATTGTCATGAAAATCAGACTTGTTATCATGACTGATAACAACTTCTTGAGCACTGAAAGTACCAACATTCTCTTTAAATTCCACCCTCTCTTCTTTTTTCTTTCTATTGATAAGCTTATTTGCATTAGTGTTTACTTTCATTTTCTTTGCAAACAAAGGATCCAAAATCTTCAGATGTTGTAGAAACCTAGTTAAATTCTTATCATAGTTTTGAAAGGCTTGCATGAGCTCCGACATGAGTTCCTATATGTACTTCATTTTACCCATACTGAAACAAAAATAAGAGTTTTGGTTACTCTAATATCAACTATGGGAGCTCAATGATTTCAACCCCAACAGGATGACATGAAACTACTTTGATGCCACTGTAATATCCCTTGACAATTCTAACCTCAAAAATGTTGATTAGAGGCTCAAGGAATATTGTCAAACACTTTTCATACAACCTCTTTACTTTTTTTTTAAATGTTTTAGTTTGATAATGATTTCTTGAAATGAAGTCAATTGTGATTTAAATACTTTCAAATGGTTACTAGGATGTCTAGGAAAAGAACCATAATGCAAATGCAATTATTTTTGTCTTTTAAATACATATAGATGACCCACACAATGTAAATATTCATCTACAACAGGTAGGCATTAATTCAAATAGTTGGCATGCAAACTAATTACGAGAGAGACAACTCATGTCATTCAAACTCCTTGAAATTTTAATGAATTGATGATGAATATGCATCTGTATCATCATTGGCATTCTAACAAACATTTAACATGCAAAATAGAAATTATATGGCAGTAGCATAATGAAGTATTGTATTGATATTTCTCACACCAAATTGTTACAAATATATAACATGTAATTCACAGAACTTATGACAACAAAATTAGAGAACCTGGTATGTAATTGTCTGTTGCAAATGACGGTCTCCGCTCTATAATGTATATAATTTGCTAATTTAACATGTCCCCGTTGTAGCTATATATAGTCTTCCAATTAAATGCTTGATTTATTGATGCATAATGGAAGCCAATTTGAATCTTCAGGTCTACTATAGATATACCTTTCAATCCTTCAAACCCTAAATCAAATCTTCCACTTGTTATCACAAATTGGACTCTTGGATTAAACCCGCAAACTCACCAATAATTTGGTTGGTCTTCCCCAACCTCAAAATTGCAAATCATTGAATATTTTTCATTCTCTAATGAGGATAATAGTTGAAACTTGCAACTCAAGCTCCAAACCCCAATATTCACCATAAACAAGTCAAATTCACCCAAGCATAAGAGGTTTGATTCTTCTATTGGCCTTTTATTTATTTTCCCATAAAGTTTGAACCTCATGAACCTTCACTCTCAAGCCACATTAAAACACTTATAATAAATGCTTTTGTTGTAAGTTGACCATATGGAATTAAATTAATTATTCCTTATATGCACTTTATAATTTGACTTTATAATCATTAAATCTCCCTTTTATAATAAAGTCATTAAATGCTCTCACTAAATAATTTGACTTTATGATATAAAATCCCCTTTAATTATAAAGTCACATGAAGTCAATATAATATTCCCTTAAAATAATTAATTATTATTAAAGTAACACTTTAATAATAATTAAATGTCATTATTCTATTAATAACCATTATTTAATGATTCTGACTTCATCACTTGCTAACCCACTACTACAACTATCAATATGGATGCCTTACTAAAAATAGTAAGGGTCCCTCTCTAACATCTATTGACTTATTATAATAGTAAGTCTCTCAAAACAGAACCAAAAACCTTTAAATATTAATGCCTCAGAACATATAAAAAATCTGGAGAGATAAACACTTACAACGACCACTTGAAGAGCTCTAAAAATCCCAAACTAGACCCTATAATCCACCATACTAGCCTACGAGGGTCAAATTAATACGCTAACCCCTCGAACTATGACACTCATGAAAATGGGGACACTACATGGGGTCCCACTTTTTCACCCCATTGGCTCAAAGCTCTAGTCAAAAGTGACTATCACTGATAAAAAAAAGATGAGCATGTTGAGGTGGCACCCACTCATCTTCAACAAATTAGAGGGTCTTGGTTCCACATGTTCAATTTCTTTCAATCAAATCATTCCAAGTGTCCATATGGGATGCACTTAATGCCTCTACCTAACTAGTTTTCTTATTGGCCAATAAAGGATATGTAAGTTTTGCATTGACCCACAAGGTGGTTCTTTTATGTAATTGTTGCACCATTTGATGCTTGTAGTTGGTAATTGGATTAGGGTTGGATTGGCATAATCTTGTCCATCCGTCTTAAATCAATCCTAGTCATTCATTATACTTGGAGCAACTATATAAGCCTTGCTCAAATCATTTGTAAAAGAGAGACATGCAAAGATAGTTGCTAATATACTGCCAAGATTATTCATTCTCATTTTTATCATGGTGAATGTTTGTGAAGTTTTGGAGTATTGTGTGGTTTCTGCATTTCCTCACTTGATTAGGATTTTCATTTATGTTGAATAGAAGTAGATGAGTCGATAATGGAAGATATTGTTTAATGGTGAAATATGGTGAAACTATGTTCATATCTTTTGGTACTTGTCGATTGCAAGTAGTATTGTAAGGTTGGTTTGAACTTATTGCAAGCACTTAACTTCAATTATAAATGTTCATTTAGATTGCACCTTAATAGGGTATTTGAATGAGTATATAAGAAATCATCCATGCATACTTAGAAGCAAGCACCCTCCTTCGCATAGTTGATTTGGCGAAGAACTAGTTAGAGTCTCATGTTACCATCAATAATCTCTTGCATTGTAGAGTTAGCCTAGATTTCTAAACCCATTTATTTTGCAATTTATTTCATTAGAAGTAATTAAAGAGCCCACATTGTTAAATCATTTGCATTTGCAAATTTGATATCCATTGAATGAACAATGTAATTCCCCAAGTGATTACCAGGAAATTACATCACAAAACTAAGTTAAGTTAGACATTAGAAGAAGTCTTAGGGCTGTCTTAGTTGATCATGCATTGTCATATGTTTAGCATCTAAGCTTCCTTATTCACGAGAGGATTTGGTAGTTGGTGTTCTATCCTAGGATGCTAAGTGTTTCATCCTGAATGTTGGAGTGGTCACAAATATCACATCAACACTAGTATCCCCTTGTTCTTCCCCTTGTCCTTTTCTTTTTTATGTATCTTCTTTCTTTTTTGCATCTTGGGCCTCGGGCTTTCAATTCCTTAATCCCTAATCATTGATCATTCCCTTTGTTTCCTCTTTTACCTTTACATTTTTTTCCCATATTGTCAACTATTTGGACATATGGATTTCTTCATTTTGAAATACAAAACATCGAATCCTTGATTCCCCATACTTGGTCTCCTTCTTTGTCCTCTCTTTGGGGATTATATGTCAAGAGTACAAAGTTTCCATAATGAAATTAATGCATGTGATCCCTGAGCACTAAAACATGATGTGTATTTTGTCTAAGAAACCTAGAATTTGTGGTAGCCCCGAACCCTAATGTGTCATTTTCCTAACCTACCTACAATACATGTTAGACCTTAACCCCAATCCTCACCTCCTATGAACCACATTTATGAGGTTTGGTGTCATTAATGTCAGTTTGACACATGATCCTCCCACCTATAAAATCCCCTTTTGAGCATGATTTTTAATCATTTGAAAATGAGACTAGAGGCTTTAGAGTGCTTTGCAACTACATGAACCTAAAATGATTATGTCCTAGGAGCAATCCAAGTCAAGATTTTGTTGTATTAGCACACAAAGACAACCAATAAATTGAATAAGTTATCCTTTATTTTTTAAGTTTTCTTCTTTGCAATTTGAGTAGCATTTTCTTCCATTTTTATTTCCTATGTTGTTTTCTCATTTATCATGTCATTTTTTTTGTCGTATATATGTCTAGACATAATGGCTCCTGGATTTTATTTTATTTTTTAAATTTTTCCTATTTGGATTTTATTTTCTTTTGGGTCAAAGCCCTAGGTTTTCATATTCATCTTTGGGATCAGGTTGGTGGTCTTTTAACTACTTTTGTTTTCACCTGGTTGTTGCCTCAACCTTGAACATGCCATCAATTTTTAAGTGGTAGATTCCCACCCTTCCCTAGGGATTTCTCGTAACCCTAAAATATGTTAAGAAGCCAAAGACATTCACATGAAATTCATTTCGTTCTATATTAGGGTATGTATTTTTAGAAAGAACCTTGATTGAGCATGTTCAAATAAAGAGAGTAAAAACATTTTAACATTGATATTTTAATATTAGAATTTGTAGGTGAATACCGGTTAAGAAAATAAAACCTTGAAACCCCAACCCCTGATAAATGATATAGAGATTTCAAAGAATAAGTCTTGTGTACATTAGTTTAATGTGCCCTTCTAGATTAAGTTCTACAATCACAATTTACAATAAATCAGAGTTAGGGAGATATACATAATTTTATTTCTTCATTTATGTTCCTAAATAGAGACCATGCAACCACAAGGGAACATGAGTGAGTGAGTCATGATAATATTGACCAATTCAATCTTATACTAAGCCCAAGAGTGGAACTTTCCTCCCCTTGGCCTCAGTGGTAGGACTTAGACATTCATGCGAGGTGGCCTACTTAGTAGGATGCTTGTCTTGCTTCCTTATCTATGCCTCATCGCTAATAGTTGAATGGCTCATCATAGTAGGAATAGAAGGGAGATTGTAGTGAGGCCCTCATATTGTCCATTATAAGCCCAAGAGTGGGACTTTAACCCTCTTAGCCTTGGTGGACAAACTTTGACATCCACCATGGTGGCCTACTTAGATGGAAGCCTTATAACCTCTTACTTAAGTCTTTCCACTTCCCTCCATGATGAGACTAATGTAGAAGTTAATATACAATGATGTCAAAATAATGTACACAACATTGTTATGAATAGTACAAGGATGACTTATGTTTACTTAGATTAAATCCTAGCAGAGATTAACAGAATTGCTTGTATCATTTCTAAACATCTTAAGCAATCAAAGTGACGAAAGGAGTTGATTATTAGGTATTGATTTACATTCATTAATATTAGTACAAAGATTATCACCCTGAGATTATTGACAATATGTAGATATTATTATAATATTCATTATTCAAAGTCAATGCAGACCCCTATATAGAAACTATTAAAGATATCTATCTGAGACTAATATATCTTTCTATTGTATATTCTATGTTAGAGAACCCTTTTTAATCACCACATATATTATGCATACTTGGTCCCTATCATTAATGCTTTATTTTATGATATTGTCTACCCTTCCTCTATTTTAAAAAAAATTTGTCTTCTCCTCACCAAAGATATATTCAAGCCTGCATACTCTTTCTTGTCTTTTATTTTTCCTTTCATACATTCCAGCCCATTCGATGCCTGGAGATGAACCATATGATGTTTTTTTTTATATATGATGATAAGTCGCATTCAAAGTGGTGTGTCTCCTTTTAATCATATTATTCCAAAACTATTGTGTCAAATGATTAGTCTTACTAATCATTCACTCCCTGACCTTCAGTGATGACTAACCACTTATTTATATTAGTCATTTGTTATCATTGTATTTTGGTGATATTTTAATCCTCTTACAATTAGTTTTCAGTCGTTGATAATAGTCATAGGATAAAGTTAGCCATGTAGGACACATCATTAATATTAAAAAATAAATAATATAATTTATGAATAATTTAAATATTAATAATTTATCATTAATTATTACTACTAAATACCATATTAAAATTTAAATGTTAAAGTATTACATTGATTTGAATTATGAGGAACTATTCATACGTACATATATCTGAACTATATATATATATATATATATATATATATATATATATATATATATATATATATATATATATATATATATATATATATATATATATATATATATATATATATATATATATATATATATATATATATATATATATATATATATATATATATTTATATTTTAAATAATTTATAGTTTAATCAAATATTATATATGTTAATATATATATATATATATATATATATATATATATATATATATATATATATATATATATATATATATATATATATATATATATATTGTACATGGATCAGGTATGGCTTGTGACAGTCTACCCAACCTAAATTTTCTTGTCCTGAAGAAATTTAAGATTTGGATGGGAAATAATCTCTTCTCCCTCCCATGTAGCATCTAAGGTCATTAGGTAAACCTTTCCATTTCACTAACTCTTCATAAATATTTTTGTTCCTTAACCGTTTCTCCCACATATCAAGAATATTTTATGGTTCCAAAATAAGTTTACCTTCATCATTTATTGATGGAGATTTTTTACAAGGACTAACATATTTTTGCAAGACTTTCTTAAATTTGGATACATGGAAAATGTTGTGCATCCTACTATTCTTTGGCAATTTTATCTCATGGACCACTTCACCTATTCCCCTCAGGACCTTGTATGGTCCATAGAACTGAGGCCTTAGATTTTTTTCTCCACTTACCTTGATTGAAGATTGCTTGTATGGTTGTATCCTTAAGAAAACAAAATCTCCAATTTCAAATGTCCTTTCTACGTGCTTTCAATTGACATAGATTTTTTATTGGTTTTGAGTGTGGTAAAGGTTGTCTTTTAGAATATTCATAATATCTATAATCTGGTGTATGAATTCATTAGCTCCTGGGATTTTTCTATCTTGGGCGATCAAGTTTTTCAAACTCGTGGCCTCATACCCATATAATTATTAAAAAGGGCTCATCGCAATTGACATGTGGTGGGTGGTATTGTAGCAATACTCCCCTAGATGCAACCATTCGATCTGTGTGTTTTGTTTGTGAGTAATATTATTTTTTAGGTATCCTTCTATCCATTTGTTGATGATTTTACTTTCTTGTCCATTTGTGGATGGTAATTTGTGCTCAGAGTTAGATTTGTTCCTATCAATCAAAAGAGTTCTTACCATAATAGGCTAAGAAATTTTCTATCCCCGCTACTAATAATGTTCTTTGGTAATCCATGTAACTTGAAGATTTCTATGAAGAACATTTCTACTATTTGTGGTACCTTATAGCTGGTTTATATTGCAAAGAAGTGAGCATATTTGGTCAACCTATCCACTACTGCATAGATGCAATCTTTTCCTTGCACTTTAGGAAATCGCATGATGAAATCTATTGAAATACTTTCTCTCTTTTGGTTAGGGATGGGAAATGGTTATAACGAACCTACAAGATATTTTTCTTAGCTTTATTTTTATGAAAAGTCATACATTCTTGGACATATTTTAAAACATCCATTTTGAGGCCTTTCCATGAATACATTTACCTTATTTGTTTATAAGTCTTATAATATCTTGGATGTACTAATAAGGGGTTGTCATGGTACTCCTTCATAATTATTGTTTTTATTTTGGAATTTGGCACAAGGAATGTTCTACCCTTATATAGAATGAGTTCTTCAACTATCCTATATTCATCATTTGGTACATTCCCTTCAAATATCTCATTGGCTTGTGGATCCTTAGCATATTCTATAGTAATATTATTTTTCCAATCCCCTATGGTGCTAGTTATGGTGTTTAAGTGGCATCATCAAGACAAAGCATCTGCTACCACATTATTGATTTTTTTGACATATTCTATCTCAAAATCATAAGCTTGAATTTTACTTACCCATTTTTTTTGGTGTTCATTGAGATCTTTCCTATTCATGAAGAATCTTAGTTTGTTATGATCAGTTTAAACATGGAATTTTCCACATACTAAGTATTATCTGAATTTGGTTAAAGCATGCATGATGGCCAACATTTCTTTATCATGGATAGAGTAATGTTACTCAGTCTTTGTAAGCTTTTGGATTTCAAAAGCTATAAAATATTTATTTTGTATAAGCACTACCCCAATGCCTTCCCTTGAACGACATTTTAATTCAAGGCGTAGTGTGAAATCTGGGATTTTCCAAGATAGGAAAAGTATCTTGTTGCTTCTTTTAACTTCTTGAAAGCCTATTGTCTTGCACCACTCCACAAAAGGCCCCCTTTTTTGTTAAGTCTATCAGTGGAGTTATTATTTTGGGAAAAACCCCTTACAAAGTGTTTGTAGTGACTGCATAGTACCACAAATCCTCTAACTTGAGTTAGATTTGTAGGCTTTTGCCAATCCTTGATGGCTTTATTTTTCTCCTCATCATCACTCACTCCCTTTACATTGATTTTTATTCCCTAGATAAAGGATCTCTTCCAAGAAAAACTCACGTTTTGAAGCCTTAGAAAACAAGGATTCAGATTCTAAGATACTCAAGACTTCTTCAATATGTTGGAGGTTATCTTCCCATGTTTTGTTATAAATGAGGATATCATCAAAGAATATCAGTAGAAATTTTCTTAACTATTTTTAGAAGATATGCTTCATGCATGATTCAAAAATGGTCAAGGCATTAGTGAGGTCAAAGGGTAAGACTAGGAACTCAAAATACCCATAATGACATCTAAGGAAGTCTTATGTGCACCTACTTCCCTCATTCTGATTTGGTGATACCTTGGTTGCAAATCAACTTTTGAGAAATATCAAGCTCCATGAAGTTCATCAATTAATTTATCTATCCTAGGAATAGGGTAATGATTTTTAATATTTTTTTAGATCTCTATAATCTACACACATCCTAAGAGTTCCATCTTTCATTTTGACCAACACCACTAAGGATGTGAAGGGGCTAGTATTGGGTTGAATTTTTACCATTTCCAACAACTCTTTAATAGTTTTTTTAATTTCTTCCTTAAATTTGTGGGGATGCCTGTAAGGGGTGGTGATCACTTGCTAGGTTGTTTCCTCCAACTCTGTGGTATGTTCAAACCCTCTCTTAGGGGAAAGTCACAGTGGAATTCCTTCAAAAAAATTCTTATGTCTTCTTAAGATGGGTTGGATATGTACATGAATTGCTTGATCTTAGGTACATCGGCTTCTCTCATTTTAATTTGGTGATACCCTAATCACAAATCATTTTTTGATAAATATTAAGCTCCATGAATTTCATCAATTAATTTATCTATCCTAGGTATAGGGTAATTATTTTTAATTGTTTTTTACAGCTCTATAATCTATACTCATCCTCATAGTTCCATCTTTCATTTTAACCAACACCACTGAGGATGCGAAGGGACTAATATTGGGTTGAATGTGTCCCATTTCTAACAATTATTTAAGAGTCATTTCAATTTATTCCTTAAATTTGTGGGGATGCCTATAAGGGGTGGTGATCACTTTCTAGGATCTTATCTCCAACTCTATGGTATGTTCAAACCCTCTCTTAGGGGAGATTCATGGTGGAATGTCTTCAAAAAACAAATTATGTCTTCTTAAGATGGGTTAGATATGTACATGAATTTATTGGTCTTGGGAAGATCTATCTAGGATCATGCATTGTGCAACCCATTCAACTTGGCTATGTCTAAAGATTCTTTCTATCCTTTTACATGAAACCATATTTGGAGATCCATTGGGTAATCCTTTTAATGTGACCTCTTTCCTATCATGTTCGAAGTAGATTTATAAATTTGGATGATCCATGGTGAAGTGCGTTGATGAGTGTATCCAAGGAACTCCCAAAATTACATCATTTTGTAGAGTTACAACATAAAAATATCCTTTATTGAAAGGAGAGGGAATGAGAGAAAACTTGAATTGTGGGAAAGGTGAAAATTAGGTGGTTGGCTCTACACACCAGCCTGTAGGTAGTAAGGAAGGATCTCAGACTGCTGGTGGTGGAGAGGGGGCTCCAATTGGACAGGGCAATGGGACTATTTTGGATGTTGGGGACCCACTGGGATGTGGGAGGCCCAAGGATCCAAGGGGGATAGCTTCACGTGTTGTTTCAGGGCCAGGGAATCAGTATAATCATCAAGTGACTTCTGGTAAGGTTCATCCATGGTCTTCATTGTTTGGAGTCAAACCTTGTGGAAATTCTTATTTTCCCTCAGGTTTATAACATTTCAGATCCATCTCAAGGTAAATTTTCCATCTCATTACCAGACCCTTTTATTGATGATAATGTTAGAGTAATAAGTTGTTTTCTTATTAATTAAATCATATTGATTTAATTATTAAGTCACTTGTTATCTCTTTCTACTTAAGCTAAACTTTAGGCATATAATAATTAATTTTTTATTAATTATTATCATGCAACCTAGGTTTGTTCACCCTTTTTAGGGTTTTATATCTCCTTTATAAGGATTGATCTCCTTTGTATTCTTAACACATTCATTATTATTTGATTGTAACTTTTGTTTTTGCACATCAAGAATGTCTCCTCTTTCATGGATCAATGCATTCAGGCCTCCATAGCTTTTGCTTCCTCTCTTTCTATGATAGGTGTTTGCATGCAGGTGTTCTTAGGAGTTGTGGGTTGATTTCTCATCAAATCCAAAATGGTATCAGAGCTTTAGATTTATTTTTCCCTATCCTCTTCTTGAGAGATTTGACCATGTTCGTCAGATCTACGTTTTCAAAAGGTTTTTTGTTGGATATGGGGGGACCTCTCTTTCTGGTCATCTTGGCCTTAAATGTACCTTACGGTTGCATTCAAAGCATCCAAAAACCCTTAAATCAATATAAAGTTTGTCCATTTTGAAAAAAGTTGGAATCTGTGGCAAAAATAATTTACAATCAACCCCAACACGGATCCCAACAAATTCACTATTTTTTGCTCAAATGGACCTCACTGTTGAGATCGTAGCATCCAAGAACCTCTATTTCGATATAAGGCACATCTGATTTGGGACATAGTTGCAATTTGAGGCAAAAAAATTATGCCTACCAGGGTTGTACGACCTTGGCACACACCTCGAGATGCTAACGCATGGGGAATATTTTTTTTTAAAAAAAAATCAGGGGCCACCCATGCACTACCCAGCCGGTGCCATGATGATTCTGCGGTCACCGCCAACATGACCATTGTGCGAGCCACAGTAATCCCGCGGTCACCACCAACAGTCACTACTGATGGGCCACGATGACTATCGCGCAGTCACCCGTGGTTAACCGTTTGGGTTACAAAAATTGCCACCCCTTTCAACCATAGGCCGATGTCATATGGGGAACAGAGAGCCAATACCTAGCCCTTAGACTTCCAGCCTCTTGGTCACCCACGTGTCTAGGGGCCAAAAATTTTTAGCCCTAAGGGCTAATTTTTTTTTGTGGTGACGTCCATATGGCCATCAATTTAAGCTCATGAAGTTTTGACATCAACACTTGCAGACACCATTTTTTGGGCCCATCAACATACTTGTGGTTTTTTTCTCATAACTTGAGCATATAGTGTCAAAATTGGGAAAACAAGATATCGTCAGAAAGCTCTTTCTGAGTTCTATCCTGATCTTGAGGTTTGAATTTCTGATTTTTATTTTCTGATGGTTTTTTTTTACTTTCAAAGCCAGGTGTTCATTTTTACACTCTGGGAGCTCTATCTTGTGCATCTAGACTCCATTTTGGACAAATGATATATCGTTAGAAATCTTGTTTTGTAACCTTTCTAGTGATGTGAGTCATTTTTCAAGATTCTTCTCTAGGTATATTTTATTTAGTTTTTTGTATTTCTGCACTCTAGTGGATATCTTGGATGGTGGATCTCTTCTCTTTAGTGGATGGCTCTTCTTAGGTTGTTATTTTGTTTCATAAGCCTTCACTCTTATTTGAGTGGTGTATAATTCATCTTTTTAGCATTTCTTTTATGCACATGCACTAAGATAAAGTGCCATCCTATTGCATGTATGGGATCTTGCACATGTTTATTCTCTATGTACTCATACTCAATTATAAAGTGCCAGGGGGATTTGATGTTTTCCTTTGTTTTCCATCTACTTTTATCACGTGAGTATTCCTCCAATGATGTTAGCCTCAGGTATCTCTATTTTTGTTTGTACTCTCTCTACATCTTCAATGTTCCTAGTTCTTCATCATGCAGTTCATATTGGACATTCTTTTCAGTGTACCTGTCAGTACTCCCTTGTCGGCATTATGAGGGGTTTCTACTGTTGGTTCTTTTGCTTCCTTGGTTCGATAGTGTGAGTTATGTATTCAATATTTGTTCCTATGTACTAGGCAGATGAAGTGGTTGGGTACCTGTGCATTCTAGTGAGATGGATCATTTACCATATGGACACTCTTTCTTTCCTATTTTTGGAAGCACTCTACCAGCTCTAATTGATCATCTCTTCAGACTTTGGTGTTTTTATGCCTTCTATATCTTAGACTTCAGTTGTTTGCCTTTGTTTTCCTCCTAATTTGAGTAGTGTCATTTGAGGGAACTCATGCAAATTGAAGTCTTCTCTACCTAGTCATATTTCAGTGGAGGATCTTTAGATCAATAGTTACTTCTTGACAGAGTTTTCAACTTCTTGCTTCAGTGATGTTGTACATGTTCATCCATGTTCCTATTATCTGGAACATTCCCTAGTTTTGAAGACTTTTTCAATCCTTTAGACTAGTCTTCATCTCTTTTTGGAGTAGAGTTTTTCCCATGTCGTTTTCTCTATTTCTCTGGTTTATAGAGACTCTCTTTTGTACTTGGGTACCTGATCAGGCCTTTTGTTGTCGGGACCCTTTTTTTTTAGTTTATTTTTTCTATGTTTTTAGCTTCTCCCAAAGTTTATCTTAAGGGGGGGTGTTAGAGTAATAAGTTGTTTTCTTATTAATTAAATCATATTGATTTAATTATTAAGTCACTTTTTATCTCTTTCTACTTAAGCTAAACTTTAGGCATATAATAATAATTGTTTTATTAATTATTATCATGCAACCTAGGTTTGTTCACCCTTTTTAGGGTTTCAGATCTCCTTTATAAGGATTTATCTCCTTTGTATTCTTAACACATTCATTATTATTTGATTTAAACTTTTGTTTTTGCACATAAAGAATGTCTCCTCTTTCATGGATCAATGCGTTCAGACCTCCATAGCTTTTGCTTCCTCTATTTCTATGATAGGAGTTTGCATGCAGGTGTTCTTGGGAGTTGTGGGTTTTTTTCTCATCAAGTCCAATACATAACATCACTCTCATGTCCTTCTCTCTAGTTAGGAAATTTGTGGGTCCTAGGCCAAACATTGATGTGGTCAGAGCCTATGCTCATAAGAAATGGATCTTAATAGGGAAAGTTGAAATCTTGCCCATGCCAAAAGGGCTCTTTTCCTTCACCTTTTCTTGTGAGGAGGATCTTTCTAATGTTTTGTGTGGAGGTCCTTGGATGGTGGGAAAATATTCTCCTACCCTCCAAAAGTGGTCTCCCAACTTGGATTCAAAAAATTCTTTCTTTGTTCAAGTGTCGTTCTAGGTTAGGATCCTAGGGCTTTCAATGGACTATTGGTTCAAAGATATTTTCAATGGCATTGCGAGCTCATTTGGGAAGCTCTTGTATATTGATCTCATGACGACTACTAGAAGAAGGCTAACATATGCTATAATATGTATTACAATTAGACTTGATTCTGACATGTCGTCCACTATTGAAATTGTGTCTAAGTTCAGTAAGTGGACTCAGCAAGTGAAATTCAAAAATGTTCCATTTGTCTGTTTTCATTGCAAAAAGGTAGTCCAATATGAAATGAAATGCCCTTTTCTCCCCGAGAAGGAGAAAGCTAAGAAAAACAAGGCCGAGAAATAAAATAAAAATCAGGCCAAGAAAATGCAATGGAAAGTTGAGGAAGGTGGAAAGAATGAGGAGCTAGAGAGAGCCTAGGAAGGCACATGAGATGCTCTAGCTCAAAGAAACTTGATGTGGTCTTCCCAGATACTTTGGACCCAAAATCTAATGGGGTTGGTCTCTCTAGTGATACTGTTGATGGGGTGCATCTCCAGCTCGAGGAGTTGAACAGGAAGAAAAGAGAAGTGGAAAAAGAAGTTCCCTCTAATTCTACTCCTCAAAATGAGCTAGAGGAAGGGGAAATCCATGAAAATAAGTTGAACAATGAAGAGGAGAAATATACTTAAATTAATAAAGCTGAGAATAATTAAGGTGAACCTTCTAGAATAGAGGATTCTTAGCCATGAAGCATCTTGGGGTATAGCCCAACAATGGATTCTTCCACCTAGAAATCAATGGATATAGTTAAATCTACCTTTTTGGAGATTGATTCTCCCCCTGTTTCCATTTCCAAAATCAGCACCAACTAGGGAGATGAGGTGGTTAACAAGATATCTTCTAGCATAGACCAATATGGTCAGGGGACCTCAAACTCAACCTATGAGGAGGAGGTGCCTCATACTACTATTCTAGAAAAGAAGAAAGGGAAAAAAGGAGGAGAAGCTATGAAGTCTACCCTCCAGGCTAAGTTTTCTCTTCAAATGACAATTAATACCTAGAATAGAGTGAAAGAGGATGTGGGTGCTCTGTGTACCTCACTTGGTATAAAATATGCTACTTTGAAGAGAGAGAAGGAATCATGTAGGAATATTGTAGATGGAACCCATAATACCATCCATGAGGTCTGTTCCCCTTCCAAAAACTATGTTCTTAGGAACTTAGTGAGGGATCATAAACCTACATTATTCTGATCCAAGAAATAAAAATGCCCAAGGAAAAAATTAAAAAGATTAAAGCTTTTAGGCAATATGGTGTTCTTGGTAGGAGCTTTGATGGAGCTTATGGAGGTATCATGGTCTTTTGGAACCTCAATCATATCAAAGGAGATCTTATTTCTCTTGAAGATAATATGGCCTCTACTAGATTCCAACACATTAAGGATGGTACCTCTTGGGTTCTATCAAATATTTATGCCCCTAATACTAGAGTTGGAAGGTCTAAGTTCTGAAAAATATTGGAAGCCTATAGAAATCATTTTATTAATGAAAGAAGGTTTTTTATGGGGGACTTCAATACACCCCTACAAGATAAGGATAAATTTAGAGGAGTCCCAACTTAGCTAGAAAGTTGACTAGAGTTGCTAGAATTTATCAATAATCAAGATCTTCATGATTTAGACTTACAGGAACCAGTTACACGTGGACTAATAGAAGATCTAGGAAATACCTTATTCAAGTTCACCTTGACAGCGATCGTATCCCTAATTGGTGGTTTGGGTGATTCCATTATGCTTTGACTGCCCTCTCCAGAATCAATTCTATCACTTTCCCATCTCTTTTTTGGTTGAACTAACCTCTAGAAAGCACAACTTTCCCTTCATATTTGAGAAACATGGACCTCCCACCCAAAGCTTGAGGATAGCATATGTCATTGGTGGAATATTGTGGTGTATGGTTCAACTATGCTCAAATTTTATAAGGAACTTAGGTGTGTGAAAGATAAAGTGAAAAAATAGAATAAAGATGTCTTTAGTGATATCTTTGCATCTAAGGTTGTAGTCCAACAAGAGCTAAAGGAGATTTAGGACAAGATCGGGCTGATGGATACAGTAATATCTCCATAGCTTCTAAGAGTGATATCTTAGTCAAGTATCACTATATCATTATCGGGGAGGAGGAGTTATGGAAACAAAGATCCTAATCTCTATGGTTGTCAACTACAGACAAGAATACCAGATGTTTCCACATGACATAAGTGAAGCACAAAGAAGCAAACATGGTCTCTTCTCTTATCATCAATGGAAATTTGGTATAGGTGGAGGATGATATCAGGATAGAAGCCTTTCAATTATTCTCTTCCCTTCTCTTTGCAGATGATAACCTGTATGTCAATGCCCAATACATGTTTCTGAATTCCATCCCTATGGTCATTGGGGAGGATAAATTTTTTATCCTTTCGGCTATCCTTTCCAAGGATGAGGTGAGATTTTTTGTATTCTCCTTTGAAGTTAATAAAGCTCCTAGCCCCAATGGATATCCCATGTTTTTCTTTCAAATCTTTTGGCATATTGTGGAACATGATATTGTTAATGGAGTTAAGGAATTTTTTGGTGCTAGAAACATTCTTAGGGAGCTCAACACTACCTTTCTTTTCCTCATACCTAAGATTGTTGGAGCTCAATTATTGGACAACTTCCATCCCATCAGCCTGCGTAATTACTTTTATAATATCATTTCTAAGGTTCTCACCAATAGCTCCTAGAAATACTCCCTCAACTAATTTATCCTCAACAGAATGGTTTTGTTCCTAGGAGACAAATTCTAGACTCCATCATCACTGTCCATGAAAATATTTATTCCTTGGAAATCTCTAAGAAACAAGGTTTCCTAATGAAGTTGGACCTCTCTAAAGATTATGATAGGGTGGATTGGCAATTCTTGCTCAGAATTTTCATGGCCTTTAGCTTCAACAATAAAGTCTTGCAACTCATTTTCCAGATGATGTCTACACCTTATCTTTCTATCATTGTTAATGACTCACCTACCTCATTCTTCAAACCCTCTAGAGGGCTCAGATAAGCGGATCCTATCTCTCCCATTCTTTTCATCATCATGGATGAATGCATAGGGAGATACATCAGCAAGTTAGTTCAAGAAGGTCTTTTTTAAGGTGTCTCTCCTTCCTCCAATGTTTTTTTCTCTCATCAACAATTTTTTGATGATACAATTTTCATGGGATCCTCCTCTATTAAAGAAGCCAGAATCTTAAACAATACTTTGAACAACTACAGTCATGCTTCAAGGAAATTGATTAATTGGGCCAAAATCTCTCTCTTCTATATTAATACTCTTGAAGAAAGAAAACACTACATTGCCAACAATCTTGGTTGATAGATTAATCTTCTTCCTTCCACCTATATTGGTCTCCCTTTATGCTTGAAACCCCCAAACTCTTTCTAGACCTCTTTGTTTGACCTATTCAATATAAAGTTGGCCGGTTGGAAAGGTACTTTTTTTAAGACAAGTGGAAAAAGTCCAAGTTTTTAAGTTGTCTCTTCAGAGTCTTCCAGTGTATATTGCCTTGATACTTTTCAAATCCCGCCAAGTTTGCGGAGGCTATTGAAATAATTAAAAAAAAAAATTATGGTCAGGGTGGAGGAAAAGACGAGGATGTATCTTATAGCTTGGGATAAAGTTTGTAAGCCATAGAGGTTGGGTGGTCTTGGGTTGAGAATATTAGAGCTCTCAACAAAGCTCTTTTGGCTAAGAAACTTTATATGCTGCATGATCAACAAGGGGAATGGAGCTCGATATGGAAAAGAAAATACTTGAACTTATGCCCCACTGGGTAAGGTTTCTTTTAGTCACATGATATCCTTCCTGGATCATGGTTGTGGAACCATGTTTTTAATTCTTAAAAAAACTACTACCCTTGGGATGGCTTGGAGAATTGGAAATGGGAGAAAAGTTAGATTTTGGGAAGATAAATGGCTAATGGAGGTTCCTCTTTGTGATCTGGATTCTTTTTCTCCCTATGAAGAAGGATTGAAAAAAGAGGTTAAGATATCTTGTTTCTGACTACTAGAGGGAAGATCAATGGGTGGACGTTAAAAGTGTGTGTAATTCCCTCCTTCCTCTACATTTGGATCTATTTTCAGTTGGTTTTGAATCCTGGAGTTGAAGACAATTTAACTTTGTCGAGAACCTCCTCAATTTATTTTTCTATTGCTTATGTTGTCCTTATTTTTCCAATTCTTGGGATGCTCCTCATTACTAGTCTAAGGATTAGTTCTATGGGCTCATTCTAAAGGTGAATATGTTCTTTTGGATCCTCCTTAAAAATAAAATTCTTATTCTGAACATGTGTTATCTCTTCATTGAAGCTGAAGAAACTATCAATCATATATTTCTTCATTGCTCTTTCACTTTCTCTATTTGGAATAGGTTTCTGCAAGATCTCAACTTGTGATGGGTTTTCCCTCAGACTATTCAAGATCTCTTCAGGAAATGGTGTTGTCCCCTCATCCAATTATACTTTAAATCTCTTTGGTCTTTTATTTTACCTCATCTTCTTTGGGGCATTTGGAAGGAAAAGAACAACCGCATTTTCAGATATGTTGCTCTTCCTCTTGACATTGTCTTTGAGAAGATTCATAGAGCTATAAGGGAGAATAATCAAGTCTTGGATAACACATCTTCCCTTGGTAGCCAATATGATTAGAACATTATTCAACATTGGAATATATCCCTTGCCACTCTCATTGGTTCTTCAAGTAATCCCAAAGATGGTTGCACTTGGAACTTTCCTCCTAGAGACTGGGTTAAAATTAACTTCAATGGAGTGGCTAAGGGTAACCTCGGGATGACTGGGTGTGAGGGACTGATCAGAGATTACAATGACCCATGTTTAGCAGCAGTGGTACTTCCCTAGGGAATTTAGACCAACCACCTTGTTGATGCAATGCAAACATATCAGACATTGATTCTGGCTAAAATATTGAAGTACAAAAAGGTTTAGATTGAGGGGGAATATAACAATATTATTAGGTGTCTTAAAGGCCAAAGTAAACCCTCTTGGACCATTAAAAACATTATCTCTTTAGCTAGAGAAATAATTAATTCTTTTGATTGCTCATACATATCCCATGGTTATCAGGAGATTAATACAATGGCTGACTGGCCTGCCAACACTAGGGTTAAATATGACTCATCTATTACTTGGCAAGGTGAGGAGGCATTTAGTCATGATGCTAAAGTCATCCTTAATTGTGATCATACCCACGGGAAAGTAGGAGTAATGGATATTGATTTCGATGTAATTTCAAATGGGTAGTTTAATTATGAAAAGAGGTGACGTTTGTCTGATCGACAGACTAGAAGTTAATTATTACAAGATTTCGCACATTTTGTGGGTGCTAAAGCTTTTATTTGGCACTTTGATCGCTAGTTTATGGTGTAAGAAGTATTTAATTTACCTACAAGTTACCATTTTATGGGTTGTTTGGGCTTTGATTGTGGGTCATGGTGTGAAGTGTAAGATGGGTGGGGACAAAAAGAGAATGGAGTCTTTGGATTGCAAAGAATGGAGGAGTAAGCCAAAGGTGTGGAGTCTCTTGTAGAAGGGGAAAGTTACAGACTTTATGGAAAGGCTCAATGGTCGCAATCCTACGATTACCAAGATGTTCAAGAAGGATTGGAGAAATGGAAAGATGACAAATTGCGGAAGGACTATGACTGTGGATGAAGAGGTCATAGATGAGGTTACTAGCCTCCCACTAGAAGGAAAGAATTTCTATAAGGATCATAATCTTACTGACTCGGTAGTTAAACACTTCCCTAAAGAGGAAGATGAGAAGAAGAAGTTGGTGAAGATTAATAAAACCTACTACTTGTTGAAAGCCATTAAGAAAGTATGGAGGAGAGTTATATTTGTAGTTATGTGATATTTCACCCTTGACGACAGGTCCACATGAGTATATGGTTATCACTTCATGCTCCTCAATCACTTTTGACACGGTGATAAATTTTCCTTTCCTTTCTATTTTCTCAGTTCTTTGAATGCTAGCATAGGTGATGCAAGGGCTAATCCCGAGGGTAACCTTTCCCTCCATGAGCGTTTAAAGGTATTAATTTATGATTATTTTAAAGATTCCACTATTGAACATCCTGTTATGGAAAACATTCAGACTGAGGATGAAGATACTGGTGATGGAGATGATAGAGAGGAAGATTCTAACACCAAGGTTGAGGGGGGGGTTTGGAAACCCCTGTCAAGAAAACAAATACCTCAAGCAAGGGAAAATGAAAAACTAATGAGACCTCATCCTCCTCGGCTACTAAAAAAAGAAGAAAATACTATTGTGTTGGAGATAGGAAAAAGAAAAATGTTATGGAGGAAGAGTGGGATTGGTTTGTAGAAGAGGAAGATGAGGAGGGTGGTTTGGATACTAGAGCCGATGTTGAACTTACCCCCCCTAAGAAGAAGACCCATTGTTCCCCTCCTAGGAGTGTGGACATAAATTTGGAAGGTCCCCTACTCCTTCCCCTCCCCCAACCCCTAATTGTGATGATATCCCTGATAAACAAAAGAATTTTTCTTTTGATGAGGGTTCCCTTATGACCCACGCTAGTAAGGAAGCTCTCAAATTGGATGGGGTGGATTCCCAGGAAGGGGATTTCTTAGTGCTATGGATAATCATAGCAAAGAGGATACATTTGGTGTCCTCCAGACAACTAAAGAGGGGGCATTGGACTTCTACAAAATCTCTAGGTGGGTTTTTCACAAAGTGAAAGAGATTAAAAGAAAGAAAAGGACTTTTTCCAGTAAGTTGGAGTTCTTAGAAGCACTTGGTGTAGGTAAGGACAACACTTTATTTGACAATTTTAAGGACCTAACCAAATTTTTTAGTGATGTTGAAGCCATGGATGCTAATTATGATAAAAATTTGAGACTATCCAGACACTAGGATCTCCAAACTAGAGTCTACCCTAAGGAAAATTAGAGAAAAGAGCCACAAGATCCCAAAGTCATTTGCTGAGAGACTTTTGTTGGAAAACTTGAATATATGAACTAGGAGAAATCTATTGTTCAGGTTGATGATGCAAAGGAGACTATTCATGAAGAGGTTATTGGTCCTGGAAAAAGGGTCTATACCAATAACAAGAAGAAGGCTCTCAAGGCCAATAATGATATTGAAGATCTCAAGGGTGTTGATGCAAAGATGGAGCAATTGGAGCTAGAAGTTGGAGAGCTTCTTAAAAACCTTGTCTAATTTTTTTGTGCTGGTTTTTTGTCAGTATTTGTATGTTGGTCTTTGGTTGGCTTTTGGTTTAGTGTTGGCTTTTTCTCAGTTTTTTCCAACTTTTATTTTTGGTGTCTTTTGGTCACAATCTAGTCTATGTTGAACTCTAATGCTTATCTATATGTAACTATGTTGTAATGGGTTTCGGGTCCCTAAAACCCATTTTTCCCTTAATCAAAAACATAAAAATTTATTTTAATGGTGTGCTTAACCAAAGTGATTTTCAATTGGGGAAAATATTTGGTGCATTAATGAATTTTTCCATTTTTTAGTGCTACCTTGAACCCCTTGAAGTCTTCAGTCTCTAATTTCCTTTTTGACAAGAGGATTTTGTTAATAAAGTTATGAGAAGCCCCACTATCTACTATGGTGATTATCATTTTCCCCTTGAGGGTGCCTATGATTCAAAAGGGTTGTTGCTCATTGACTTGGGAGATGGTAGCGAGGATTCCATGCTCTTCCTCATCTAGCTTAACCTTTTTTCTTGGGCTTTCCCTTGTCTCTTCATCGGATGTTAAATCTATGTTATGCATCATGCTTCTTTCCTGCATATATT